>VWZS01008195.1:406-118557 GCA_013397075.1 Rhabdornis inornatus | reverse complement strand
CCGCTGTCCGCGCTCGGCGCCGGCCGCGCTGCGCTGCGCCATGAAGGCGATCGTGCAGCGGGTGGCCCAGGCCAGCGTCACAGGTCAGTGTGTCCCGGGTGCAGAGCTGCGGGGCCGGGGGCGGCTGTGTGTGTGTCTGCGTATGTGTGGGTGTGTGGGGGCATGTGCATGCGCTCTCCTCCTCTTGTTCCTCCGCATGGGTTTGACGTGGGTCGGCTCGCTTGCGGCTCCCCTGGGGGCCTGGCCCCCGTGGGGTGCGTGTGCGTGGGGTGCGTGTGCGTGGGGTGCGTGTGCGTGGGGTGCGTGTGCGTGGGGGGCGTGTGCGTGGGGTGTTTGTGGGGCTCCGTGTGCNGTTTCTATTTGGGGTCTCCCTGCAGCCTTTTTAGGACACATTTTACCCTGCCCCCCCATGGGTCTCTGAGGTTTCCCACCTTGCTGTATAGAAAGCTGTCTCCATCTCCTCTGCCCACACACCTCAGCTTCCAGTTTCTGAGGGGTCCCTGCAGGGATGCTGTGGGGAGAGGGGCTCTTTGTCAGGAACTGAGGTGATATGTCAAGGGGGAAGTGGTACAAATAAAAAGAGGGGAAATTTAGGTTGGATTTAGGAAGAAGTTTTTGACTGTGAGAGTGGTGAGGCACTGGAACAGGTTGCCCAGGGAGAGTTTGGATGCCCCAGCTGTAGACGTGTTCAAGGCCAGGTTTTGGATAAGACCTTGAGCAACCTGGCCTAGTGCAAAGTGTCCCTGCCCTTCCAACCTACACCTTTGATTCTATGTGAGCTTTTACAGCCCAAGTCCCACCCAGCCTGTGCACCTACAAACCCACCATTACACATGGACTCCAGGTCCTTATAGCCACCACCTCCTTTCCCAGTGACTAATTTTTACAGGCACCCCGCTGTGTCCCTATAGCAGATGCCGCTCTGCTTGCGTGCATATTCTCCTTTTCGTAGGCATCCCCCAAATCCCTATAGGCAATAAGAGGAAGTCCAAACACCTGGACACACCTGTCCCGTGGGCACCTGTCCCTCTCCTATAGAATTCCCTGCAGCGGCGGTGCCGAGGCTGCGGCGGCACCTCCNCGTGGGGTGCGTGTGCGTGGGGTGTTTGTGGGGCTCCGTGTGCAGCCTTGGCTGGCAGGCGTAGGCTGGCAGTCACGCTGCCATCGCCTCCTGGAGCGCCTTTGTGTTGGCAGCACAGTCGCAGTCATCTTGCTTCGCTTGTGTTCACGGAATCACAGAGTATTCCGAGTTGGAAGGGACCCAAAAGGATCATGGATCCAGCTCTTAGCCCTGCGCAGGACATCCCCAAGAATCACACCATGTGCCGGAGGGCATTGTTCAAGCGCTTCTTGGGCTCTGGCAGGCTCGGTGCTGTGACATCGCCTTGGTGCTGTGTCAGTGGGGCTGCCCTGGTCACCGCCGTGCATTGCTGTGCGTGTGGTGGCAGTGCCATTCCTGTGTCTCTTTTCCGTGGCTTGCCTGCGCTGGCACTAGTCACAGTCACCTCCGTGCATCGCAGGCATATTGACAGTACAGCGGGTCATCTTTTTGCACTGCGTGTGTGTGTCAGTGGTGCTGTCCCAGCTGCCACCAGGCACTACTCGCCTGGGTGTAGCCCCGCTTCCGATAGAAGTGGTGTGTGTCCTGATGGAATGTCCCTGCTGTTGCACTGCTTTGGACCTTCTGTGCTCAGGGCGTGCTGCTGTGCTTCAAATCTCAAAGAAGTTTGCCCGTGAGGCAACGAGTGCCTGCTGTGGGAGTCTTCGGTGTGCAGCAGGGTAGCCTTCAAGTTATCAAACAGCCTCTGTCTGGGTGCCAGCACTGGCAGAGCGTGCCTGTGAGGGCACAGCTTTTGTGCAAAGCTGGGGCTGTGGCCACAGTTGGTCACACCCTATCAGCACTGGGCTTCCTGCTGGCTTAGTACCACTCTTCTGGAGGGAATTTAAACTGTTATTTCTGGCTGTTGAAGAGTTTGGGAGACAGTGCTGTACTTAGCAGAATAAATTTCTGGATTGGAGGACTCACCCTGATCCAGACACTAGTGCACAGACACTTTCACCTTCCACTGGAGGCCTGATCTCCTTTCATTTTGTGGGATGTTTGGAGCTTTTTGTCCCAGTCATGAGTCTGGATGCAGTTTTAACAGCTGAGTAACTGCTCATCTCAGTTTTAAGACAGCATTTATTCTTACTACAGTGATCTCAGGGTCAACCACATTAAGATAACTTAATTAAGATAGTTTAAGACATTTCTTAGGAAAACACGACAGATCTCTGATAGTTTGTGTTTTATTGTAAATGTCATTAAAGGGGTTGTTTTCCCAATTGGGAGGGCAGAATTTGCAGGTTATTGGAAGTCATGTTTCAAAAAAATCTATGAGTATTCTTATCAGATTCTTACCTTATCATTAAAAAGAATGCAAAGTGTGGAGGGAATGGTGGAGTAAAGACATTGAGTGCGCTTAGTGGCATCAACCAGGTGGATAATTTTTCAAGGATTGGAGACAGTTTTACCACCTTTCTGTTTAGGACAACTGATCCAATTGTAGTATAAAAATCTTTTTATACTGTGCAATGTTTTTAAATGCTGGAGTAAGTAACCCAGTCTCATAAAGAAGTGGTGGCATTGGAAAGCTTTTGAAAAAATGCTTCTTTGTGATCTTTCAAATCTACAAACTTAAGACAGAGGAAACAGGGTTTGGAATGCTGTTTTCTTTAGTAGTTGGGCAGCTGAATCCAGTCCTAACTTGTGCCATAAAACATGACAGTATATTTAGCCTTATTTTTCTTATCCCTCTCTCCTTTCTCCAGTGGGTGGTGAACAGATTAGTTCAATAGGACGAGGCCTCTGTGTGCTGCTGGGCATTTCTTTGGAAGATACACAAAGAGAGCTGGAGCACATGTAAGTCACTCCCTTTTGCCTTGTACTGTTCCATTGTGCATTGCTGATACCTGTGCAGTAGCCAAACAGATCAGCTATTCCTATTGGGAAATTCAGGTTTGCCTGTTAGTTCCTCTTCAGATTTATCTTGAATACAGGTTTCTTAGAATTTTCTCTTAATGTTCCATTGAGAAAAATCTGTTCCCATTTTCTCCTATGTGTGCTTTATCAAGAGTGGACTTTTTTAGGTGTCTGTCCTTTTTGAGTCAAAAAGAAATCCATCCTTCAAGGATGGGATTTATGAGAATCCTCAAACTTTCCTTTTAGCTTGCACATGAGTTTTGTTCTTCCTAAAGGCAGGATAGTCTTGTCAGTTGCTTGTCTGCAAACAGGAACCAGTTTTGGCAGCCTGAGGGACTCTGGCCATCTGTTCCATGGCCACAGAATAGCGGGATTCAGGCAGCAAACACACGCAAGAGAGAGCTCTCCAGGGGCTTCTTCTGTCTCTTTTGGACTGGTTCATCCTCTAGCGCTGACCTCTTGCAAAGTTCTTGCAAAGGTAAAAAAGAAACAGGTAATGGAGCTGACTGATGTCAAAAAGAAGGGGTTTTTGTTCTCACATGCTCCATTGGTTTGCCTCACTGTTTTCCTCCCTCAGCGTGTAACACATGCTCTGCCATCTCTTCCCACCCTACCTTGGTGGATGTGGAAGCTGCTTCTGAATTTTGCAGGCAGGAGATCTGTAGCTACCGTGCTCTCAGCACCAGGTTGTTGGGATGGCTGACACAGGAAGGGCAGGAAGCCAGCATCTGGGCAAAAGGAGTGAGAGAAAGCAGCTTAACCAGGCTTTTCAGGTCCTATTAAAGGAAACTTTAGTAATCCTGTAAATGAAACAACAAACATCTCTATGAAGAAAACAGAGCATGATGATGATTTAAATCTTTCGCTGGGGCCTTCCAGTGGGTGCTTTCAACAATTCACTTAATTCAGGAGTTAATTTTGTTTGCTGTTGACACACACAAAGTGGCAAGGATGTTCTTGTGACTGTGCCTTAGTGATGGCAAAGCCCTGAAGCTAGACCATAACAAAGTCTCAGCTTTGTGTTACACTGACTGCCTCACCTCTGGTGCAGTGCAAAATGCCTGGCTGATGACTGCAGTTGAAACCCTTTGCATTTGATAGGCTCTCTTGATGCTGCAGGTGTGGAGAAGCCAGAAGAAGAAACCAAAGACAGGAGAGTGGCTTGGATGCAGTCCTGTAATCAAAGTCCTGACATGGACTGGGTTGCAGCTGCCTGCTACTTTTCAGGATCCACTTGTGAAGGTCCCCTTGTTGTCTTGAGCCAGTCAGTTCTGTCCCCTATCTCTAGAAAATTAGCCCAAAATTCAAACCATTTTGCTGCCAGCTGCAGTTCTGCCCTGTTCCTTAGATTCCTGCTCTCATCCTGATGAAAAAGTGTTGTCATCATCTGGCTTGTGGGGCCTGGTTTGGGAATAGTGCTAGGAAGTAACAAAGCAGGAGGAGTATATGTGAATCATGATTGGAAACAAAACCCCAGTTTTATATGCTGTTTAGGATGATCTCATTTTGTACTGAGTGTGATTTCCCGGTACAGTGGGAAGATTAAAATTCCCAAAGCTGTTCACACGTTAAATAATGTTGTGACACATAAAAGCATATAGTAAAGAGTGAGCTTTCTTACTTCCTGTGCCATTCTTTATGTTGCTGTGTAACATGCAATTATTCTGTCCTGGTACCACACTCTATAATGGTGGTGTGGATTAATGACCTGACACCGTTGTCAAGCCCTTAACCAAGGGCTCTCTTGGTTAAGGCTCTGCCTAATGTGATGGGACTCCCATGGCTGGGAATGAAGGTACAGAGGGATATCTTGTTATGTGGAGGCAGACTGAATATCCATTGTCTCATTCTGTATGGTACCTGTTAATCCTACATGGGACAATTTAGGAATGATCTTCTCCTCCTCCTAGGGTTCGAAAGATCTTGAACTTGCGAGTCTTTGAAGATGAAAGTGGGAAGCACTGGTCTAAAAGTGTGATGGATAAACAGTATGAAGTGTTGTGTGTGAGCCAGTTTACTCTCCAGTGCATCCTGAAGGGAAACAAGCCTGACTATCACATGGCAATGCCCACGGAGCAGGCAGAGTCTTTTTATAACAACTTCCTAGAGCAGCTAAGAAAAGCCTACAAACCAGAGCTTATTAAAGGTAAGGACAGAAGGTTGGTAAGGTCCTCACTGTGACCAGTGGACATTTCTTGTGTGTGTTCTTTCCTGATTGTTGCTTTCTTTATTCTGTAATTTTCTGTAGCTGAAGGGATGTTAACAATATTTTCACTAGAACCTGTCAGGGTGATCACTCCAGTCTTCCTTGAGCCAAGCCATTTCCTGGTCTTTCTCTGGATGACATGTAGATATTCTTGTATTCCTTTTGGCTGCACAACATGAGCAGACCAGAGAGGCTGCAGCTATGAGAACAAGCTCTGAGGTCAGGCTCCCTCAAAGACTGGATGTTTTATGCTGTATAGATAGATTAACCCAAGAGGATCATTTTTCTTAGAAGTGTGTTTAGTAATGCTCGAAGGTGTCACCAGTGTGTGATGGACAATACAGTTCCATCTGTCACTTCTACATCCTGTTAAATGGAATTGTGACAGTGGGAGGTATAATGTGCTACTTGAGAACAGCTTTTGATTTGGACTTTCTTTCCACAACTCTGTGTCATGTGTGGAACAGTTTTCTCTTTACCAGAAAATGCCTGGCTTCCCTGTGCATTTGTGCTCTGCCACACTCAATCTTTTCTGTTTGGTTTTCTGAGTGCTTTCTGTCCATTTTCATATTCAGATTGACTTTTTGCTACACTTGACAGAAGACGAGTTTCTAGAAAAGACTATTTTTTAAATGGTGTCTGTTAATAGATAATGGTTGGCCTTACTTTCCTTATGAGCAAAAAAGTAAGAAAAGACAGAAAACTGATAGCTGGGGAAAGATTTAGAGGCTAATTTTCATATTGACTCTAGGTTAGGGTAATTATTCCAGTGCTTTCCAAGGAGGCACAGTGAAATGCACACATGTCCATGTGTCCAAAAATGCCCATTTTTCAAGCTTTTCTAGCTTGATATGTTCTTCCAACATTTGTTCCTGATCAGGAATGCATTTCTGGTACCCCTTCAATCAGTTTGTATTTTGACTGCAGCTTTTTGATTTCCTTCTCTCAGTGAATAGCAGTTGTGTACCTGAAATGAATATTAAGTGCCCTTATTTTGGCACTTACTTTTTTGCCAGTGCTTTCTGCAAAATGAGCTTTCACTTCTGGTTTTTCTGTGCTAAAAGCACAGATTTGGAAACCCAGGAGAGCTATTGTGTTAGATAACACTTAAAACTGCTGGCAGCACTGGAACTACCTGTCAGTTTATGATTTTACTTTCTTATTAAGCTGTGCCAGTTATGGTGTGTTGCACCCAAGTCTGTTAAGATTCTCTTAGGTTGAAGTTTCTGCTGTGCTGATTGCTTTGCCAGTGGTTTTTTTGCTTCTTTGCTGTCTGGAAAATCTGTACTCACGTCGCCTCTACATACACACAGGCACACACACAACAGTTGCAGTTATTGGGAGATTAAGAGTTTGATTCTCTGGGTTGCTGTAGGTGCCCTTCCCTTTTGATCCTACAAATTGTTTAATGCATTTTAGAGGAGTAATTTAATCACTGAAAGTGGAATTTGTGTAGCTGAGGCAAAGAAAGATCAATAAAGGTCTTGTCCTGTCTCCTAAGAGCCTTGTGTTTTCTGGTTCCTGTTTGTGTTCAGTAGAGAATTTGGCTGTTGGAAGTTGTAGGTGCTGGGCAGGCAGCTCCTCTCTGCTCCCTGGTCTACCTGGAGCTTGCTTGCCAGGAGCTCAAGAGTGGGAAGTGTTCCCCAAAGAGAGGCACAAACCATTCTTTCACACCAAGAGCAGTGGAACACTTGACAAACAAAATCTTGGAGAAGGTTCAGAGCCATGGTTCCTAGTTTAGCACAGTTTAACACATGGGCATCCACCTATAGGAAATAAAAGGCTGCATCAGAAGTCCTTGCTTGTTGTGCTTCAGTGCTTTCTTGTTCTTAAACATCTTACTCCCCTCTGAGGAGCAGAGCTGGTGTCTTCAGGCTGAGCACTCTTGTTGTGCAAGCTAATCCAGACATACCAAGGTTTCTCCTTATATTTCAGGGCCTTTGCTCTCTGTTTTGAGTGTGGATTTAGTCTTCTGAGGTAGTAAAGATTAACATGGTAAGGCATGTGAAATGTCTTACTCCCTTTGTAGTAATATCTAAGTAGATATGAGAGGATTGTTCCACAAGAAAGAGTTTAACGCAGATTAAGGTTTGGTACAAGGTAAAAGCACAATTATTCTCCCTGATTAATGCCCTTGTGTGTGAGTGTTGTCACTTCAAAATAAGTGCTCTTATCTGGAGCAATAGTATTCACATGAGGTTAATTAAGAATAACTTTCCAAGTAGACAAGCTTAGAAGTATAAAACCAATGTGAAATTTCTAGGTCATAAGGTCATTTTCTAGGTCTAGGTCATCTTGAAATATATACAAAAGTATTCTGGAAGTAAATGATACCTCTTTTTCAAGATTTTATGGCTCAGATGTGGCTTCTCTGACTCATGTCAGGTGAAGATCTTTCCTCTGAGGAAGGCATGTGTGCTGCGTTTTTAGAGGCAAGGAATTTGGAGAGATGGGTGTCCAGCAGAATAAACTTGTCACTTTAGTAATATCTCTAGATCCTATTTTATTGCAGAAGATGTTGTGAGATGAATTGATCCATCCAGAAGTGTTAAAGTCGGGAAAGATAAAGAGCAGTAACTAGAAGTTTAAATGTGTGAGGAGAATGGGAGGGAACCGTTACAGAAAGGTGTTCCTTGACAGTAGTTCTGGTGCCAAAACAAGATAGAAAGTGCTTATGACATGGGAGTACTTTGAGTGTTCTGGTAAAAGTGGGGGTTTATTTGACTGCTTTATCAGCCTCTGGAAAAAAGGGCTTGTGGAGTTTACTTTTTTTAGGTCCATACACATGAATGGGAAATGGAAAAGACCAACCCTTTTTGTAAGTGAGGTACAGAAGAGGGATTGTAGAGAGCAATTTGAAAAGTTGTGCTCCCACTAATGAAGTTCAAGATAATATTCTTTGTTTATTATTTTGTTAAAGAAAGATGTATTAGTTTTGACTGGGTTTTGTGGTCACAGGGTGTAGGTTATATCTATGTAACTCTCAAAGACCAACCTGAGTTACAAGCAGGAATGTAGAAATGGCTTTAGCAGATTAAGACTGAGCTGCACCCCAGTGTCCCCTGCTTTACAGTATTCAATTGTCAAATGCTTTGGAGTAGACTCCAGGTCTTCTCAACTTTTGCCTAAATACAAGGTTTCTTCAAAACATCAGCTGGATCCCTAGGCTGAGCTGTTACATCCTTTAAAATGTCATCTCCAATGAGATGACAATGTCAATGAGAGCTATCTTGCCTATCCTGAACTGTGGACACTGTGATTACCTGTAGACTTGGTTTGTTTTGTGCATGTTTCTCTACTTAGCTGTTTATTTATCCTCTCTGAGTGTCAAGCTACGACATACCTGGGTGCACATACACTGTTTTTTTCTTAGTAGCTTTCTGCAGTTCAATAGTTTCCTGCCCTTTTATGTATTTTTTATTTCTTTTTGGTGTCACAGTTGGTAAAAACTTTGGTCTGTGTTATCCTCCCAAGGGCCCTGAGCACTTGTTGTCTCTTCCCTTTTCAGATGGCAAGTTTGGTGCCTACATGCAGGTCCACATCCAGAACGATGGTCCTGTAACAATAGAACTGGAGTCCCCAGCAGCCACTGTTGATCCTAAACAAGTAAGTGACCCCTAAGGTCTGTCTGGAAAGGATGATGTGTATCCTCTGCAAATTTGTAGCATTCTTGTTGTGAAGCAGTACAGCTTCACATTAGGTACCAAGGACCTTGTCCTTCCTGTGCAGCCTCTAAACAGTCAAGTAATTGCATTGTTTTCTTCAGTTCCCTGGCCTGTTGATGGCCGCCTGCTGTCCTGGGAAAGGTTGTGTGTGTGTAATGCAAAACAGCTTTTCACATTTTATTCCTCCTTGTCATTAAAGCTGTTGTTTAATCATGACTCGTTAACAATGTTTTTAGTAAGTCTGGAGCACCCCCCTGCCTTTAGTTTCTTGCCATGTGGGGGCTTTTGCATGTGGGTGACTGGATGGAAGTGGAGAGGCACCTCTCTGTCAGAAACAAGGAATAGCAGAATTTGGGAATTCAATCCCAAATTTAAGTCCAGAGTGGACAGGAGAGTGAGCTAGCTCTGCTGACGAACAGCACAAGCTGTGTTGAAGACCAAATGCAGTGATGAGGCTTCCTCATCTTCTAAACACAACAGTGGCCAACTTTTCTAGGCTGAAGGAAAAGGGGAAGGGATCGTTGTGCTTCAGCAAAGCTACGTCAACCTTATTTGTATAATGCTTCACTTAGCCTTGGTGAAATTGTTACTGCAGTTTATAAAAAGGGCATGAGGGAAGAACCAGGAGACTACAAGCCTGTAAATCTAACCTCAGTGCCTGGAAAAATTGTAAAGAAGACCGTGCTGAGTGCTACTGAAAGGTGTTTAAAGGACAATGCACAGTCAGCAGGGATTCAAAAGGGAATGTCCTGTTAATACTCTTCTCCAATAACATCACCTGCCAAGTGAAGGAAGGGAAGGTGCTGGATTTAGTTTTTCTAGATTTTATAAAGCTTTTGATACCGTCCCTCACATCATCCTTCTCAACAAATCATTCAACTATGAAACAAGCAGATACAAGTGCCCTATGTTGCCTTAAATAGCTTGGTTTGAAGTCAGTTTTGTTTTTACCTTCAAATTCTGTTCTGGATTCTTGTGTTATACTTTAGCCCCTGAAAAATCTACTTCTGTTTGTAGTGTTTCTTTCTGTACCCTTACAGTTTTAGCCTGAAGAGTTCTCAAGCCAAACCATGCATAATTAGCAGCAGCAGCAGCTCTGTTTTTGGAGTGAGAACTGCTGCCCTGTGTGTAAGTGTAAAATAACCAAAAAATTACCAAGGTGTGCAGGATTCTGCAAGGTTTTTTTTCTTTCTTCGGGAATATTTGCTTGTTTAAGGGTTTTGCCTTAACAGTTCAAGACTGCCTGCTTTACCCATCTGACAATACCTTCCTGGTGGCCACAACATGGGCTGAAGACAGGGAAGAATGCTGTTTTTTAAACTTTGTCTAGCAGTGTAAGGTCCAAAACTCCCTGGACAAGCCTTTTAAAATGGCTTAGGGTTTTTCCATGTTCCCTGAGTTAGACACAAGGAAGAAATTCCAACAGGATATATTATCAAGAGGCCAAAACAACAAAAGCTTCACTGGCAACCTTCAGAAAATCAGACAACTTTGGCAAAAATTTAGAGCAACATCCAATTAACACAAAACATTTCACAAAGCATTGACTTAACCCATTCAAATTCGCAAACTCCAAACCCATCCAAAACTTGGAGGAGAGGGAATTAGAGAAAGAAAGAGACAGAAAAGATACAGAAAAGAACAAATATAGCTCCCACTCCTGGTCTCAGCAATGTTCAGCTGATAGAAATTCCAAGAGGAGGTGGGGTCGAGACATCCATCATGCAAAGTGTGATGGGGAAGAGCCAATTTAAATTGTTGTTCTCTTTCCTCTTCCCTACCCGTTGCATTTTTTTTTTGCTGTCAAAAATCTGTTGATTTGTTTGTAGCATGGGAACTAAGGCTCAGGGATGGTGTGGTTTTTATATTTGTGCTTTTGGCTTTAGCAAGAAGAGATAACTGAACCATCCTGCAGTGTTTAATGTGATATTAGCAGGAAGAGATTAGACAAATAATTGCTGATGAATAGCTCTCTCATTGGATGTGACAGTGAAATATCTCATTTTGTCTGAGCAATTGTCTGTGTTTGTAATTGGTCATCTGAACTTTATAAGTAATTTGCAATGTAATTAGTAAAAATACATTCGGATTAGTGAATCCGAATGTATTTTTTGTATTCCTTGTGCTAGAGGAGTATAAATGAATCACTTCTCTTTTATACTTGGGGTTATCATGTTATCTTATGGTGATAATTCACTGGCTTTTCTAAATTTTTGAAAATCCCAGCCTTCAGGCCTTTTTTTCTTTCTTTTTTGTTTTGTTGATACATGTATTGGTGTTGTAATCTAAATTGCAAGTTTTATACAAATGCTCACACTTACAATTTTGTAGAAATAGACTTCTGAAATTGTTTTATTACACGATGTATTTTTTCCTTACTTTGTGAATAGCTGACAAAACTTGAAAAACAACAACAAAGAAAAGAGAAGACCAGAACCAAGGTGCCCTCTGAGTCAAGTAGAGAAAGAAATGCCCCCCGAAACAAGGATGACCCCAGTGCCAGCAGTGGAGCAGAAGGAGATGTGTCCTCAGAAAGAGAGCCTTAGCTCATCCAAGGCAGGCCTCAGGTTTGGCTTCTCCTCTCCTCTGTAATGCTTGTCCCCTGCCTGTTTTACTGAAGCAGCACATGCAGAGAGTGGCATTAGAAGTGCTGGAAGGTGAAATTTTATAATCTTGCTGGTTTTATAAATTTTACAACCTCTGCTCCCATCTTCAGTCGCACACCAGAATGTTGGGGTGGGTGAAAACCTCTTCCCAGCTGTGTGCTTGACTGGAGCTGTGGGTCTGGCCCAGTCATGACTGTTTCCATATTGACTCGGGAAATCTGAAAGTTTGATTTGTTAATAAAGCAGTGACTTAACTCAGAATCTGTCATGTGTTCTTCAGATACATGGAGACACCAGGTTGTATTTCTGTCCTCATCTAGTAGGGAGCTCACTCTGGAACAGCCCAAATACAGCACAGTTCCCAGCAATGGAGGTGGAAAACAGCTTAGAAGCTGGAGACAGGGCAGAACTGCAGCTTCCTTTCATGGTTCTTACCTGCCCCTCCTCAGTTTGTTCTTTCCCAGGATGAGTTAGTCACAGACTGTTTCATAGACCTTCACCATCTAATAAGGACATTAGGGCAGACATTGAGAGCCAAGCTTGCCTCTGCAGCAGATCTTCTCTCCCTTTAGGCACTTGACTTTTAGGACATGCCTAGACATCAGTGAATTAGACTGAATATAGACCTGAATCCTTTGTCATGAATTATCTGCCTATGTAGTTATGTGTTTATGATACTCTTCCAGTCAGCTTTAAGCCTTCAGGACACAGCTTTCATTACCTTCCCTCCCTCTACCTTCCCCTGAAAAGCCACATTGCTGATTTTGACTTTTCAAAGCTCCCAAGAAAGTGTTATTATCCTCATCTGCACACTGAAGCCCTGAGCTGGCTGTGCAGTTTAGTTACTAACAGCTTTGCAAAATTAAGGTTTAACCTTTCTCTCATTTTCCAGACCCCAGAGTTTAGTCTGGCTGTGATTTATATAATTCAGCATCATTCATTGCTCACAAAGTTCCTTACTTTTCTTTTTCTTTTTTAAATCCATGAATTTCCCAGGTGGTCAGACACTGGGTAATGATTTCTGTTCTATGTAAGGTTTCCCAATCATTTTTTCTGGGTTGTGTTGAAATAAGAACGTTTTAGAGGGTTTGCAGGCCTTCTGGAGTGCTTTAGTCAGTCCAATCTTTCCAATAACATATGGATTTCTAAGGAGCTGAATGGCTCTAAAGTGTGTTATACAGATAACCTAACATTAGTTTTCATTGTGTTAATGTCACATCCTGTGACAATAAGATTCTTTTCTCTATGGGATTTGAAGGAATCCTCCTGTATTTCTGTTCTACCTACAGTAATGTTCCTGTTTGTTTGCCTTCCACAGTTTCTTACACAAAAGCTACACTGAATTCTTGAAGAAAGACCCAACATTCACCTCAGCAACACTCTTCAGCAACTTGGGAAAAGAATGGAAAATGGGAAAGCAGAGCTGAGACATTAGAAACCTATCATTCTGTATTGAACCAACCAAAGCAATGCTATCAGATTCAGTTGTAAATGTGTAGTGTCAGTAGTGAAAAGGACTTGTGACATTTCTGTGTATGCATTCTCACACAACTGCTGAGTAAAGGGTGACTAGGCAGATTGTAGCAGAACATTTCACTCTCAGTACATAAGCTCCGTTTGAAGAATAAATCAGGGTTTTTCCTTAAACTTACACTTGAATTCTGAAAATTCTCTGAGCAGGCTTGTGTATTGATTCTCACTCCATGGTGTCATGTGCTACCTGTTTCCATTGCAGTGTGCAAATCTGTGCATATTTTGGTAAATTGTTAGCTGCTGCCTAACATCAGGTTAGGCAGTCCAGTCTTTCTGCATGGACTAAGTTACTACAAGGGAAGATCAGCCTCTAGTTGTTTATCATGTGGAACACATCTGTCTTGTAAACTTTTTTAGAAACAGAAAAGACTTTATTAAACAAATGATGCCAGCTGAGTGCCTGTTGGTGTTTGTGGATTGCATTCCCTGAGTCACTCCTGGGTGTAACAAAGTGGGGGGACACAGAGCTAAAGTTGTAGGCCAAGAAACACCTATTGCTTCAACTCATCCACCTTTCCTGTGGAGGGCTGGAAGTCAGGCTGCTGACCTGAAATCTTTGCTGTTTCTAACACATCTAAGTCATTTATTTTGTGGTGGTTATCAAAATGCCACACAGCTGCTCCACCTACTGCATCCAGGGCTGCTGACACTTTTGTCAGATCCATGGGAGGCAGAAGAGCATTTGGAAACTGCCAGCCAACGACAAGAGCTGAGAAGAAGCTGCAAAACTGCCAAGGAGGCTTTGGGGGGAAATGAAAGACTGCAGGTTGTTACACTTTGACTTATTTAGGGGTGATGGCACCTTTTATATTTGCTATTCCCCAGATCTGCATTGCCCTTCAGTCTGCCCTGGGCACCTGCTGTGACTGCCATCAGAGCCAGAATGCACACTCTCTCCCTGATTGTAGGGATAACTCACTGGTGAGAGTTTTTAATCCAAACGCACATCACAGTTACAATGCTGCACATGGTGTAACCACTGTGGTTTTTATTTTTTTTTAACTTGTAGGCTGCTTGTATTGTAAAGTACCAGTCAAACCAAGATAGTAGAGTTAGAGCTCTACCCTGATGTGTTTTTTCAAAAACCATGAGGCTTGAGTAAAAATTTGGCAAGCTACACAGCTGGCATTTGAACAGGAATGGTGAGTGGGCAGGATGGGTCGAAGTGTTACACTTAGTCTTGTCTTTAAGAATGACAAATTTTCCATCTGACCATTATATGCAATATAAGGAAAAGCTATATGTTTGGGACAGATACTTCCTGTTGTCCTGTGCCCAGAGTATTTCTAAGCATCACAATTAGTTTCAAAAAAAACACCAACCAGCAAGCCCACTTAATTTAAAAGTACTGTTTACTTTAAAAGAAGGTACTGCCTTATTGTAGCAGGAAATCTTGAGCAAGGCCACTTTTCCAAGTGCAGTTACATGGCTTTGAAATAGGATATTTATCCCATGGATTTTTCTGCTTGTAGAGAGCTGCAAGCAAAAACCAGGAGACATGAATTCCTGTCTCTTGTTCCTCTGCTTGAAATTTCTTAGGAAAAAATGTTTTCTCAACAGAAGACACCTCCAATGAAAATGTGCTGCTAATTGTCATGGACTGCTAAAAACAAGAAAATACAATTATTATAACACTAAAAACTTTTGCAGGTGTTTTTCCAACATCTCCATTCAGGTACTGGGTCTAGGGGCTATGAGAGTTTGAAAAACAGGATTTTAAGAATGGAACAGTCAGAATAAGTGATGTTTCTACAAAGCTGTTTGGAAAAATGATCAGAGTATTTTATTTTGGGGTGTAAATACAGTAATCAAAGTCAAAATAACGTGACTGTTGATGTAAGTACCCAGTAGCTAAGCTCATTGTTTAGAAGTTAGTGGGGACAGTTAATTAAAAATGTTCTCATTTACAGAGATGCTCATTCATGGAGCACCCCCACTTTGACTAGTGAAGTTTCTTCTTTTTAGTACCTGCCCAGCAAAGGGCAGACAGAGCTCCCCAAGCAGGTTTTCAGCTGGTGTGAAGTGTCTGCTCTTCTCTGGCTGCCTATCCACCCTGAGCAGTCCCACGATGTTCTCAGAAATGCCTATTTTTGGTCAGTTTTTCATCTGATGTTTAGAAATGGTTCTCTATCAGCTCAGCTGCATGTAACTATGGACTATGCAGACAGCAAAGGTTTGATGAAAATTTAAAAAGAGATTCCTAAACTCTTTGCATGTGTTTGATTCTCAGTGGAAGTGAGATGGCAGGGCCCTGGCCAGAATCAGAGCAGATGCTGTGAAAATACAATGGAGCTTGGTCACCTTTCCATCTTCTGGAGTACGCATTCATTCTCATACCAATCTCAATTTTATTGTAAGTCATTCTATTCCCAATGCCTTAGGAGGAGAGCACCCTGTCTTCTCCCCAGTCAGTGATTTGCCAGGCCAAATCCCAGTCCTTATGAAAACTGGCCTCCTGT
Source organism: Rhabdornis inornatus (assembly GCA_013397075.1). Lineage (NCBI taxonomy): Eukaryota > Metazoa > Chordata > Aves > Passeriformes > Rhabdornithidae > Rhabdornis > Rhabdornis inornatus. The sequence continues at coordinate 103,126 of VWZS01008195.1, read as the reverse complement.
TCACTCTGGCATAAATGGCTCAAAGCTGAGCTCTTTCGAAGGAATAAGGAGCCAGGTTGAAGCTTGAGGGGTTTTTGACAATGGTCTTTGAAAATAAACCATGGAAATACTGAGCTGTGGCTGACCTTAGATCCCCACACTCAACATGGAAGGGCTGATGAAGCAGGTGTAAACCCATCTAAAATCCCCCATTTCCCTTGTAACCTCATCACATGATGCCCACATGATGTGTGGGATATTTTAGGAAGCCAGAGATGTAAATGGGACTGAGGTCAGAGCAGCATTGCCTTGGTGGAGAAGTGGTGCATGGTGGGGTCTCAACGGCTCTGCTTGCACCACAGGTGTTATCAATAACCTACTAATCTTTGGTCAAGGGCTGCTTGGGAATGGCAATTAACACCAAGTACTTCAAAAGGTCAGGCTGGACTAGGGAATGGTCCAAATATTTTATTTCTCCTTGCTGATTTCTTTTGGAGAGCTCCTCTGATTTAGTAAACTGCAAGTTTAGTACTTGCAGCCAGCAGTATCTGAATATGTTTTTGTTCTTTGTGAGTTTAACTTAATACCCAATATTTTAGAGCTTCTCCTTGTATTTCCATGCCAAAATATTATTATTGACTTAATAAATATATTGTCAATATATTGATGTATGGGGAATGTGCCTCAGTTGTACTTAAGGAGAAGAGATTTACACTTTGTGTGAGAGAGTACTTTGCTGTTTATGAGAAAGTGTTTTTTCCTCTTGTGTTTAGGTTATCTGGGGGATGTTGGTCAGCGCCACATGATGGTGAATTTTTTTCCTCTTAAGAACTGGGACTCATGTGGGTGGTTGAAAAGCCTCTGGCTGTATAGAGCATATGTATATCTTTTTACTAATTCTTCTGCACTAACACAACTGTATGCAAAAGGTTGGAGTGCTTGGGGGTGAACAGTTCATATGGCACATGTTATTAACCTGTAAAAGCCTTCCATGGCATCTCCTCTAAAACTTTGAATATATATTTGTTTTGTAGTAATAGAAATGGCAAATCTTGACTCAGGGTGAGGTGTGATTTGCTGCTGAAGCAGAACCAGAGATGTTTATTGCTTTGAAACTATTTTCCTTTGTGCCATCTGGTGTCAGCAGAACCTAAGAAATTGAAAACCATTACAGTGGATTAAGGTGGTTTTCATTAAAGTCTCCTTCCTTAAAGAAAAATCATCATTTTAGTGATATTGACACTGCTGTTTCTTCAGAGTGTATTTGGTATAAGTATTTAACATTCTTCACAGTTCAAAAACTGTGCAATACAATAATTTTTTCTTCATGTTAACCCAGTGATCTGCATTACATTTGTGCAAACCCCTCAGCTCTGCAGAGAAGCTGCGAGAGGAAGCAGCAGCCCTTTGTTACCACAGCTCATGCAACCCTGTGGTGGCATTAACATTGTCTGTGCTGCCTTTTGGCAGCCTCAGGCTCTGAGCTGTCTTTGGTTCAGAGCATTTCTGTCAAGCTACACGACTGCAATTTTGGCAGCCCAATAGATGTGTTCTGGGTGTCGAGGCAGGAGATGGATTTCCTGAGATGAGTCCAGTGCTTACAAGTACTGTAATCGCTCCTTAGGACAGACAAATGTCTGACTGTGGAAATAGGTGGGCACCTTTTGAATGAGACTAGGGTGTGGTCCTACTCACACTTGTGTCTACAAGATCTCTTTTAGGGGAGGCAGTTGTCTTTGCTTATGCAGTTTGAATCAGAATATAAATAAATCTTTCATTTTGTCATGAGTTTGTTTCTTTGGAGTCCTTTTGCTCCTCTGAAGCCAGACACTGTTGTACAATGGATTTTTATTTGTATCGTGTGATAGCTCCAAATAAGTTCTCTCTAACTACTTTTCTTTCTTTGTTTGGGGTTGGGGAGACACAAGACAGGAGTGTAAAGAGTAAACGCAGTTGTTGTCAATCCTAAAATATATTCACATTCTAAAAGCTATCATTTCAGGGGAATGCTTCAAAACGGCAATCAGCTGGAATATTTCTATCTATGGAGAGTTGATTATTGTGTCATGGTCTCACAGTGCTAAGGCTTGCTGCCCCTGAAGCAGGCACAAACGGCAATCAGCCAGACAACATTCCCTGTTGTGCTTTGGGAAGTGGAACAGCATGGGCAACAACCTTGTGGTGCCCAGCCAAGGAACTCCTGGCCAGCGCGGAAAATTTCCAAGAGGTTGTTAATGTCCTTAAAAAAGAAACCTGAGCAAACTCCTCTGAACCTGCTAGAATAGTTTATGATCTGCTAATGCATAGAGAGGACTCGATGAAATGGGAGGGAGGGTGGAGCAATGGAGGTGTTTCTTATGGATTAAAAGGAATAACAATGATAACTTTAAGTTTTAGGAAATTTATTGGAATATGGCCAGCAGTTGAAGTATCCACTGCAACCATGAAATTGTTGTGTGCCTGCTGCAAAACTGCCTCTGTGTTTCGGGGGAGAACATGGAGGTGAGAAACTCTTTTATTCCAGTTAGTTTAACATACACATATTTTTAACACATCTAACAAAACATTTTATGAATAAATTTCCATTTTTCCCACCTGTATTTTGGGGAAATCCATATTGTTCTTCTATAAAACTGATTAGAAATATTTCTGATGGTAGGACAAATTGTATTTTTTCCATTATGCTCCAGTGATGAAAGTTTACTGAGCTAGCCAGAATGTTCCTGCAAATAATTACAGTGAAATATAATGTATTATGGATTAAAATCCATAAAGAAAATTGATCAGAGTATTTAGATTCAGAGTATTGTCTCTTGCTAATAGGAGGTATTGTTGAGAAGTCCATGGAGTCATATGCAGCCACATGCTGATGAGAAAATCATCTTGAAGAGCAGCATAGTGCATTCTTGCAAGGATAAGAGTGCTGACATTAAAACTGGAACTGATTATGTTCAATGTGGTTTAGGAAAACGGATTTCAAATTAGCCCAGAAGTTTTGGCTACAACCCCTTTAACTTCAAATCTTGTTTGCTCTTGTCTGCTTTGGCGTTTGAACTGTGCTCTGTGTTAATGTTTTCACTTGTTTTTTTATCTGTGCCAGCTCCAGGAATCTGTCAGGCTGAATAGGATCTCAGGCTGGCAGAAGCTGTGCTGCTCCTGATGTGGATACTGGTGTTGGTGATCCTACAATCTGCATCAGACAAGGCAGGAAGATTTTTGCATATCAATGCCAGGTCAGTTACCTTTTTTCCCCAATTATTTCCTACCTGAAATACATGTGTTTGTAAAGATAAGCACAGAATACATTTAATTGCTATTTCTGCCCTATGTCTTCTAAGGAAGTTGCCAGATGCATTGCTTTTGATCACATTTTATCTTGCCTTTCAGCATTCCTTCTTTCCCCATCATCAAGCTGATCAGTTCCCGCTCCTCTGTCCGTTGTAACCCCATGTTGAAAAGTGGACCCCTCCCCCTGGGGTTCCTGCATAAGTCCAATTTCCAGCACAGCTTGCAGAGTGGGCTTTGTTTTGGTTTTGGAAATGTTTAGAAGGGTGTGAAAATAAAAGATGCTGAGAAGGGAAAAAAACCTGTTTGCCTGTGCAGACATAAATCTCTTTGAGGTCCCAGTGGGGAAATGGGGAGTAAGGGAGAAGGGGAGCAGCTGGAAACTTGAACTATATTTGTGAATTTTTTTCCTTGGAGCAAACCAAGTGGAGTAAAAGATGCCTCATGTATGAACTGGATGTTTCTACACTGAAGGCAGCATGCCCAGCATTACCAAGTACAAATGCCACAGGAGATTAATTAAATGCAACAGAATGGTGTTGCCATGCTGTTGTAAATAAAGTATAAAATACATTGACCTGTAATCTGAAGAGCTCTGAAGTAGAGTCTGTAGGCTGATCATCTGTTCATCTCTAAATGTACATGAGGCAGGAATTTAGGGCATCATCTATTTGCATCTTTCTGGCCTGCTACACTGGTGTAACACAATATTTTCCAGCCATCTCCAAGTAACTGTGCATCTCTGAAGTATGATGTTTGAGCTCGTCCCCTTTCTGCTGTTCCTGCTCAGTCTGTTTTATACTAAACCACAGCCTTATTTTGGACCTGCTGCAGGATGCTTCCTATGGAGGCCAAAAATCAGGGAGGCTGGTGACTGCTTGAAACAAGAGGGATGAGGAAGAACACAGGCACCCTGACCTCTGTGCCACACAGTCCCAGACAGATTCTGCTACTGATCCCCCATTCAGAATGTACATAAGATGCTGAGGAAGACCTTTTGGACCATTATTTGTATGATGATGGTTTTCACCTCCAGCTCACCAGTCTGGTCATCAGATTCACTTACTTCAGCTTTCTAACATCACCAGCATCTGGGTAAAGTGGAGGTTTAGTTCATGAGTGTGGATTGACAGAGGATTAATTTAAATTAAGCTAAAAATTCTGTTTCTGATTGGGAAATCCATATACACTGGAGAAGCTGCAGCAGGTCTTTGTATTCAGGAAATCTGTCAAACCAGCTTGGATTACTGAATGCAGGTATTTTGTGTCCTCAAAGCAAAAGGGTTTCATACAGCATTTCTCCTTCTGATTGGTTTGAGATTTGCCAGCTTTTTTCCTTCAAGCCAGATCTTGCTGGAAAGTGCATATATATATATGTATACATACATATATATACTAAATAAAGTTTAAGTGCCACTTTAAAATTTATATATATACCTATGTCATCTATATAAATGTATATCATATATAACATATATGCATCCGTGTCCTTCAGGGTCTTAAAGAGAGAGTAACCATTTTGGTCACAAAGAAATATGGAATACAGTGGTGTTACCCTCAACAATCTGTCATTTACAGCCAGGGATACTTGATACTCTCTTATTCAGATCAGCCTTGAAGTTACCTTAAACTTTAGACATGAGCAGAACCAGCAGGATTTTGTTTCACAGGGTGTGCTAAATTCTGTGTGCTTCTGTTTTTCCAGTCTGATTTGATTGTCAAAATCCTCACTCAGAGACAATTTACTTCTACCCTTGTTGGAGTCTCCTGAGATGTGTTGCTTAGCATGGGTATTTTCCTGAAGTGGTACTGCTCATTTCTTGGGACCACTGGCTTCAGTTCACATGATCTTATCCAATTCTCAAAAAGAATAAAAAATATTTACTGTATAATAAAACACAGTGTAATAATACTTAATGAGATTTTGTCTAGACATGTGTTCTCACCCATAAAAGCCCTGTTTACAGAAATCTTGAACAGCCTTTTTAGTAACAAAGTGGAATATATGGAATATATTTAGGCCCTTTAGGTGTTGCTCTACAAACTTCACAATAAATGAAGAGAGAGAGTAGAAGCAGTTTTGCTTTTTCCTTCATCCCAAATTTGTCCCCTTGAGGGATGCAGGGTACATTGAAGTTTGCAGGATCTCATTTCATGATGTTGTCATGTGATACCTCTTTATTGGTCTCTGGGAAAGCTGTCAATGTCTAGGAGAGGTCTTATCAGTTCAGAATCATCCCTTGCCTCAGCTGCAAGATTTTGCCTGCTTAATCTCTCCTAATAGGTCCACGAGAGCTTAAATGGATGTGGGAAGTGGAGAGTCTGTCAACCATCCTCAGCTGTTAATGCTCCTTGTGTTATACAAGGCACATATTTGGACAAACCACTGGGTAAAATGACATGGTTTCTTATTAATTTCATTCCCCCCTACCCCCCTGCACTTTATTTGGTCCTCGAGTTTAGAAGTGTTTAACAAAAGCCTGTGCTGGTGAGCCTGTGAGTGAGCAGCTTTGCTAGAACACCTGCAGCAACTCCAGCTGTCAGCAGGAGATGCTTCTGGAAGCAAAACTGAAGGAGGAGGAATGCTGCATCAAGAGTACTTCACTTCAGGTGATTTCTGGACAGTTATGCATACACTTGTATTTTGTTTTAATTCTTTGTTGATCTTGCAGTGAAACCTAAGCCTTCTTTGGTACCTTAGAGACTTCTTAGAGTTTAAAGATTTCTTCCAGGCAGGTGGTTCTTAACTTCCCTCATAAACTGTTTCAGGTGAATTCCTTACTTCTTGTTTTGGCTGCCAGTACTTTGAATTTGAATTTTACTTTTTTTCTAATAGAAATACTTCTAGTAGTAGGTTGGTTAGGTGGTTTTTTTTTTTCCCCTTTGTTGTTGTTGTTTTTTTTTTCTTCCCCCACATATGCGCTTATATAAACTCCAGAAATGCAGCCCACCAAACCAAAACTGTAGTTAGAATTCTACTATTTTAACAGGATTTTGAGACACTGGAGCATGTCCAGAGAAGGACAACAAAACTGGTGAAGGATCTAGAGAGCAAGTCCTGTGAGGAGAGGCTGAGGGAGCTGGAGTGTTCAGCCTGGAGAAAAGGGGGCTCGGGGGAGACCTTATCACTCTCTACAAATCCCTAGAAGAAGGGTGTAGCCAAGTGTGGGCTGACCTCTTCTTCCATACAACCAGGACAAGACAACACGGCCTCAAGATGCACCAGAGGATGTTCACATTAAACATCAGGAAAAATTTCTTCATGGAAAGGGTTGTCAAACATTGGAATGGGCTGCCAAGGGAGGTAGTAGAGTCACCACTCCTGGAACTGTTCAATAAATGACTGGATGTGCTATCCAGTGCTATGGTTTAATTGGCAGGGTGGTGTTTGGTCAAAGGTTGGACTTGGTGATCTTGGAGAATTTCTCCAGCCATAATGATTCTGTGATTGTATGGGTTTCTCATTCTTTTCAGAGATTGCTTTTTGAGGACCTGACAATTTGTGGGTATTTTTTATATATTGATTTATATCAGCAAGAACTTTTTACACATCCTCTTTAAGATGAAGGTAAATAAGGAATCTTTTCTATGACTCTGTGCTCACCATCTATGGTGTAAATCAGAACTAAAACCCCTTGTTAACCTGGAGTACGCATTGGCAAGATCTCTGTGACCTAAATTGTTACTTCCCACATACTCAGACCATTACATCCCATGCCTAAGCCTAAAAAGTTCCTACAGCTTCAAATTACCTTTTATACCCATCTGATGAAATTCTAATTAATAAGAAAACCAGCATTCTCTCATGAACACACAGAGAGAATGATGTTCTAAGTGCTTCTTAAACATCATCAGAGGGTAAGTTTAATGCTAATCCTGACTGCTTTGCACAAATGATTACCTCTTCTTATTTGCAGTAACTTCCACACTTCAGTGTGTGTGGGCATAGTGAGTGTATTTAAAATAAAGTGCCTTAATTCTGGGGGTAAGAAATCAGGTACTGATAGGTTTATCTGTGATTTCCACTGCTGTGCTTCCTGAAGGGAGGGGAATGTGCTTGTCTTCTGTCTAATTACTGGCTACACCTTTATTTTCATGTCCGAGCCCGAAATATTTTGTCCTGTCCCTAAGCAACATTGCAAAGAATTTTTTTGACATGAAACACAGTAGAAGTCAGGGAGGGGATGCATGATTTTTAGACCAGACCACAAACATGGTAACCAGCACTGCATTGATCATTAAGGACAAATTAGTTTTACCTTGGGGGGTGTGGGGGAGAGTGGGGGGAAGCAGAAGAGTTCTGATGATTGCAGTAAAAATGTAGTGCAAAAATAGAGTTGTGCACTGAAACTTAATAGTGTTCTCTTCATGAGAATGACTTCTTTTTTCCTGTTGGCCTTGAAGGTGCTGAAAATGGGCACATAGGCAATGCACATGGGCATTTTGGCCTGTTCCAGCATGGATGTTGGATGAATTCTGTGCCCCAGGCTTTGTGTCAGGTAACCTTGGAGTCTACCACCTCATTTTCACGTAATGCCACATTCTGAATTATATTTTGTACAGTTCTTCCATTGTTAGGTTATCTTTTCCTGCTCTATCCTGCCAGCTGTAAGGCCATCTGAATGCTAATGGAGTTGGAATGCACTGAAAGAATGCAGAGACTAAAACAGCAGTAATTCTTTAGGTATTTGTATTTCTAATTCTTTAGTATATTGTGTCTATTTATGAGTTCACTTGTTATGTTTGGGAAGGGAAGGTGTGAAGAGGTTTTTTTGAGAAAAGTTTCTATTTAATAACTCTTCATAAGTGAGACATACGGCATATTTCCAGAACAGAAATGGCTTAGTGGTTCTAATGAGCTAATTTGAGTTCCATTTCTGTTTATTAGGTAAATGAGCAAACGTGAAAAATGAAATTAAATTTGTCTAATTTGTTCCACCACCAATTTTTCAGGTTATATTTACAGTACTGAATATACTGCATTTTTTTCTGATTTCCGTTGGTAATGTGTGGGAGACAAATAGGCTATGTCAGTTCTCCAGCGTTTTTTAAGGAAAAAAATACTGGTTTTAGGGATACACTGAGAAAATGAAAACAATCCAGGTTAAAGGAGCAGCTCAGGAATGTGAGAATAATTTTGAATTACACATTTGTTGCTGCTCAGTGTGCAAAGCTGAGAACTTAAGAAAGTTTCTACCCCTTGGTCATAATTCCTTTAGCCTGGGTTTTTAGACTATCACTGATTTATCATCAGATACAGTTTTACAGGTTTAGTTGCACTTTTGGGCATTGCAATGTCAAATTTCAGTGTTTTCAGTCTAATTTTAGTTGCAAGGAGGTTTGCAAAACCGTTTGGAGTAGGAGTAGAAAACCACATGTAATGCCACCAGCGATGTGACTTGCCTTGGACCAGCTGGGATGGCAACTGAATAGAGACGGGAATGACTGAGTGTGCCTGGAAAACAATTTAATAACATGCCAACAAAAAGAGAAGAGGTACACAGTATAGAACAGCCTCAGAAGGCCCTTCAGTGGGGTTAACATGACAATATGTAACCTTTGTTACAGAGTTTCTGTAGGGCAGTGAGCCAATGAACAACTATATTACCTTATATGTAAACATTACTATCCAGTCACTAACAATAACTAAGAACATTACCTTATTTGACTCTACTACATTAACATAACCATTCCCATAATTCCATTCTCCTCTCCATATCTTATCCAGATGTCTTCCTTTAGCATCCTGTTTCCCATGGTCTCAGATTGATGCCCACTTCATTGTTGACCAGGATCAGTTCACCATCCATCCCCAGCCACCCAACTCCCACAGTGTAACACTTAAGTAGGACTGTAGATGTAATGAGCAATGAATATGGTTTATAGTTCCACTTCTTGCATATTTTTTTCTTATTAGCAGGCAACATGCCACCAGTAATATGTGTCTGTATGAACCCAACAGTCTGTCAGTTGAGGAAGATTATTTCCATGCAAATTAACCACTGTGTCCTCTGTATGGAAGAAGTGATTCTCCTCTGTATTATGTTATTTTAGTGCAGGTTTAATAGTGCAGCAGAAATAACTAATACCAAAGGATTACATTTTTAATATTTTTTCATTAACTTAGTAACAGGGTGAGCAATATAGAGGGTCTTCAGCAGACCACTGTCTTTAAAATGCTGTTCCTTGAAGATAGGGTAAGTCTTCACTACATAGAAAAGAGTTGCCACATGTCATACATGTAGATTTCAGGAAGGTTGGTTGGGATGTTACTGCAGAGGTCTCTGGGGAATCTGATGACTTGCACCTGATGGGCAGCATTTAGGAGAAAAGATATTTAATACGAATTAAAAACGTTTAAAACTGCAAAATAATGAGGAGATGCTTGATCTTAACCCTTACAAAAAAAGGGGTTCTTTGGCTGACCTATCATTGAAGTTGTGTCAGACTGAGGACTTTTAGCAGGCTGATGAGGGTTTTCTTTAAACTCTTCATGAATGAAAGATAGGCTGGCAAAGTTGCCAGTACCAGAAATGTCTTTAAATCAAAAACGCCTTTGCAACTTTTCCAACAGTATGAAGTTTGCAATCTCTGAGCAGCATCAAAATATGAGTAGCAGAGTGTCTCTCCTCCAATCCTCGTTAGCTGGGGAAGATTCAGGTCAGAGGGGTGAGTTATGGAGTAAGATTATTTTTCTGCTTCAGTATCTCAGTGTTCAGAAGAAGGAAATACTAATTTTAGCTGCAGCTCACATGCTCACCTCTAAACTCCAGAGAAGCCTGGGTATAAATGCATACCACAGGCACCCAGTATCACTGTAAAAGGGACTGCTGGGTCATATCAAGTATCTGTTTGTGGTTTCAATTAAAACATATTTATTGCTTGGCTACTCAGAATAATGGAAAACAGGGTGTTAGTGGCACCTGAGCCTCTGTGTGCAATGTAATTTACACAGCCACTCAGAGATGTAAATCAATGCTGAAGCACACATGGTTATGAGAATATGACTGAATAAGAAATGCTGTTCTTCAAAGCAATCTGAGTCATGAGAAAAAAAATTAAAATGTAGTTGTTCCATAATGTCTCATGGATAATTAGTGACTCCAGATATTTGAAGTAATCTGGAGTTGCTAGTACTGGTGACAGTGCTACACCTTTAATACCTGGATGTTGTATGGGGCTGGGGCCACCTACAAGTGCCAAGCGTCCTCTGGGAAGCTCAGCTCTTAGAAGAGGAGCCTTGTAGAACATAATTGCAGTCTAGATTTTGTGCTTTCAAAAGGCCTTATCAGCCTCATCTCTGTCTTTTGGGAACTTGGCTTGATGCTGTAATTGAATCAAATTGACTCTTAATTAATTAGATTCTATTCAGGAAGGATAGGTTACTGAAAAATACCAACTGACTTTCTCTGTGTGCCATGCTGTGCATGAAGTTAAAGCTGCACAGCTGGATGTAAATCCTAAAGCAGTTCCCATTCTTAGGATGGTCCCTGTATTTGAGATGCAGTGCTTCAAGTGGCACAGCCTGAAGGTGAAATCTAAGTAGGTGGGCATGGTGTTGTCTGTCCCTAGGTTTCTAGGGTTTTGATTTAATAAATATACTCCCGAAACATTCAATCCCCCTATTTGGATTAATTTAGGATACTCCTTGTAACACGAGAAGTTTATTTAGATGATTCTTAAGTAATGTCGTTACTTGAGCACATGAGGAGCACAAGGGTCAGCTGCCTTATTCACTGTGAGGTGGCTTTAATCCAGTGAATTTACTCTGCAGAGCACCTGGTAAGCAGATAATGCTGTGTTGGTTATTTAAATAAGGTCTGCTGATCTCCAAACCTCTTGCCTGACTAGTCCAACATGTGCTTTCAAAGGATGGTACATGGTAATTACTTACTGTGATCAAGTTTAGTGAGAGTTATAGAAAATCTGAAATAAAGTAGTGAGTGTGTGAAAGCTGAATTCAGTAAAACTAATTGCTTACCTCTCTATAGGAAGAAAGTCATAAAGAAAAATTACTTAGTATCCTGGAGAAAAGCACCTTTTCTCTATTCTTATATCAAACATCTTGTATTAGACCCCGGATTTTGTTGAGCAACAAGAACAATTTCAAATGAATAGAAAATGGTCTGAAGGTACATGAGATGAAAATAAACGTTAGGAGGGAAGGAAATGGGTTTAATTAGAGATTGTGTAAGGCAAAACAACAGGGCAAAAATACCAGTCTGATTTTGGTATTTTATCACGTAGAAGTAATTGTGTGGTAATGTGTAGCTCTTAACTAGGCCCCATAGAATTAAGCTTGTACTTAAAATTATGGAGTATTTGTATTTTCTTCTTGTTTTTATTATCCATGAAAAGATGCTTAGACATCCATATTTATGAGCTTTTACCAAAATAATTTAAGTTTTATAATGTATTTAAAATTATTACTCAGTAATATGAAAAGTGTAGGATTTTAAGATTCACTTAGTTTTAAATATTGATTTATATTTCAGATACCATTGAGATGTCAAATGTATTTCAGTACAACTTTTTTTAGCTGAATGTAACTTTTAAAAATCTTTACAAGAGTTTGATGTGTTCTTTGCAGTTTACCAGTTACCAGTGACAAAGCAAATCAACCATTTTCTTAAAGAGAGCTGGGCTTTTGGGTCTCTCTCCTGTATATGTTTTGGTCATCACTTAAAAAATTATTTTCTTCTGGTTGAAGTCCTTTCATGTAGAAAGAGGAAACAATTAAAAAAAAAACTACGCTAGAGTATGTACAAGAGAACCTTTGACACAAATCTCTTGGAAATTAGCAAATTATTAAAGTTTTTGTTTTGGTTTGGTTTTTTTCCCTTCACTTAGCACATTTAATTTCCTGTTCAGAAGGACGTTCAGGAGTGTTTGTAGATCTAGGCAGGAATGACATAGCTTTTTATTCTACATAACACCGTAACAGTTGCTCATACCCACAGCGTTCCCTGCTTACCCCATTAGGCCATCATTAAAATTTTGTTACACACTAAAGATTTGAAATGCAAGTTAGACCAATTCCTGAATATGTATGAATGCATTCTCTGGTGGAAAGAGAATTTGAAATGATTGTTAATTCTCTACTAAAGGAAAAAAAAACAACAAACCAAACTGTTGGGGGTTGAATTTTTCCCTTTTCTTTCTGTGGAATTTTCTCTATTTGTTATAAGTATTTGTGGCTACACCTTAATACCAATAGGTTTTCCCTCGCAGAGGGTGGGGGATAAGGGGAGACCGGAAAAGGAAAGGGGGGCAGGGGCCTGGGCGCGCTCTCTCTCTGGCTCCTGGGGTGGACTGAAGACGGCCGGGGCTCCTACCCAGCATCTTCCCTGCCATCCCAATGCCGGGAGCCACGTTCCCTGCTGTCGGACATCGCAATGCTGCCTTCCCGCTTCATCCTACTACCTCAAGGGCACTCTGCCAGGCACCATGACTGACACCGTGAGGAGAGAGTCTCCCCTCCATCCCCTTCTCACACCTGGGCTGTCGCCGCCGCCATCACAGAGCCCTCTTCAGCGGCACGGGACCTGCCCTGCCCACACAGCACCGGGAACTGAGCGCAGAGAGAGAGGGCCTGTGGCCAGAGGGACTCGAACTGAGCTATACTGTTCTGTTTTGTTGTCAATCTTTATAGCTGTTGTTGCTTCTGCTGTTTGCCTTGTTAGATATATTAGTAAAGAACTGTTATTCCTATCCCCGTATCTTCTGCCTGAAAGCCTCTGATTTGCAACTATAATAATTAGAAGGGAGGGGGGTTGCATTCTCCATCTCAGAAAAAAGGGGTCCTTGCCTTTCTTTAGCAAATACCTGTCTTTCAAACCAAGACACAAACCCAAGAGCTAAATATACTTCATCTGAGGTTTTTTTTTCCCTCTCTTCTCCAAAAGTGCCTCCCTGGTAGCACTGGAGAGCATGGAATTAGAAGTGGGATAGTGGAAATGCTGCAGAGGAGGGTGCTGGCTGAGGCATTTCCCTTTGATAGTGGATACACTTTTTTCCAGCCTAACTTCCTTTCAAAAAAAACCAGAGGAATTTCTGGTTGCATTAGCAAGGGTGATACTGTCAAATTGACTTTTGAATTGTCTTTGATGGTTTACTGTCCTTAGGATATAAATTGGGCAAGGATTTGTTAAAAAATAGCAAAGCTGTCTGTGTATTGTTTCCTTTATTATTTTAGTGCTATTGTGTGCAAAATTTTGTGTCAAAATTTTAGAGGAGTGTTTGGCTATGTAGGATTTACTTGGTGGATTAGGATGCCCTTAATTTCATTTTGGAGTTAATGAGCTGGGAGGGACTCCCTTCAGCTGCAGAGAAAAACCTTTCAGGCTAAAAAGAGGAAGCTGCCTGAGATGCTAGCAGCCCCTTTGGTGAGTGGTACAATTGGCAAAAACCCTCTGTATGCTCCAATTTCCAGAACTTAAGTGGGAAACAGCTCTTTGTGCTCCTACCCAAAAGCAACAGAACGTCAAATAATTAATAGTAATTATCCAGAACCTGGGGAGGGGCAGAAACAGTCACCTTTACTGAAAAAATGATGTTTGAGTGCATTTTGCTGATTGTGGTGTTTATTTTCTACATGTCATGTTCAAAGGAGGTGTTTTTGATATGTGTCCATGTCTTGGGGTGACTTTATGATGCTTGTATCCTCAAAATCGTCTGTTCTGTTGGTTGAATATTTAAATCCTGCAGCTTTAAAACTAGTTCCTGGAGTGAAGGGGGAGAGAAGAAGTGCAGAGTTTTGTTATCAAAGTCTGCACCCGGCTCCCCTGCATTCTTCTCACAGACTGTTCTGCCTGCAGTGGACAGTGGGAAAAAAATTCTTTTTGTTTTAGTTGTTTTTTCTGACTAACTGAGGCAAAAAAGTTCCCTGGACTGCAGTTTAGTTTTTTTCCTCTTTTCTCTTTTTCTTGGAGTTGTTTAAACCTGCTCTGGACTAAAATCCCCGAGAGCACTGGGACCTCTCATCTGTGGCCCACCAGGCCTGACCCGGGCCACAGCATTTCCTAGCACCGGAGGGACTAAGAGCAAACTGAGTAAACCGAGCAACCCACAGAAGGAACTCTTTTAAATCTGTCATCTCTTCGAAGCAGCAAAAAGTTTACTGTTTAGTATTGTTCATTTTTGTGCTAAGAAGTGTTTTGATTGTTAAATAAACAGTTTTTTTTCCCACTTCTCTCCAAGAAAATATATTTTTTTCCTGAACCAATAAAAAGAAAAACTACTTGTATCTGTTTCTTGGAGGGACCCCACTCAGAGGTTTCCTCCCAAATTTGCCCTAAACCAGGACAGTCCACTTCCAAGTAAAGTGTGTGCCTCATGTTGAATGCTCTAGAAGGTCCCTGAGATGCTGTCACACGAGCCCCAGCACATGTGACAAGGTGACGCTGAGAGCACACACATCAACCTATGCTCCTAGTACAGCTCCAAGCTTAAATGAGGGAAAAAACTGGAAGATGGTGACATGGCCTTGCTTTTTAGAGACTATCTTTGATACCCAAAGGGAGCTGGGACTCTCTCTGTGAACTGAGTAGAGGAGTTCAAGTGGGAGAAGCCAGGTAAGGGCACGGAATGTAAATGAGCACTGCAGCTTCGTAACATGATTTGTTCAGCCTCTTGGAAAATTTGGGAGATGATAATATTATTTGATTACATTTTCTAGACAATATCCCACTGACTTTGTTTATTAGTTTTGGAATTAGATTTGTATTTATATCAAAGTATCTACCCTGCTATCTTAGCACTTGATAGCAACTAAAATGCAAACAGGAGAAATTATCGTGTTTACAGCTTATTGTCAATTCTATAATCAAAATGGGGTCAGCCAAAACAAAAAAATTTAGTGTCTCTTTGTCTTAAAATGCCACCCTCCAGATTTAGTATATAGAATTTATGATACAATATATATATTGTTCTTGAAAACTTGTGCTCAAATGCCTTCAGTACTGACTTATATCTAACAAAATTCTTCTTTGAAGGGTGGTAAAATTGTGTTAATGTTATTAGAATTTCTTTGGAATATTATATTTAGTATTAATTGGCATAAGTTTTTTGGAATGACAAAGGGGGTTGCCTGGGAAAATTTAATTACAGTTCTTTCTTTGTTTCCACTTCTATTTGAAAGTTTACATATGAAAAGCCTGATTACCTTCTTTCATTGTTTTTATGTGTATGCAACTTATGTGTATAAGTTGCCTACCTCTGGACAAAAGCTGTGACAGTGAACCTACCAGTAACATTTTTGAAGGAATGTGTTTGAGGAGGAGCAAGGATGTGACGGGCAGCTAAATTGCCCAGGCTTTTGCAAAGCGTCCTTGGTAGTCTTACTGAAATTACAACAGCTGAGCAGCTGTGTCCTTGCATGGCGGGCGCAGTTTCCAGTGACCAAACACAAAGAGAGGAAGCAGAGAGGGAGAGGAAGAAAAAGTCATGAATCTTCCTTTCTCTCAACCAACAGCAGGTAGGGAGGGCAGCTGCTCTGCTGAGATATAGCATTTCCCACTCCAACAGGACTAAGAGCTTGAGTTGAGGTAAGCTCATCACATGGCTGAGCATGAGAAATTAAAAGTGGTGTTCATGCTGGCAAGTTCAAGAGCTGGTGTTCGCACCTCCACCTGACATTTGCCACGGCACACTGAATTTACTGCCCATTGTGTCTCCTTTATAACAGAAACCACCATTATTTTTCACATATATGTGAGTAAAAGGTGACGTAATGAAATAATGTTTTTTTTTGTAAAGCTTTTTCTTTGGACCCCTGCCATATTTTAAAATTTAAAAAAAATTGCTTCAAGAAGATGCTGTCTTCTGGGAGCTGTTACTTTGCTCACCATCATCCTTGTAAGAATGAGTTAATTTTCTTCTCAGCTTGGAGCTTTTTTAGGAAGAGAAGGCTGTGTTTTTAGAGGAAAGACAAAAAGGTGTCTCTCTGGCCTTTATATTTAGTATAACTTCTGAGCTGCAAAACACTTAAAGTTTGATAACAACTCTAAAAGTTTCAGTGCAACCCCCAGCTTCTTTTGTGCCTTAAAAGAACTGTTCAGGGATTTGATGTATATGCAGTTGTCTTCAAAAACATATTTCGTATTACGATAGGAAATAGAAAGTGTGCAATGGAAGAGTTTCCCAAGAAGCTGAATTCTGCTGCAGTCCAAAGTAAAACTTTCATTTTAGGACACCAAAGGTACTGTAAAACATCTGAATATTAGGATTGAACTGAGTGAAGCAAACATCACTTTAAAAAACCTTTACTCATGTTTTTTTGACTGCCGGTATGACTGAATAATGATGTTTTGTAGAAGCAATGAATAAAGCTGAATGCACGTCACTAAGGGAGTAGGCTGGAGCCAGGATTTGGGAAGCCACTGCCTTTTTTGTTTGAAAACAACATCACAACTACAAAAGCGCAATAGGTTTTAGTGCTTTTTAGAGACTACCATAAGAAATCCCATTTTTATTGGTAAGAATGCGCTAAAACATTTGATCTCACTGCCTCTGTCATTAAAGAAGATATTACAATTGAAGATTAGGATAATCTTGTCCTAATGTCTCCAGTGAACGACTCTAAAACTTCCCCTTATACTCTTTCCCAGTCCCTAATTGCTATTACACCACTGGTGACAGGATCAGTTTTATTTCAAGGTTGATTTGGTGCAGTTTTGTTCGTATTCCAGCCACGTGGTTTTGCTGGCAAACTTTACGCAACATCCTCCTCAAGGTATTTAAATACACCTTAAGATAGGGGGAAATTCTGCATTGTTCCACTTCATGTTTTGAATCTGTGTTTCCTGGATTGACCTTCCCAGGTTGTTTAGCTTTTGGAAGCTGAGTTTCCAACAAAATGCTTACAGGCAGTGGCACTGCAGAAAATAAGTGACATCAACAAGACACCCTACTACAGGCAACCAAAATTAACATGCATAACAGGAATTGGCATGAAGTGTGAATAAAATTTCTAGCCCACTGTCACAAAGAATGATGTCAGGCTTATGGAGCCAACAAAAAGCAAAATCTGTTTCTATTGAAACCCCTTTGAGCACCTCCACCTCTTACCTGAGCCTGTTGTTAATCCTTGTGAGCATCCTGAGGGGATTTTTTCAGCCTTCAGCCCTCTTCCTGCAAAAAGTGGTTTGTGCCAGCTAATTTGGGGCTGCAGCAGGTTTCTGAATTGAAGCACCATCTTCACTCTTTTCTTGTTTCCTATCTCCAATGTCTTCTTTGCGATGGCTCCAAAGCCAAATCCTGACAAGTGACAATATAATATTCCCAAAGAGAAAGGCTAGCAGGGCCCTCAGCTGTGATGTTCAAATTGTGTAATGCAAAACAAAGTGAGATCTCGTGGAAGAAATTTGTGTAGATAGGGAGGTACTGAAGCAAGGAGTGTGGAGGGCTCAGCTCAAGCCTCTGAATTCTGCAGAGATTTTGCCATACAGAAAGGTGCCTTCTGAAGGGCCTGATTGAAAACTCAGCCCTGTTAAAATCCAGGGATTGCCACTCATAAGGGGATCTCAGAGTTCATTCCAGGTCTCTCCACAGCAGGGCCCTGCCTATCCATAGGGGAAATACAACAAAAGTGAACTCAGAGCTTGAGTGACTTTCATACCACCACAACCAGGGGTTCTGAAATAGATCAGAGGGGATTAAAAATCAGCAGCCTTAACTCCAGGTGACATCAATGAGCTCTGCTAATTTTAGGAACAGTGAGGGGCTCAGCATTGCTCCTTGCTGGGTTAGACAGAATAACAGTGTTTGTAGAAAAAATTAGCAGCTGCTCAGAGGGGAGGGCAAAAGTCTCAGGAGAATGGCTGTGCATCCCTTTCATTCTCCTTATCCATGAAATCTGAAATGGCTTTAAGTTCCTACTATTTTTTTTTCTTCCTAAATCATGCCAGGTTAATTTTTAATTTTTTTAAAAATCTCTTTCTTGACTTTCCATATTTTTAGTATTTTTAGAGAGGGAAGGCTTTTCAGGCTCAGGGTGAAAACTGTGCTAACCTGCAGACCACACACCTGCACAAAGCTTTTGGAAAACGGGGCAGTTGTGCTGTGTCTGTGTGGCAGAGAGCACCTCGGAGCATTTGGCCCAGGGAACATGTATGCTGGGGAAATAATTTATCCCTTTTCTTTGCTCAGGCAGCTCTGTTGTGAAGGATCACTCCCAGGAAGGGAATCTGTCTTCTAGGCTCTGAGATAAACATGGGCAGGATCTTATTGATTTTTGTGGGAGCTGGATGGGCTCATAAAGGCACAGTTTTAGACACAATTTGCTACTCTCAGCTCTGGTCAGTGCTTTCAAATACTTGAATTTCATCAAATCAAGAGAGTAGATAGTCTTTACTAGTTCTGGCTGCATGATCTTGAACAAATCATGGAGGTTGGAGTCTCCTATTTTATATTTTTTGGTCCATTTTCAGGTGATATCAATAAACTGTTTGACTTTTCAAAGTGTCAAACGCCCCCAGGTAACAATCCCATCCTTTAAAAACAGGAGAGGATTTCTTCACCAAGCAGACACTGAGTTTGGAGGACTGTGCCATGTGTTCCTTGTTGTAGACATCTTGAGGTTATAGTGGTGAGTAAGGACGTGCAAAACTAGAGCATCCTTTGCACAGGGAGCTTGAAGGAGCATGGCAGCTGCTCACAGAAGAAAACTGCCCCTGCAAGGTGGCAAGAAATGTCTCTATTTTAGCTTTTCTTAGTAGAAAAAGCTAACTGAAAGATCTGAGAGGTACTGCTCCTCCAGAACATGTCAGTAGCACCTAGGAGGGCCCCTGGCTTCTAAAGCCTGGTAGCTGGTTTTTAGCCTTTCTTGTCATAGGGTGGTAAATAGACTTTATGCTCTTTACCATCAAAATCTCAGAAAACTTGTGTGAAATTTTCATGTATCATGTGTGTTACGTGCACTGAAAAATAATACACCTTGGGATTTGGAATAAGGAAGGAATGGAGATCAGACACCAAGTAAATGGAGAGTCTTTTTGAACAGATAAATTTGAAAATTCAAATTTTCCCATATGGAAAAGTATCTTATCTGCTTTTAGTAAAAAAAAAAGGAAACCCCAAAACAGAGTGAAACTCTTGCTCTGATGCATGTTCTGGCTCTAATCATACAATTCCTTTGCAGGTGCCTTTCTTGCATCCTCCTGATGTCAGTAGGGAAAAGCTGCAACTTCCCACAGATTGGGAGAGCCCATCCATGCCCATGTCTGAACCTGTCTCAGCTCAGCCAGGCCCACTATGGATTTAGCATCAAGCACATGTTTGAAGTCCTGTTGAGGCTTCATATTTGGCACAAATATAAGACCACTGGGATTTTAGCTTGTGCTAAATTTCTTGCTGGAGTGCCTGGCTAAATGTGTATTTGAGTTGTGGCCTCTGAAAGAACATATTTGTATAATGCAATATCCTTGTTTGTGAAAGGAGGGAATATTACATTTACTGGGATACTGCAGGAGTCAGGGTAATCTTTGTGCACCCTGAAATCCTCCTATGAATCCCAGCAAGACTTTGGGCTCAAAGACCCCTGTCCTCAGAGTGCTGCTATGTGAAGAACATCATCCACAAAATCTTTTTATTTATCAGAGGCAAGGAGTTCCCATCAGAAAATGATGCATTTAGAAAAGTAGCAGAAAACATAAATTTATGCAATGTAGCAGTTTTGAAGTAAGCAGGCAGCCTAGACACCTACAGTTGTTATATAAGGATGCATTGAGGACTCATTAATATTTCACTAAACAATAAAGCATTGTATATTAAAGTATTAAAATATAATGTTATCCATTTTATTGCCTTGCAATGGGAAACAAGCCACAAGAAGGAGTCTCACAGGAAGAAACCACCAGGGTAGACTTGAAAATTACTTCACATGTAAATCTTTGTGGATATAAAAAGATGTTGGGTAGGAGAATGAGAGCAATTTTTGGGGTCTGTTCTGGTTTTGCAGCCACACACATTTAAACTATGCACTGTAACCTGGGATAAACCCACAACAGGTGTTTTTTGTGTGTTCACACTGGTTATGGCAGTGAGGTCCAGCGGCCTGCTGCTGGCTTTATGCAGAGGTTTGGGAAGCCTTATCCTTTATATGTCACCAAATGTTATGTTTGCTTCCCAGTCAAATCAGTTTTTGAACGTGCAGCTGTAAATTTGAACTAAGGCAGCTGCAGGTTTTGAAGGGGTAGTGCTTGAAGGAATTGGGTGCTTAGCTTGCTCTCCATATCCTTTCTGTGTGTCTTGGAAAAGGCAAATATTCAGGGAGATTTTCAGATAGTAGTGGGTTGACCCTGCTGGATGCCAGACACGCCACCCCTGTACCCACCCTGCTACCAAAACCTGGCCACACAAACCCAGTTCACATATACACAAGGTATTCTTATTTCCATTTGCAAAAACCAAAACAAAAAAAAAGAAACCCCAGGAAAACCACAACAAAATCAAACTACCAGGAAATACAAGTGAAAACCAACCTGTCTTTTTGGCTTTAGAATTACACTAAGCAGTTAAGAAGAATGGCAGCCTTTTAAAGAGGGCTGTTCTCAGTAAGGCTTGAAATGCTGTAGAAAAAAAAAAAACAGTGTCATCAACTTTTAGGCAGAAAAACGGAGGCAGTGCAAATTCTTCCCCTGCCAAGTCTCGTCTCAGGCTCTGGGGGTGAGGGATAAGGTGGCTGTATCTCATTTGGCTGTCAAGGGAAGCAACCTGTGCATCAGGCCCTACAAACAAGAGTGCTTGCTGTCAGGAAATTTTGATTTGCATTAGCAGTCCCAAATAAAATAAACCCCAAAATTAAAGCTCTCAGTACAGAGAAATGATAGGGTGGCTTAACTGGGATATGGTTCTAGTTTTACTGGGGAATGGCTACACCAAAATCTTCTGGGTTACACATGTGTATGAATTTAGCTCAATGCAGGGGGGTGTTGTCCTTAAAATAAATTTTGGTGGGGTGAAAACATTGATTGCATTTTAAGTTTTGGCATTTAATTTCTTTGAAAGGGTGGAAGCATTTATATTATTGTTATTATTATAGCTCTTGTAAGATGCTTTTCATCAGTATTTCAGAGTAAGTGTTCTGTAAAGTGGTTACACAGACAACTAACAGTGATTACAATTTAAGTCTCTCTTTTGAATTTGAATTTAAGGCATGCCAAATATGACAAAAGGCTGTGACTTTGTTATTGATACATGTTCTTTGATGGCTGACATCAGCCTATAGCTGTTTAAGAAACTGATCTCCCAGAGTAGATAAACATTTTATATGACTCACAGCCACATTCTGCATAGGTAGTATTAATTTGTTTAATTTTGTAGTAATGGAGATAAAGTTGTGTTGGATTTAATATACAAACAAGTAAACATGCTTATTGTTTAGTTGTATGAGGTATTGGTATATTTTAAATTTAACTTTTTAACTAATGCCATGTGTATGTATGTATATTTAAAGGCCAATATCTGTTGCGTTTAAAGCTCCAACTAAGGCAAATGAGGATGTCAACATTTAATTCTGTACAAGATGCCCCTCAAATGTAATTAAATCTGATCTCACTAGCAGACAAATGAATAATTCATGGAGTTTAGGCATAATGAGGTTATGAACTTCCTTAAAATTTCAGATTATGTGCAAAGGTTAATCTTTATATTAAAAGAAGAAAAGCTGTGGGAGTTGTATCTCCAACATGAAAATCCATGTTGCCAAGGATACCATATTAAAGAGACAGAAACTCAGGATATATATACATCCTCTCTACACAGAGTCGAACACGACCTGGTATTTATTTAATCCAGAAGATGTATAGATTTTTGTGTCTGAATAACTCATTATTTTCTCTTGAAATGCACAACATGCAGGGAGGAGAAAGGACTGGGGCTGGGGGATCTGAAGAGGGAAGGGAGAGTGCTGCGGAATTGGAACCGAGAAACAGAAATGGCAAACATCCAAGAAGGCAGAGGGAGGGAGAGGCTCGTGAGGCTGGAATGAGCAGCAGATGCCTGGCAGCTTTAAAGAGGTCCGATGCAGACAAAGAGAAATCAAACTGATCAGCCGGTCGCACGCCTTCAGCAAACAGCGAGGATGACAAGGGCTGGCAGAGTTGTCCCTTTTACCCTGGGTGCTGCCAGGTGTTCCCAAAGGCTGTCTGGGAACTGGCACCGCCCGCCTCCCGGGGGCCGCTCGGCCGGAACCCGCCGCAGCCTGGGGGAGCTCTTCCCACGTCGGAAAAACACAACCCGGCATGGAGGGAATCTGTTACCTCTCAGGAGTGAGGGATCAGGTGATCACGGTCATTACCAGCTGCTACCGCAGTGCCCGTGCAAAACCACCGCCCTTCTGCCACTCCTACCCCCAGGGCATCTTGACCGGGGCTCGCTGCTGTGCTGTTTCACCCAGCATCTCCTTCTCCTTTTGTTCTCCCCCTTGCTGCTCTTAGAAATCATTCGGTTTGGAAACATCTTTCCATCGTGGCTTGGATTGAATATATCCAAGCAAGTCCCCAGTGAAAAAGGTATCAGGGTTTGCTCAGCTAAGCAACAAATAGATCTTTGATTAGAAATGCAAAATAGACATGAGAGAAGTAATACACACTGCAACAAAAAGTATTATCTTTGGGATACTTGCCCGAAATAGCAGCATGCTTAGTGTCTTAACAGAGGAGAAATGGGCTTTGCAATAGTAAATCTCAGGTCTGACAGCTCTTGCCCTGTGTGTTACAGAAATTCCACTTTTCTTTTAGCATGCCATGTAAATTTGCAGGAGCTGTGCCACGAGAAACACCAGTGCAGCCCTGTCTGGTATCTCCAGTTGTGCTTGGAGGACTTAGCCTGGAATTCATCTGGCCTTGTTTGTCTGTATTTTTGCAGAAATATGTGGACATTAATTCTTGGAGAGGGTGGTGCTCGGACTTTCCCACAAACCTGCTTTAGAGGGTTCCCTCTTCTGCATGCAGAAGTTAAGGAGTGCCAACACCACATCCTGTCTTCCTCTGTCATCCAACAGCCCAGGAGTCCAGCTGAGAATGATTTTAACCATCCAGCCACCACTGTGGTTTTATATAAACAATTTATTTTTGCTGAATTTGTTGATATGTTGGGTGTGTCCACCACCATTTTTTTTTTCCCGCCCTCGTATTTTTAGGCCAGACATTATTTCTACCTGCAGACTGTTGCTGACTGAAGCTGGCAGCACTCAGCACTGGCTGCTCACAGTACTTAGAGCTGCATTTGCACTGGACATACTTGCCCAAGTCAGCTGAGCTCCCCAGTGAGGAGCGCTGTCACCCAGGGGTTTCCTCCAATTTCTCCCATTTCCCACTTACGGAAAGGGGCTTTGTTTGCACCTGTGTCAGCACCAGGGCCCTGTGAATTCAAGGCTCCTGGGTTATGTTGGCTGAGCTCTGCTGCCTCTGCAGACTGGGGTGAAGCTGACATTTTTCAAGCAGGTGTGAGGTAGTTCTTATACTCTACTCGAAAAACCTCAGAGAGGCTTGGTAAAAGTCCTGCACCAATGGTCTGGAACTTCACTTCTGAGCACTGAAAAATCCTGCTGCAGTGGCAGGATGTTTGGAAGTAATAACAAAAAAAAAGCTCCATCTACTCCAAAGAGACACAATTTATGGCACTATGCTGGGCCTTGGCTACTCCTCTGCAATTGTAGAGCAAAAGCCACTCATTTGCTGATGAAAGTAATAAAGAGAAGGTGCTCTGGCATTATAATGTTGGTCATCTGCTGCAGACTGTACTTTGCTAACTGGACTATCCATTTTCTTGCTGACGTAAGAAAAGACAGGTGACAGCAGTGAAATGTGCCCTAGCATGCCTGGAAGGGAATTTGGGTGAAACATTTAAAACCATTTATCTCTGAGCCCAGAAAGCTGAGGTTCTGAGGTCAGCTAAGCCCCCAAGTGATGAGACAGTTTAGCACCAAATCCCTGTGCTCTAATTAAATGTGGAGCCTTATCTCAGTATGAAGCCTGGTACCCACTCCTTTTTCAAGCAGTACAGGGTTGTCACACAGGATACCACCTAGGGAGGGGGTGGAGAACAGCTTCACCAGGCAGGGGGAGTGTGAGAAAATGAGCAAATCCTCTCACTGTTTCCTCTCTTCTCTCTGAGGATGCTGCTGCCATCGGCTGAACCTGTTGTTCAGGTTACATGGATTAGTGGTTGATTAATTAAAAGCCTTATTGACAGTCCAGGAGTTCACCAAAAGCCACAGTCCTGTCTCATCTCTAATACTTGCTCAAATACCAAATTAAGGAATAAGGTTTATTTTCTTAGCAGTTTCTGCTACAGAAGGCTGGGATGCAGGGCAGGAGGAAGAAACCTCCCCAGAGATTTAGAATGAAGAATAGTCTCTGTAGACATCTTTATAGGAGAGTCATGGGACAAAATTACTCTGGCATGTTAGCAAATGCACCTGTATCCTATACCTTGTAGTGGGAAGATGTATTTTGGGGCCTGTAGCTTCTTCTTTAAGGTGTTTTTTTTTTCTTTTTTTTTTTTGCTTTGCCATCCTTGCTTTGGAAACTGCTGTGCAGTTAACCCTCAGCCCAGAGCAGCCTTAGTGCAGGACAGACATCCTTTTTTTAACCTGGCTCTCAGAGGTAACAGTTTCTGTAAACTGCCTGTTGGCATTTTATCCTCTGACTTTAGTACTCACAAGAAAATTTTAATCTGAATCATTTCTAAATCCCAAATAATAGGAAGGGAAAGCTGTATCAGCTTGGACTGAAGTTTAACTATGTAGAAATCAGGGATGCTGATGGTGCCTTACACTGACCATTTGTCTGAAGTGCAGGGTGGAGTTGTCTCTGAGGAACACAACTCTATGTGAGAGTGGTCAGGAGCAGCCATGAGTAAATGCTTGGATGTGTTTCTGGACGAAAGTATTTACTGTATAATGACAGATATATATATAACGACATTCTAATATTCTATTCTAATGACATTCTATACAGAAAAAGAGTATGCAGTAAATAATTTTGAAGTACAAGTACTTCAAACCTAGCTATTGTGCTGATTCTTAAAAGTACAAATATGCTCTATTGTTTGGACTTATTTTCTTCTTCGAACCGTAGACATTTATGGAGTGACCATCTGTGGCAAGCAACGCCTTTCTCATCTTGTTAGTTCTTTTCTTCCTAGCCTCTCAGAACCAAGATTTCAGAACCCTTGTGCTTGGCAGGTTCTTGAATTTGTCATGCTTCTTTTTGTGTCTGGAATTGTATTTTTAATATCTTGGCAGATGGTGTCCAAACAAGTGTGAGTTTTATACTCATGGTTCCCCTGGGGCCTGTTAGGGCATTTATTCTGAGGAGCACTTTTGTAACCAGTTACACCACAGTGCAGGGCTCTTTTTCCCCCTCTCCCCAGCAATAGTGAATTTTGCAGTTTTAGGTATGTCACACATTTTGGGGCAAGGTGGAAAGAACTTCCACTGACCTTCAGAATCGTGCCAGTCCATTTACACTTTTTTTATTCTCCTCTGAGGAAAGAGCCCTTGTTCCTTATTGTCTGCAACTTCAGGACGTAGAGCATAATTGAGTCTGACCAGTTTGCATTTAGGAAGTAGTAGTAGCAACAATTATGTGCAATCTTATGCAACTGTATTAGAAGTTTTAGGATGGTGGAGGAAATAAAGGGTGGTCTGAATAATCCTTGGTTTGGTGTGGGTACAGCTGTGCTGTTAATCTCCATTGCCGACAGGAAAGGACACCTGGCCTAAAAAGTGGTGATGTCTATGAACCTGAGTCAGATTTGGCAATGCCTAGAAGTGGGCAGCCCTCAAATGCAACTTCTGAATTGCTGGATTTTCACAAAGGGAGGTACTGATTGTTGGACGATTATGCTGAATCAGAAAATGTTGACTAATGTTTGTTAGCTGTTAGGAAATGCTGGATTGTACTTAAAGTGAGCATTTATGTTGATTTAACACTTATTTTCTAGCAGCTTGCCCCCACAGCAGCCAGAAATGTCACAACTTTTTAATTTTTTTTTCCCCGCTAAATTATGTCAGGTGAACTCTTTGGGGTACTTAACAGCATTTCCCTCTTCTTCATGAGTTATCCCAAGACTTGAAATGTCTAGAGACCAAAAGATTAAAATATCTGGATCTGCCATTTCACTTGCAGGGCCCTCTCCAGTGGGTTTTTGGGGGTCTGTTAGACCTGTCAGATCCCATACATGCTGGCAGCTGCAGTGCATTAGCTCCTGTTCCCAATGATAGTGAACACTGCCCTGGCAGTGCAGCAGCATTCTGTCCTCAACTGCTGCTTTTCCTTGAGTACATTTAGAGTGCCAGCATAGGGAGAATTAGCCTCTAGAGCCATATTTGCAGGCCCAAATTAATCTGCAAAATAAGTCAGGAAATTTACAGACAAGTTCCAATGCTCTGAGGGAAGGTGAATAAAGTCCGCAATGCCATAATGTTAAAGCAAGTTGCAGTCCTTTCCAAGGGGAAAGGGATTTTTACAATGCCTATGTAGGCACTGTTTAAAATTCAGATGCAATTAGTAGAAAGTGGTCTTTAAAACCACACCAGTATTTCAGTCTTTTGAATTACTTCTCTCCAACCTCTTATTACCTTCAGTACTGCCATTGCTGGGATTAACTCCTTGAGACCCTGAGCATGCAACCATGATCAGGAGGGTTGTAGGGAGGCTTAGTTGATAGAAAGATTTGGTGTAAAGATATGGAATAAAATTCCCTTTAAGATATGGAATAAAATTCGTGAGTGATTGGAGTGTGCATAAATGGCCACAAGGCTTCATGCAGGCTAAGGAAATGAGGATGAACAAGAGCAAATACGACTTGGACTCTTTTGACAGCATGTTTCTTTCTATGAATTCTTGACATCCAGTTGGTCTGTGATTACTGTGGTTGTGTTGTCCTTACCAGCCTCTGGCTACACAGCTCTGTCTTCTCCTCCTGGATGAAAAGCTTGCTCCTACCATCCCTGTCAACTCCCTGCGCTCAACATGGAACATGGGGAGAAATTTATCCCATTTTCTTTTGCAGTGTCCTTTTGAATACTGGAAGGCTCTTTCAGAGCTCTCTTCTACCTTCTTGACATTAAACCCCAAGTCCATTAATCCTCTGATAAATCCTATGAGACCATGTTTCCTAAAACCTTGATCTCTCTTAGCTGGAGTCTCTGGATGCTTTCTCATTAGTGTGTATCTTTTGTGAAGGGTGATCCTCAGAAGCACACACTGTAGGCAGGAGACCCTAGGCATTATTCTCAGAGCAGTTTTTCCATCAGCTGTCAGTAATTTGGTGGAAACTCCCCTCTGTGAGGCTGTTCATGGGCACATCAGGTGAGAGGTTGTAGGGGCTGTCTTGGAGTGGGAATTAAAATTGAACCTTTCCATTAGAATAATATTTCATTTATAAATTAAATGAATTAATTTTAATTTATTTCAGTTTATTCTAACTTTACTCCACTATGTTTTAGCTCAAGGGTTGTTTTGATATGTGTCTCCTGTGTGTGTACTGGGGAGGAAAAGATAAAATTGAGTGAGTAGTCAGCATTTCTGCAAATCTCTTCACCTGTGAAAAGCCATTGCTAAAAATGCTTTTCAGTGCTCCCTTTATAATCTTGCAAAGAGCAGGCTGATACAGCTATATCTGCATCTCTAGGAGGCATGATGATTTTCTTATGAAAGAGTAAATCAGAAGAAATGCAATTTGTCAGCTTGCCCCCTGAAGTTGTAGTAATTTATTATCAGGTGACTTGGCACTCTGTGCTCTTGAAATCTACAGGAAACAGAACTGCCTTCCCTCCAGTTTTCCCAGTTCTGGCTGTTTTCAGTGGATGTCCTCCCCATTTGTGTTAGGGCAGGAGCAGATCAGGTCCTTGCTTGAAAGTGCAAGTTGAACTCTGATTGCCAGTGCCTACATTCCTTGTTTTCATGTCAAGTCAAATGCCAGCCTCATACTGGCAGGGAGAAGGAGGTTGCTTTTCCTAAAATGACACTTAATTGTGTGTATCCATTCCCTTGCAATCAAGACTGAAGTGCTCTATTTACCGATGACTTTACACAGCAGCCTGATGTGGAGTTATCTGTGATTCTGCGGTGCTGTACTCTGTTCCCACTGTGAAATCCACTATATCCATCTCATTTTAATGCACAGGGATTGCTGTGGCATTCAACCTTCCACAGAATTGGCTCCTTTTTTAGTCAGAAATCACTTCTATCAAGCTGCCTTGCACAGCCTTATCCACCGTATCTGAATAATAGGCCAGAGACTGCTGCACTTCAGATCTTCAAAAATTCTTGCTGAGCAGCAAAGTATCATTCTTTCACTTAGCATATTTTCCCACTGTCATTAGTTTACATCCTGTTGAAATGAGATATCAGAATGCTGGAAGTTATTACATGTCTGGCCTGATGGCTCCTGCAGGCTTCCAGCATCTGGGAGGTTTCTTGGTATAGGCACTGCTTTACTCTGTGTGCTTATTTTCATTTGTAAACAGAGAGCTGACTTTTATGTCTGATCCATTCCAGGTTTAACTGGAAAACTTGATAGTAGTATTCATAATAAGGGGTAGATATGCCTCCCAGATGGATTTTTTGTAGCTCTCTTTTCACTTTTTCTTTCCTTACACAAAATGACTTAATGGGACCCCCCTCTATTACTGTTCAGCAGGCAAACTTTCAAAGTGAGAATTCTCAGATTCTCATTGTAACACTTTGTCTGCTTAGCGAGCCCTGAGAATTCATCAGCCTGCAGTAAACAAATTCTTCTGCTTTTTCTGTTGCTGGTTTCTTTTTTTTTTTTCCCTCCTTCAGAGAGTGCACTTACTCAGCCTGTTTGCTGTTGCTTTGAAATGTCAGAGATGTCATTTGGACATTACTTTGCAGGAAAACAATGACAGGTCAAGAAAAACCCACAGGTCTTAAAGAGCAGAGCTCTGGTACAGTCCAGTGTTTCTCAATAACTAAATGACATCAGGTACCAACTGAGACAAGGATATAAATTTTACAGCAACAAAGAGGAAATGGGGGAGCCAGATTATGCTATGCCATCTCACCCATTTCAAGTTTTTCTTAAATTTATTTTATTCTGCATTCAGATTGAAGGATAATTCATGGCATGAAGGTTAACTGTTGTCAGTAAATTAGAATCTCTCTGAAAGTTACTACTGCAAATGCCTACTTCTGCTTTTTGACTAGGATAGACCCCTCTTAACCTGAATGGGCAACATATAATTGGTGCAATCCTAACTGAGATTCATATAATGGTTAGGGTTGGAAGGGACCTTAAAGATCATCTAGTTCCAACCCCTCTGCCATGGGCAGAATGGGCGCTCCTGTCACTTCCTTTTAGCTCTATCAAATACCTTTGAAAGTCTTTCAGTGTTTTAAATCCTTTTCTTTTTAACCAAAGACTAACATAGTGAGTGAGTGCCACTAGGAAATGAGACTCCAGGTAGGGAACAATTACATATATGAGATGCTTCAAGAAGAGGGTGGGTGTAACTCGAGGTGTGTGAAGAATCTGAAGTCTGGTTTGTCTCTGGCCAGGTGTGGACAGGTCACTGTATAGTGCTAAACAGCAAAGCACAGCCGGAGATTTAAAGAGAGGATGTGTTTGCTTGCCTGGCCCCATGGCTTCTGCTTTCAGGAAAATCTTTTTTATTAGCTATAGAAAAGGAAAAAAAATTGAATTGCTTGAGAGCAGAAGAGAATTTTTATGTGGGGCAAAGAAGGGAAGTGTATTTGACAGCTTTTGATGTCCTAGTTTGATAGATGGTTATGTGTGACCTTTGTCTGCAGAGGCACTGAGAAGAAAGTGAACCAGTAGCTAAATTCTCAGGAGAAACCAGTGGAAGAAGAGAGAGAGAAAGGAGCTTCTGTCCAGGGCCCTTGGCAGCCTCCCCAAGGAATGGCAGCAGTGCTGGTGTGCCAGAGGCACAGCTCCAGCCTGTCCCTGAGACCATCACAGGCTTTCCTAGCCAGGGCAAGAAATACAGTGTTGGTCAGGCCAGCTACTCTCTGAAGTTTAAAAGAGGGAAACGGGAAGAAGCAAGAAAGAATTGCTGGAGAGCTGCAGAGTCTGCATGACTGTGTGTCTCCTATGGGAAGCTGTGCTGGAGTCTGGTGGCAGGCAGTGGAAGTGGGATGGTTTCAGGTCAGTCTATGGCCTGACTGTGCTGGAACAAATGACTGGGATGAGAGGATGCTGTAGTAAATCTTTGACTTGTGTGGATAATGGAGTGGCAAACAGTGATTAATAACTACTCCTCTAAATCCATCTGATCTCCTGAGTGATTTGCCACTCTTTCCCTCAAGCATTGCTTTGTGTTTCCCAAAAGCCCCTTCAAAAGTGGGATGGACTCAGAAGTTGCTATCAGTTAGCAGTGAGATCTAATATCTGATTCCCAAATTATAGTCTCTGAATTTTCATTCTCTTGTTTTTTGTGTTTCCAGGGGCTATATGTAATGTAGCAGTAAACCTTTTGTCTACACTAATTTGATAATCTATTTTCTTTATCTCTCTTATACTCTGGGAAACAACTTTTGTTTTGAATGCTACAGCTACAGCTGCTACATTTTATTTTTGCAATGGTGGAACAGATTTTATGTAAACAGAACTCCTGATTCACCTCATTTACTCCTCACTTCTATCAATTTCTTCCTGTTGCATCTGAAGCACAGTAACTTAATTTAACTGAATTTGCCTTTCAAAAAGCTATGACTCTCTGGTCCTGGTCCTAGTTTGGGCCCTTCCCTGGAACAAGCTTTTTCCAGTGGATAGTTAGCCTTTTTCTTACTTTTCCTAATGATACATGCAAAAAATCATGGCTAAGTGCTGGCAGAATTAACTGAACTGAATTATTTTTTTATTTAAACTTGGGGAAGGATAATTTTTATCACACTCCTGGTAGTGCTGCTTGCTGCACCACAAATTGCTTCTCTTCTGTGAAATGCAGATTATGTGTCACACTTGTGCTGTTTAAACACCTAGTTCCATCCTATTGGGGACCAAAGAAGTTGTCTGTCTTTTTCAAATGTCAGATTAATTTACTTCCTGAAATTAGGCTTAGCTTTAAGTGCAGCATATCTGAATATCTACAATTGTTGAACTAAGACCGCTAGTGGAGGGGTCTCTGTAGGGGCTTTAAAATCTGGGTATGTTTTCTTCTGCAAAGGGAACACAATTTTCTGGAAAGTTCACTGCTGACTTTGAGGCACTCCTCTGGCCTTGCCTGTGAAGGAGCTCCTTCATAAGGCGTGGGGCAAGCTGGGAGCCAAGAGAGACCCCAGAACCTTCAGTGGCCAGAGAGCAGCCCC
The DNA here is from genome assembly GCA_013397075.1 of Rhabdornis inornatus. NCBI lineage: Eukaryota > Metazoa > Chordata > Aves > Passeriformes > Rhabdornithidae > Rhabdornis > Rhabdornis inornatus. The sequence continues at coordinate 71,561 of VWZS01008195.1, read as the reverse complement.
ACAGGGTTTGGGCAGAGCAGGGAGCCAGTAACAGGGTCCAGCAGCTCACAGACAAAGAGGAACCACACTGGGGGCTGTGCAGGGCATCAGCAGTGAGAGAGGACAGGAGCAGCAGGGTGGGATGGAGAGATGGATGACTACAAGGTAGGTCCAGAGTCTGAGACAGGGATAAAACAATTACCCAGCTCAGGTGAGGAGTGGGAGTGCAGCCCAAATTTATCCAGAGCTTCTGCACTGTGGCCAAAGGTTTGGCTGGGTGCAGGCCACAGTGCAGAAGGGCACGTGAGGATTGTCAGGGTGACTGAGAACCTGTGTGCACTCAGGGCTCTGACACTATTTAATTATGCTCTGGGTGTCTGTGTGTGTGCGCGTAGGGAAATGTATTCATTAGGTCAATTAATTGTGATTGATTTTCTGATTGCATTTAGGGAAAGACAATTAATTTAAAAAGGCCTAAAGTGACACAGGCTCTTTCTCCCTGTGTGATAGAGAGGGAACAGGGTTCTCACATTGCCTACCTCCCAGGCACCAACTTGCCCAGCTCCTGTGGGTCAGCTGCTAGCTGCAGCCACCAAACTCCATGGCTGGCACCAGGAGTATCAGCAAGGTAAGTGCTGGGACCAGGCAGAAGAAGAGATTCAGTGTGAAGCTGTTTGAAAGAAACAGCACTTGAGCAGAGTGAAGGAACAGTGTTTGAAGTCAGGTGGAAAAAGTAGGGTGTATTGAGTGCAGAAGTATTAATTTGGCTAGTAATGACAGTGGGTGTATTTTATACTGGTTCTTTGGTTTGTTTGTAATGACAAGCTCTGGTTAACAATTCTGAGTTATTTTGCACAATCTGAACTAGAGCAATGGGCCCTCCTTTGGCCTTTGTGGAGCTCAATGGAGTACAAGCAAGGAAGGAACAAAGCCATTTTGGTTATCAGTGGTACAATGTAATCCTTTCTGCAAATAATCACTGGTTTCCACCTACTTCTCTTAGGGCTCCAACTAAATGCTGGGTTAGCAAGCTGCAGGCAGAGTTCAAGAGATTAGTGCTTAGGCAGCTGGTTCTGGAGGGAAGGAGTAACAACAAAACCCAAAGGCAGTGAAAAGGAAAGAATTTTGGGATTATGTTGCCACAAACACTTGCCAGGAGCAGTTTTGGTTGATTCCCAAAGGAATGGCCCTTGCAGATTGTTGCTGGCTTCCTTTTTGGTTCATCAGCTGTTTTCAGCAACTGGTAAAGTACTGTTTCGTGCTGTCCTTTGGCACAGTCACTGCCACACAGATTACTGCTTGTTTTCAGCTCCCCAATATCTGCTGAACCTTGCTGACACTCTAAAATTTTACAGGGGTGCTGGCATGTGTGAGGAAGGAAATAAACCCCAAGCTTTGCTGCTTCTGCTGCACATTTTCTCTGCTCCCTGCTTTTGCAGCAAGCACTGTCCCTTCAGCAGCAAAGATGAGCATTTAGCATAAAATAAACAAACTTTAGCTGATGCAATTATGAAACTCTCAGAAACAGGGTTATGTTGAGGGTATCAGGATGCAGGGAATCACAGGGTGCACGAGGTGCTCCATTTCAGTGTCACATGCACGTGGGACAGGCAGGGGATATATTCCCCAAGAATCCAGCGCTATCTCTGTAGCCATGGAGGGCTTTGTTTGGAAATCGTAGTGCACCACGAACATGGATCAACAGTTGTGAACACTTTAACTTAAATTAACCTGGGAAAGGGTAGGATACTGTGGTAGCTTGGGAGTTGTTTTGGACTCTTGGTAAACACCATTTAGACTTGTGTAAATTTGTAGGAGATATTTTGACAAAAGTATTATTTACCCAAGTTAATATGTGCTCTATTTTGCTGTGTGCTCCATATGTATTTGATCAGTCAGCACACTGTTTACTCAGACTCTACCTCAGATGGTTTCAAGACATCTACACCACTGGATGCAGTATATTTTCAGTTTAACTCAGATTTAAGACAGTGCTAATGGATTGACATCATCTCACATGAGTAATTTTGAGTGACAGATTGCCTGACCCATTTCTCCCTTGAGTCATGAGAGGCTACATAGATGTTTAATCCATTGGGTCAAGGCATCTCTGCTGATAGAGGGAGAAGTAAGTATAGCTAGGGTAATGTTTCTCCTTTTTAAAAATGTGTTACTTGCTGGGTGCTTGTTAAAAAGCTTGTGCTAATATTTCTGAGGGGTGCTGTTCTTTTGCTCTGTTTTCCCTGGAAGTACATTTCCTACTGATGGCCCTTGGATCCTCCTGGCAGCCAGGAGTAGTCTGTTTCATATCCAATAAATATTCTTGGCAGAGAGTAAAACTCACTAGAGCTATCTGTCTTGCAAGACAATCTTGACAAACCATCCATTAATATAGCTTAGTAATTATTAATTACAGGTCAGGAAGAGGTGGGGATTAATGCAGAAACTCTCACTTTTTTTAAAATTTAATTTTTTTTTTTTTTAAATTTTTCTCCTCTGTTTATGTCGGGGAATTGGAGAATAAGGGACACAACAATTGTTATAAATGAGTTGGTGTTTGGGGTGAGATTATAAATTACAAGTAATACAAAGTAATTTGGGATTGTTAAATTATTTGTCGTTATGAAGTTATGTGTCGTTAAGCAGTGTGCTAGTTTGACCTGGGGAGGAGAAACTCAGAAGTTCTCTCTGTGAGTACTCTCCTGGGAGTTGATAATGACCAGTTGGAGGCTGGTTTGGTTATTGACAGCCTCAACAAACAATTGGAGAAAGTTAGTTCGCTCAGTTAGCACACATTTTGAAGGGGGTAACCTGGAACTGAGCTCTCTTGGCTTTTCCGGCAGCAATGCAGGTAACAGGGCCCTGGCCTGGTCTCACTGCAGGCCTGTGGGCCTGGCAGGGGGCAGGGCCGGGCTAGGCCCCCTGTCTGGGGAGCTGGCATAGCCCAAGAGAGAGAGAGAGGGGGTGGTCATGGACAGTGGCCAGGGAGACTCAGACTGATGTAAAATCCCAGCTGCTTCCCCCCCGCCTTTTCCAGAGTGGCTGGATTCTGAGATCCTGGCAAACTCCAGCATTGTAGCCTTGGGTTTTTTTTCTTTCCCCTGTGCAAAATCTTAACTCTTTCAATACTCAGATGGGACTTGCAGACTTTTTCAATCCTCCCTGGAGTGAAAGGGAAAAAGGAGATATTCTGAAGTCAGTGACGTAAGAGCTAAGTCTAAGTTTCTTTAGATGGAAGGAGAATGAGGAGATGCTGTGAAAATGGCTGAAAATCCTTTTGTAAGATTGTAGGGATGAACTGATGTACTGGATATTCCTGTAAACCATGGAGAAAGACATGGCGGGGGGGGTTGGAAATGTTCCATTTGATAGATCATTTGACCAAAAGCACCTGTGTTGAGAATCTTTTGTCCCAAGGAAAGAAAGGGATCTTGGTTTTCTGAGGATGAAGCATGAAGAGAGAGAAAAGAGATGAAGAGAACCTTTGCTTTGGAACATTTCATTCTTAAAAGTAATACCCCATGAATTTGACATGGCCCACATGTACAGCTCTGGGAAGGCTGTGGAGTTGGGAGGAGTGCCACGATTGCAGGTTTCTGGGCGGATGCAAATCGTGAAAATGAAACCACGAGAGGACTGTTTTCTTTCTTCTTGTGGAAAAAAATCCCTATAGCCTAACAAGAGGAAACTTCTCTCTCCGAAGTGAACGGAAAAGGGACTATTTGAGTTGGGAACTGACTGAAGTAGTTCTTTGTATGTTTGTTTTGTTGTTATGAAGGTTGGAAGAGGGAAGGAAGGAGTGGTCTGAAAACCTTATTCTGAATTTTTTTTTTTCCCCTTTCTTTGTGTAGTTAATTAATTTCTTTTTATACCCTCTTAAGTTTTAGGCCTGCCTTGCTTCTGCTCCTGGTTCTGTCTCACAACAGAAAATGAGTATATTTAAATTGGCAAATCAAAACCATGACATTATTAGGTGCATTGGCCGGGAAAACAAACTTAAACCAAGACATTTTTTGAGGAAATTAAATTAGACCAAGACAAGAAGTTAATAAAAGTAGTCAATACAGTGTAGTTAAGAATGGTTAAAGAATTGTTATAGAGTAATGTTTTGTTAAATGAACAGTTATGTGAAAATTGTTGTTAGACTGTTACAGACGTGTTTTAAGTAGACAATTGCCGCAGTGTGAGTGTGTGGCCACTAGGTTGGAGGCTAACGGGAGTTCAATTGGTTAAATGGAAGGAACATTCTAGAGTATGACATAATGGGGTGAGGACATCAGCTTGATGTGCAATTGGAGGATAAACTGACCTATAAAATCCCAGAATTCCAGAATGACTGGTCAGAAATGCACCTTGTTATAGACCAACCAGTGGTCCGGAAGGGAACCAATCACAGAGAGGATTGAAAAACTCAGGAATCCATGAGACAATGGGTGTATAAAGACTGGACCCGGTGCCCTGCACCTGCTACTCCTGTGGAAACTTGGTTCCAAGACAGCACCCAGTGTGTTGGTGTGACACTCACACTGCTGGTTGCTGTTGTTGTTCTCTGGCTTGTCGTGCAGGACTTGGGCTTATCTTGCGTCCCCGTTCTCAGTTGCTAATTTTTAAATAAATGAGTTAACCTTCGCCAAGGTTGCTGGCCTTGTTTATAACACAGTGGTCCTGGTCTGTGGTGTCCTTTGGCTTGTCCCACTCCTGGCTGTTAATTCCTCTTATCCATCCAACAGGGCATTATTTTTCTTTCCAAAGAAGTTTGTAAAGTTTCAGTTTTGTCCTGGTTTTGTGAGAAGTTGTCTGGGAAAGGCTTAGCAATTTGTGACTGAACTGAATTGTTTTCATTTAGTCCAAATTCCTTGAGGTTCCTTCTTCACCCAGATACTAATTTCAGAGCTTGCTTGTCCTTGTCCCTTGTCCCTCTCAAGACAGTCCCATTAGCTTCTATTTTTTTTTTCTGCATCTATTCCTCTCTTGGTTGGTTTTTGGAGTGATTGTGATGGGACTGGAATGAAGGCTGGTACACAGTGCCATAGAAGACTTCCTTTGAATAACTCTGCTTTGTTATGATTTATTGCTTTTCAAGTGTTGTGTGCATGTGAGGGATGAAAAGGAAATGCTCTGTGTTCCACTGCTCCATTTGCAAAGAGGAAAATTCAGTTCAAAAGGAAAAGATGCAGTCAGCCTACAGCTAAAGCATCCAGCATTAGCAGGTGATGGCAGGTGGGGAATCACCACGTGTTTATCTACCGTGGAGTAGTAATTAGTAATTTCTACCATATTAAGCAGTAATATCTTTTGTTTATTCTCTCCATTGACATGATCAGACAAATCACAGTAGATCCTGCTTATGGCTGCATCAATATCCATCCATCTGCAAAAGTGTCTTCTCTTTCTGGATGTAATTATCTTAAAAACAACTGTCAGAGCTTAAAGAGCCTTGTTGTCAGCACTGTGCCTGGCACTCTTCTTCTCAGAGCACAACACTGTGAGGAGTTGTTGTTGCACTGGAGGTGATGGCAGCTCTCACCAAGAGAGGAACCCTGAGCTGCTCCACACTGCTCTGAGTGTTTGGAACACCTTTGGGATGATCAGCCTTACTTTGTGCTTACTGCTGAGAATTTGTGTGTGGCGTTTTCAGCATGAGTAAGAGACACCAAATACAGGAAAAGAGACAAATTTAAGCAAGTGTCAGCTAAACAACGGGGCAAATCTCATCCTGACAACTCTTTGGCTCATGAGAAAACAAGACTGTTCCTTACTTTGACTTACCTGTCAAGTAATGCGCTAAATGGCCACTAAAATAGTTCTTTAGCCTTCTGAACCTCAGGAGAGGGGATGGCATGCCATGGCATGTGCTGGAGCAATGAGGCACTTGCTGCACTGAGCTGTGAGGCTGGGGGGTACATTTGAGGCCTCAGCCTGGTCAATGCGGGGCAGAGCATGCAGTGAATATGGGGCCAATGCTGCTCCAGCTGTGGGGGGTGGGGCAGGAGCCAAAGATGAAATTCCATGGCATTGACATGGCTTCATTTCCCTGCAAACCCCAGCTCTGAGGCAGACTGGGATGCTGGAACAGTTTCTTTCAAATAGCTCCTGGAATTCTTGCTTTAAAGAGTCACATTGCTTGTCCCTATAGTCTGCCTGTAGACTATACTGTCTGGATGTTTATGCTGTGCCTGTGGACCCAAGTGGCATTTTATAAAACCAGTACTCCAGACTGGGAAATAAAGGGGAAATAAGGCACTGTCCTGGGTCTAGTACTTCAGGCAAGATGAAAGGCCCTATTTATTTTAACTCTGTGGCCCACATAATACTGCTGGAGATACCAGCATTAGCCTTTGATCCAGGGTCTTTGCAGCAAAACCAGCAGGCTGAAGGACCCTCTTTATTAGATGTACACTCAGATTCCAGGATCAGCCTGCTGCTTACCATCAATTTTTTCCTTAAAAAAATCTCTCCTGTTTTATATTTTGGTTTAATCCAGACTACACCCAGGAGTGCCCTTCAGCTCCTGTGAGTTCAGCTTTCCCTGATAACACCCATTAAAGTTCCCTCAAACCCTTCAGTCTCTTGCAGCAATTTTTTTAAACTGCTGAACTCCGCTTTCCCTACACTTTTAAAAATGTTATTGGGGCCATCAAGGATCTTTTTGGGTAGGTACAGAGGGGTGAAAGCAATGGGTAACCATTTCCCAGGTGCATGGGTCCTGCTGGAGGGATTTCCAGGCAATGGGAGGCTGTTAGCCAGGGTTTAACACCAGCTTGATAGGCTGGTTTACTAGCAGAGCAAATTAGCTCCCCTTTATTCCCCAGGTTGAAGTGGCTGCACCCCTGTGCTTGGCTAAGCCAAGCTTCCCCCCTTTCTCCCCTGTGTGGAGGAATTCAATGTGTTGGGCAAGAAGAGGGCTGAGGGAAGGGGGAGCATTATGTTTTGGGGTACTGTCACTGTCCCAATCTTGTAGTGCTCCCAGGGCCTCTTGGGGCCATGTCATGCTTAGCTGAGCATGGTCCAGACCCAGGAGTTGTTCTCTATGGATGAGAAGGCACAAACTTTGTGATTTTTCCCAAGCTTTGTGTTAGAGTGGGGTTTTCCTGTTCTGGTGTCCCTAAATCCCAGTGCCAACAAGAAATTGTTTTTATTGGTACTTTTTTCTAAAAAGAGGACTTGATTATTTTTCCTCTTTTTTATAACTTAACACAAATATCTATGTTTAATTCTTTTAACGGTATCTATTATGGGGGACTCTAAAGCCTGTTTTTCATGCTACTTAATCTTACTGTTTCATCTCATATTGGATATTAGGCCTCACAGCATCTCATAAATCAGATTAGGTAGAAACAAATATGAAGATGGAAATGTCCTGGATTTCAGTCTTGTTCTGCCTCAGACTTAATTTATAAATCTGTTCTTGTTAATAGCATAGATGCTGACAGCTCTGTATTTTAATAATATTAACTCAGTATAGTTTATCTACATTTAAAGCAGAAACTATCAAACCCTAAATGGAGCTAAATATTGTAATGTGTGAAATTTATAATTTAATTTATTATAAGTTTTCTTTGACCTTAACCTGGGCTTCTAACTACATTTTTATCTGTTCTTACACCAGCTCTGATTAGTAACTCAGCTTGTCATTTGTATAATACTGTTGATTATCTTTGCTTCTTGAAAGAAGTCAGGTAATAAATCAATTTATTTGCATACAAAGAAATAGATTAAATGTTTCTTTAGCACAGAAGGTGTTTATTTTAAGAATGTATGCATACTGCCCTTGATATATCTCATCCTTTGCTTTACTGCCCCTCCTGAAAGCCAAGTGAAACTGTTCTGAATCAGATTTTTAAAACTAATTTATTTGAGGAAACTGGTGGGAGAATTGTGCTCAGAAAAAAAGCCATTTCAATATTTTAGTGTGATTAAATGCAGAATAATTAAAGCATAATTCAGGTAATTTTCAAAATTAGATTGTCCAAGACTGCAAAATGTTTTTAAACTCCAGCCCCTTGAGCAGAGCATTGTGAAGGTGTTAAATTAGATGACATATTTCTGTCCCAGCTAGATCAATATTTGAGTTTAGGTCTGCCTGTCACAGAAGAACAAGTAGCTAAATGGTGTGAATTTCTAAGTAATAGTCACAATATCATCTGCCAGGGATGTTGCTTGCTTCTAAAACACAGAATCTGCTTGAGTGTGATGCCTCCCCTGAAGACCTCTGACACAGGTAAGAGCCCCTGGTTGCAAGATGCTCATTCAAAGTGCAGGTGTGACACCTTCAGGGCATTGCACAGTGCATGGAGATTGGGGTTTCTGTCATCTGGGAACCTTAGCTGCAGATTGTGAATTTAAAAACCCTCACAAGGGAATAAAAACAAAGGCCTGCTTTCACTGATAATTTGCTAAGATATTAGACCTTCTGTGGTGGCAAAAAACATCCTTGAAATCTGTTATCTGACCTAATGCTTCATCTCATTTAGGTCAGTCTTGAAAAATGATGTGTGGTGGTTTTGTTATTTTTTTCTCTCCCCTCCATGCTGATTTTTATCCCTCCCTTGACCTGTTTTCTATGGAGAAGGCTTCTGGGCTGGGAGATGGGAAGCAGAGGCTTGCTGAGCTCAGTGGGAAGCCCCATGTGGAGCTCAGTGTGTGTGAGGTGCTGAGAGAGGGCAAACCATGGCAGGGACCTGATGAGCCAAAATCTCTGCCTGCTGCTGTGAGCTCCCATGCTGGAGGGCCTCTGCTCTCCAAACCAGCTGCTTCTTGTGTTTCTTTGTCTCTTTTCTCCTCTAAGAGCCCAGAGATCTGAGACTCCCTCTCACACAACAGTTATAAGGCATAAAAACCTTGTATAGGCAGTGGCAGACCAAAGAGCTGCTAGGAACAGGGAAGAAGAGGAAAGGGAAAGGGAGACGAAGGATTCACTTGCTTGTCATCACATGCTTGCTTGCTGTGTGAATTTTTGATGGCAAGTGCACAGATTTATACAGGCACTTACACCCTGGAAACTGCCTGACAGCCTGGGTACCTCTGGTCCCCTGATGTGCATCACATTAAACCCATGGCATTTTGGCTGGGAAATGCCCCAAACTACATTTATATCTCCCTGCTTGGGAAATATGCATCCACTTGAATTTGAAATCTGGGAAGTCTCATCTGCATTTACCCTGACAGGTGACACACAGCGTTGCTTGAAATAGACTTCATGACGAATGAAATATGTTTGGAAGGGAGTAGCTCACCCTCTGGTTTGATTTTTGGGGTCTGGCACATATTGCAAGGGGAAAGTGGTAACTGTCCTTGAGGTTTGATGCCTTGATTACAGCGGTGTAGTGAGGTGAGCTCTGAACTTCTGGTCACCTTGTGCTGAATTGCTCTCCTCTGACCTTCATCTGTACTGGCAAAGAAATGCAGGAGAAAAGAACTGCTGACAGAAAACAATCGAACCTGGAATATCTGCAGGGGAAGGAATTTTAAGTGATACCATGGGGCACTGTGCAATTGCAGCTGGGCTTACTGCAAACCTTTGTAACTCAAAAATGCTGTTCCTTCGTAGCTAACACTTCTGCAGGCCCAATGTCTGTGGTGACCTTCCTGCCTGTGTCACCTCTCTAGCAAAGAGCTAAAGGTGATTTCAGATTGAGGTTAACTCTTCCAGCTGCTGCCTGACAATGCAATAGGCTTATCAGTGGAGCATGCATTTATTTTCTTTTAGCAGATTTAAGGCTTGAATCCTGCCTGAGCAGGGCAAAAAGAGAAACATAATCTCCTTGCTGTATCTCCAGGTGCATGGAGGATGCTCTTCTGTTAGAAAAGCCTGCTTTTATGACAAAGGCAGAGATTTCTTCCTGAAAACAGGGGGCTTTTATGCTCAACATCCTAATTTGTCATGCATTACTGAAAAAGAATGTGTGAAAGAAGGGAACAAAGTTCTGCTTTTCTTTGTCTACTTACATATTATTATTTTTTTTTGTCATATAAGCGTAAAAACCAGAGTAAACAACTTACAAGCTTACCTAAAAGTCTGTAGCTCTTAGACAGTCATTAGTACTCCATTTACTTGCTTTATTCTGTTTGAGCAATTATTTTATCTTACTGGGCCATCATTTTGGGAGCAATTTCTTGACTCTCAAGTTAGTATTTCTCACTTTCAGACACACACATTGCATATATCTGATACTTTTAAAGAACCTCTGATGCTAGAGAAGCATGCAGAATCATTTGCTCAGCATTGTACTCTGTTGAACACTTTCCCCCCTCTGATTCCTTTTAACTGTTGTTTGCATGGAGCACAGCCTCCACAGCAGTATCCATGAAAAGCTTCTGCACCCTGCATTTTTCACAGTAAACATCTGGGATGAATTTGTCATAAAGAAAAATGCTGACCAAAGAGACTTTCTGCTCAGTTATTGGGGGGTTTTGGGATTATTCATAGAAGTCTGCAAGACTATAAAAATTAAAATCTTCTAGCTATTTTCCTTTCTAATTTTTAAAAAACAGATTGGTTTTATGTTTCATTGAATGGCTTAATTATTGATAGAAACATAGAGCAATTTGGGTTGGAAGGGGACCTGGAAGATCATCTAGTTCCAACATGCCCATGGAAGTCCCATTAGCTAAAGCGAGGCAAACATTTGTTGGAAATTACTGGTATTTTTCTTTGATATTATTTATAATGGCTATAAAAAAAGAGTGCAAAAATTATATTTTAGGGATGAAATATAAGAGGGTATGTAGTTGCTATCTGTGTGAACCACACCAGGCAGGACTAAATAGCAGAGTTTAGGGCTGTTTTGTGCCTTGAACAAGTCTGTACTGCTGAGCCTGAAGCCAGCATGAGCATGGTATGGAACAGGTATGGAGAGGCTGTGCTAAACATCACCCTCCCTCCTGCAGGGCTACCTTGCAGCAGGTCTTGGGCAACTCCCCCAGAAGGTGCTGACCCATCCTGTCACTGTCAGGAGATTCCCCAAGCATAGGTTGCTCCTAACAGGGGACATTTGCCTGGAAGTTCTGGGAGAGGCATGAACGCTGAAAAATGGGAAAAGATAGTAAGGCAGATAGTAAGGAGGTATAAGGCAGACGCTTAAGTGATTAATCAAGCTGGACTTGTAAGGAGAGCAGGTGAGTTTCTTCTTCAAGGTGAATAATGTGACTTTGTTACTCAGCATAAATTTAATTAAATGGTGTGTAAACTTTAAACTCAGTGTAAACTTTTTTACTCAGTGCAAATTTAATTAAATGGTGATTCTCTTCTTCTCTACCTCATTAGTGCTGACAACAGCACCTGCATGCTGTGGTAGAGATCTGCAGGTGGTCATGGGATTTGACACTGCTGGCTATGACAAGGCAGGAACTGTGGTTCCTGGTCTGGTAAAGGACCTGTTGAGATGCAGATCTCACCATCTCACCTAAATCCCTGCCAAGTACCCCTGATAGCAAACTGATGAACGATCACAGTTTGGACATTGATATGGAAGTGCAGTGACTTGTTCACCCATGGCAAGGGATTTGGAACTGGATGAGCTTTAAGGTCCCCCTCCCAACCCGAGCCACTCTATGATTCTGCAGGTGGTGAATAAAGAAGTCAATCCAATTTCTTGATTTAGGTGTTTGGCTGTATTTTAAGAAGAAGCTTTTATCTCATGGCATTTGAGTTGCCACAGGGGGAAGCAGCAACAGTGGGAATTGACCAGAAGAAGCAGCAACAGCAACAAAACCCAACAAATACCCCAAAACCCAATTAAAAACCCTTTCAAAATACTAAACCTTGCAATTCTGTCTTTCAATTAAGTATTATTTGAGTCAAAAAAGTATGTTTTCCACTAACTCAAGTAAGTGTCTTAATGCCTGAAAGTGGAGCTTGGTTCTGTTTTGGACAAATGTTTTTTGCATTATATCTGAATTAAACCTCTAAAAGGTTTTCAAGAGACAGCAAGGAAATGGAAGCAGGAACAGAGGGTGTGAGTTGGAATAGGAGCCCAAATGGAGTTTGAAATAGGCACCGAAGGCAGCATCTCATGTCCTTTACGTGAACCCCTGTGCATCCTTTCAGTTAAGGTTGGGCTGGTTCCTGTGTGCCTTGGGACTGTGTGTATTCTGACAATTTTACATGGGATTGGGATTATGTGGGTGCTGTGTTCTTATCCCTTGAAAATGTCATTGTAAGAGGGTCCCCCAGCAACGACCCCCTCCCCTCTGTGCCGTGGGATCCCTAGCACACAGCCCTCCACCAGGTTAAGGATCAAAGGGACTGCGTGGGATGGAGTACAGGGATGCTCCTGGATAAACAGCTCCCAGGCAGGGTGGTTCTGGCAGGGTTTGGGCTCTCTGCGCACTGCTGGATTGCCAAAGCAAGGGGGAATTTGGATGAGATGCCATCACTTACTGAGCTGCAACCAGGGATGGGGGATGGCAGGACTGAGAGCAGCCGTTCAAGACTAATCTTAGTGGCCAGTGTTGCCAAAGGAGACTAATCCACTTTTTGCCTACTCATATTATATGTTTAGCATGAGATACAGTGTGGTTTTCCATTTCTATTTGGGATTTTAGAGGTTTGGCACTGTAAGGGGTGCAACTGCCCAGTTACTGTTAGCAGTCAGTGCTGTTTTTAAAATGCTGACCAGAATTCTGTGGAGCAGCATTCTCTCTTCACTCAGTACTGAATGCAGCTTGTTTAGGATTCTTGTTCTGCCTGAGGTAGCCTCAGTTATTTCACATTCATAGGCACCAACCTCACTTTAAGATATGTTACCTGCATTTCCCAAACTGCTGTGGTTAAAATGATCCTATGCTGTGATACCCCATCTATTTGCTAAATCCCACCTGAAACTACCCTTGTTTGCAAGCCATTTTGCTTTCTGGTGCTTCACACCTAAGATGGGAATGAAAATGAGGCAATTTTGGAGGTTTCCATGGCTGATGTTCTCCTGCTAGCGAAGGCTGTGACCTGTTCCCTACGTGCCACCTGAGGCAGGAGCATTCAGGTGGGCTCAGAAATGCGTGGTTTTGCCTTGTCAGTCTGTCATCATGTCTGAAAGATTGATAGGGTATGGCCATGAATAAACATATGGCATTTATATGGAGTCTCCCTCGAATATAAAGCAATCCAGTAATTCCTGAAATAAAAGAATAGTGCAGGAGGGGGAAGATGGGAGAGTCAAATCCTGGCTCACAAGAGGTTATTTCCTTTGGAAAAGAAGCCAGCCACTATGTAAATAGAAGCAGAGGCCAGTAATGAAACAGAAAATAGGCACTTAATTCTGCTCTCCTGGAGGTTTTGTGGCAAATATGCAATTGCTGTCCATGGGTGGGGGGAGGGTTGTGGATCAGCCTACTAGACCAGCACCAAAGCCTTGTGATACTTTGGCAATTACATACATTGCCATATTTCCAGCAAAGGTTTGGCTTGTGGCTCAGGGAACCAAAAACCTGATTAATAACTTTCCCCCAGACAGTGAGGAATCACATATTTTTCTCTTACCTGTTTTCCATTTAGAGATAAAAGTGGCAGTAGTTGCTTTTCTCTGTTGCAGCTTGGAGTAGTAGTTTACATAAAATATACAGATTAATACAGGAATAAGGCCCTAAGAAGAAATCACTCCACATGTTAACACAGAAGGCTGCTGTGTAATGCCCCCACAGGCACACAGATAAGTCTTGTAAGATAATAACCCTCTATGTATCAATTCTGACTTTCCTATAAAAGTCTGTTCTTTTTCAATTTCCCTGAAGTTTACATGTGCACTATAATTGTCTGGAGATAAGCCCACACAATTGTTCAAGAAGAAATTGTTGGTGCAGGTAAAATGTCCTGTGGTGAACTTCCCAAAGTCTGCTATGCTTTATTTACTTCCTTTTTATCTTTAGAGCTGGATTCAAGTTCTGAACTTTCTGCCCAACAAGAGTTCTCCAAGGCTCAGTGATTTTTATAGTTCAAAGATTTAGGGGTTTAGCTGGAGACATTTTTCTGTTGATTCTTTTTTGAAATGCTTTCTTCAGAAGTGTCTCTGATGCATGCCTGCACATAGTGTGGAAAAAGTCCTGTCCTGAGTCTGAAATGTTGCTTTTTCTTCAAAATCAAGGATGATTTCCTCATAATACTTTCTTTTAATGTTTCCTTTCATAATGCATGACAGGAAGCCTTCCCCTTATTTTGATCTTTTTAGGACCACAAGCCTGTCCATTCTACAAATCCTTCCTTATTTGCTTTCTAGGAAAACTATACAGGTTTTTAGGGCTTGCCCTTTAATGTTTTCTAGGACTCCATCTGGTTTTGCTTTCTGTTACCTTGACTGGCGCTGTGCTTGAGAAAGAAAACACAGCACTCTATGGTCCTTGTGACAAAAAGCCCCTTTATTCTTCTGACTTCACCTTAAATACTCCTCTTAATGTTCCCGGGTAAGTGCCTTTGCTTGGTTCAAAGTTCAGGCTGCTCTGCTCTCTGACCAATAGCTCTCTGCAGCTTAGACTGGAACTCATTGGATCAATTCTTTGTCTATCTCCAAATCTGTCCTATCTCTGTTCTCTGGGGACTTGTCTATTAGGTCAAGCCGCTTCCCCTATCAGTGGCCAGATTCACTGCCCAGTACAAGCCGCCTTGCACTGTAACAGCTTTCTAAGCTTCTCCCCCTGCTTTTTGATTTCTTGGAATTTTCCACAATTTGTAGGAACCCATTCATTTTGCTTTCTAGAAATTCTTCTTTTTAGTACTGCTCCTTGATGGTTTCTGGGAATATTTTATGCTATTTAGGATTCCTGGGATGCATCTGTAATAATTGTCCACATTTTCTAAGATCACACCAGTTTAATCTCTCAGACATCCCACCCCAGGAACCTTCCAGATGGATTATGCTTCCCCCCATATCTCTGGGAAACGCCCATGTCTTCTTTCCCTATCAATTTCCTAGGAATGTTTCCAACATGCTGTTTGTGAATTTCTGCTCTGCTTTCCAGCAATTCCTCATTGCTTTCTAGGAGTGGCTACATATAAAGAAGTCCTCTGAACTTTTTAAGAGGAGTTCCTAATTTGTTTTGTAGAAATGCCTTATTTGCTTTCTAGAGGTTTGTCCTTGCTTTTCCAGAGATGGTCTCTTTTGAGGAAATAGTGATTTTCTTTCTGGCAATTTCCTGTTTGGCTTTCTAGATTTCCTCTGTGTCTTTGCAGGAAATCCCCCAGCTGCCTTCTGTCACTTGCTTTGTTAATAACTCCTCCTAGCCTTCTAGGAAGCCTCTTCTTTTTGATAAATTCAGTCTCATACCTGGGAATTCTCGGATTTCAGGGCATTCCCTGCTGTGCTTTCAGGGAATTTTCTCTTTTAATTCCAGCGGTTCCCCAGTGCTACCTGGAAAGTCCAGTGTTCTTTGTACAATTTATAAACTGTATTTTTTTTCCTAGAGGGCTTATTTTGCTCTTCTACTTGCTTTGAATTCTCTGCTGTTGTTGAAAATTTATTGCTTGCTTTTCTTAGAAGTCCTCATCTGTTTTCTAATAATTCCCTTCTTCCCTTCTTGGACACATTTTTTTCGAAAGCTGACAAAGTGACACTTCTAAGTAACTGACCTGTTTTTAAAACCCTCCTTTAGCTTTCAGAGAGTTAAAAGTCACTGGTGTTTTTAATAAAAGGTGGCTCAGAGAACAAGTAAGGATTGGGATATTGTGAGTTGCTAAAGAAGTGGAGAAGCAAGTCTGAAAGATGCTTTACAGACAGATTCTCCATGATTTGAGCTGGAGTTTCTTCATGCCAATAAAAGTGTGCATGCCACATTGGTTTTGTAAGTACCTCTACCTCCAATTTAACTTGAACCTTAGCCAGGGCATGTGAAATGGTAGAGTTAAGAATACATTTTTAAACAAAAAGTGGAATCTCCTTTTTCTTCATGTAGCTGCTTTACACATTCAGAAGGCTTTGCTAGCACAGCACAATGCCAATCAAAGTGACAGAGCACAGACGCAGAACTCTGCAGTTTGAGGCTCAGCTGCTCAGTGCTGATTAGTGCTCAGTGACACCAAACACATTTAGGCTGCATTAATTTTAGCAGGATTTGTGAAATCTGAGCAGCTAAGTAAATAAGACTATCAAAGAAATATGTCTCAGGGTGGTAACTCTGTAGAAAAGCATAGCATTTCTTAATTTTCTTTCCTGAAGTACAATGGGGTGTTACCTTGCTGTAGCATGAGGGTCAAATAGAAATTATTCATAAGCCCCAAAACCAAAACAGAAAAAGCTTAGGAATTGACATCTAATGCAATACCAAAATCCATTGGTTTTTCAAAACCTGAACCTCATAGTACAAAACCATAACACATTCAAATGTTTTCCTCTTTTTTTTTTCTCTCATTGCTGCAGATATTTAACTTGAAATCACCAAATTACAATGAGAAATGTCAAGGTAACTTGTTTGTTATTCACCTGATGCAATTTAAGTGGTGCTGACATCACACACTGACCACACTGTCAGATAAAGATAAGTTTTAGTTCATCCACCACTGTCAGCTAAGCATTCCCTTATCATCTTTCTCAGCTATTTGTTTGGATATGATTAAATTATTCAAGCTTCGTCTTGTTTAATCTTTTGGGTCACTGCTACCAAAAGTGATAAGGAAGTTTAATAGGAGTGCATGTACAAGTATGTTGGAGGAAAGAGAACGGATGGAGTGTGTTTGTGGCGCTTATCTTTATTCATTAAGCCCTTGAGGGTGACAGGGAAGGGTACCAGGAATCCATGCAGGCTGTCGGCTCCTGCAGTTGTGTTTAACTTGTTCGTCCTGGGTGCCTCAGCTAACGCACATACGAAGCTCTGCCAAGGATTGTGCTCTGCCTCCCTTGCATAATTAACGCTCCCAGAAGGGCTTGCATTTGTGTGCTGCTGCCTGAGGTGACACTGCCACTGCTGCCTCTCTGCAGAGCTTTCACAGCTGTGCCACTGGGGCTCTGTGAGTGATATTGGTACTGAGCAGGCACAGCTGGAGCGAAGCAGGGTCTGCTGTTTGCCAGTGCTGCCCTGGCTGGACTCCAGAAATATAGGCCTCTGTATGGAATTCCGATCTATTTAATTAGAGCGATAGCAGCGCATGCACAGATAGCAAAGCAAATCTGACTACTCTTATCCATAGTGTAATTATACTATATGTCTTAGTATTTGTGCCTCTATCCTTTCTTAAAACTGAAGTAATAATTAAAAAAACCTGCAAAATCTTCTAGGCTTTTTAAAAATGATAATTTTCTATTGCTTATCAATGAAGTAAAAAATGTAAAACATGCATATGTGCAATGTAGGAGCTCTGAGATAATTCCTCACAATTATTTAAAAGGGATCTCATGGATTTTTGAACCAGATTCTTTGCTTATTTGATGCCTATAACACCATGGATAGATTTATTTTGGTATGTTCTTTTTCAGTGTTGCTGAATGGTTTTGAAGAGCATATCCAAACAAGCTGCCCACTCAAAGCAATGTCGCAATGTCTCACCTGCCTGTTTTCCTTTTTTTTTTTTTTTTTTTTTTTTTTTTTTTTACATCTGCCACATTTGGCCTATTTCTGGTAGGGTAGAGACAGCTGATCCTTTGGAATCTTGGGTATTGGACTCTTTCTTTCCTTATTCCCCCAGCTGTATAATCCTTTGAAAGAGCTGACAATGTGTTTACATGAGGTTTTCATAGCCAAGTTGTGCAATGTAGGTAATGTGCATGTGTAATCTGATATTCCTACAATAAATTTGTGCAATTTTATTCTGTTCCACTAAAGGCAGATGAGGGAAGCAGTAGTATAAACCAGAACATTTTTTTCCAGTTTAGGAGGAGTTTTGGGCTGCCAAAAATTCTTCCTGTCCAAGAGGAGTGTTGCTTCTGGGCACAAAGTGTGAGAATGTCTATTCAATAGGTAAATGCAAGATCTAACCCTGGTTTGCTTGCCTCTCCCAGAAGAGAGATTGCCTCAATATCAGTATGCTACTGCCAACCTCAGGCTTTTCCAAATTGCAGGACTAGCTTAAAAATCAATACATATGCTGTGGCTTTTTTGCTTTTTCCCCAAAAGCTATTTCATAACAAGTGGCTAATTTGAAATTTTACCCTTTACTCCACAATGAGGTTTAAAAACCTAATTTAAAAAAAAAGTGAGATTTGCTGATAACAGACCTCAAAGAAAGACACAAAGTGTCATGAGACTTGTGATTGAAAGTGGGGTAACATGCTATTTATAGTTTTGCATGTGTATTCCTTTGGGTTTCAAATATACCAGCACCTGTCTAGAAATCTAATTGCTTGGGCTTTTGTTCATTTAATTTAACCCTCACTTCTTGCCTCCCCGTGGCTGATGCTATCACCTTGTTCACTGTCATGATACGGAACACTGTTAACAGGCACGTGCCCAGGATTAATGCAAGCCCATTTCTCTATCGTGCTGCAGTGTTAGGTCTTCTAGGTATGAGAAGTAATTTCATCCTCATCCGTTGCTAATGTAAAATCACTGCAAAAGTCAATTTTTAATTAGAAGTGGAGAAACAGCAGGACAGCTACACCTTAAGATATGATAAGTTTAGGTCACACTTCATATCAGCATTTTGTGTTGAGCCCTCAGTGGGTGTCATGCTTGAGCAGATCAGCAGTAGTTCCACCTAATGAAGTGGGTAATTCAGGTAAGAGGTAAGTGGTCAACCAGACAAGTAAGACATCATTTTTAATTGTCATGAGAAATGTTTACACCCTTGTGTACAGCAGGACAGGAGACTTTGAAAAGGTGTGTTCTGTACAACAAGCCTATGGCTTTCTCACAACACCTGGCATTTTTTTGAAAAAATAATCAAATAAGATGTCTTTCAAAGAGGTGCTAAAGAACATTTGAGCTTCCTGTAAAACACGTGAGATTTCTCACCTTGCAGGGAAATGGCCTTGGAGAGCTTTGCGGAGATGATGGAGCTTCTGTATGGGAGTACAAACCATTACATATTAATGGCATAATTTGTCATTAGGTGATTAGTGCAGCACACCCCTGTGGTGACAGCCAAATGTTTGTGACATTACTATGAGCAGAGATTTCCTGCAAGGTAGCAGAGAGGAAGGAGGGTGAGTAGTGAAATGCTACCCTGGAGGAAAACAGCTCCTTGATATTAAAACATTATAAACAAGTGCTTGTCTCCTGCTTCAGACCAAGGCTGCTTCTGAACCACATCAGACTCCGTTCCTGTGTCAGGTTCTGCGTGTAAATAAAGAACAGAAGTAGCATTGATTACAGGGAAAAAGATGAAGCCAAAAAAGACTCTCTATGGATCTGAGCACTTCTTGCCAGCAGACAAAATATTTGTTTCATGTTGAATCAGGCCCTCAGAACTGGCCTGGCAACGAAGGACAAAGAGCAGCTCTACTGTGCGTTACTGTAATCATTTGGAATAATCTTGATGTCCTATTCAAACAATTAATATGCCTAAGGGGAACTGTTCATATCCCTTCCTGCTGAGCCCTTTAACTCTTTTTCTCTCTCCAGCAGCTGTAAGGTGACTCAGCAAGGTTGTGAGTTCAGGCTTTGGGGGATTGCAGAGCTTGTGCTGCTGTCACACTGCTGCTGGTATAAGTGATGGGTGGAGGAATGATGGCTGCTGCAATCAGTATTCAAAATGTTTGTCTACAAGCTGAGTGACTCATTAATTACTGGATATAAAATGCTACATTGCTTCTCCTGTCCCCCTCAATCTAATTTGCAGGCATTTAACTCAGCCTTCTTCAGACAACACATTGATGCAGACAGAGAAAAAATACTCAGCAAAATCACTGTTTTAGCTCTGTCAGGTTGCCTCATCCTTGAATGGATCCCACAGGAGGAGAGGTTAAAATATAAAACTAAAGTAAGGGGATGAATTATCATGGACAGTTTCTGATAGTTGAGGATTGTTTGTCCTGCTTCCCTGCACACTTCTTTGCAAGTGGGATCACGCTTTCATTACAGGCAGCCAAAACTGGGTTTGATCTTGTTGCTTACTATATGTTGTCATATATATTTTTTTTCTTTTTATTTTGCCTTCAGTATCTCTGAGGAAGGAGATTCCACAGCATCTCTAGGCAACCTGCTCCACTGCTTGACCACTCACAGTAAAAAGCTGATTCGTGATTTTATGTGGAATTTAATGTCTTTTACTTTGTGTCCCTTTTGTCTTGTCCTGTCACTGAACACCACTGACAAGAGCCTGCTTCCCTCTTCTCCAGGTTGACCACTCTCAGCTCTCTCAACCTCTTCTTGTGTGGGAGATAGATGCTCCAGTTCTTTCCTCATAATTCCAGCCCTTTGTTGAACTTACTCCTTGTATATTGTTTTTTTCCTTTCTTGTTGAGTCAAAGGAAGCTTGCACGACATTGTTAATTAATGTCTATGAAAGTAGCTGAGAACTTGGGGGGAGATAATTTTTAATATCATTGTTACTCAGAAACTTTGAGCACTGAGGTTTGTCCTCAGAGAACCCTCACCTGACAACATGCTGTCCAACAGAAAAAATGCCTATAGAGGTATTCCTGCAGTAAACCAAGAAAGTCTAGTCAGAGGTGAATGCTGAGAAAAAATATTGCTCCAAATATTCTTTATGGATTCTTAGATGAACAAAGGGTACTAAAGTCAGCAAGTCTTTATTTATTACCTCTGATGTGCAGTTGTGTGGGCCTGCACAGGGAGAGTTCATGCTGTTAAATCTACAGACACAGAGCCTCCACCCCCACAGGGCTGTGCTGTTACATATTCAAGACATCTGACTCCTTAAGGTGAATACATTTTTTTTAAAATCTTAGTTTCAAGCAGCAACACATATGGAGAATCTAAAACATCTCTTGGACAACTGTTCCTGTGTTTGATCACCTCCAAACAAAAACCAGACAACCAACCAATCAACCAAAAAAAGCCCAAAACCAAACCAAAACAAAGAAAAGACCAAAAAACGCCCAGCCCCTCCCTTACATTCTCTGAGAGAAGAAACTTTTTTCCTTTCCATTTCTTGTACTGACATTAAGGTAAGAAGTATCTTCAAGTAGAAAACGTTAAAGTAGATCCACTGACAGTTATGGAAGTGTAGTTAAAAGGTAGTAGAAAATTTAGAAGGGTAAGAAAAGTGCTTGGGAAACTGCATGAGAGTTGCTATATATAAATAATTTTTTTCTCTGAATGGAGTTTTACAGCTAGACTTAAAGGAGCCAGGCTGGATTCAGGCCCAGTTAGAGACAAACAGACTAAACTGATAAAATGTCCTTTAAGATAAACTCATGGCAACCTTTGGTTGTAACCTTAAAAGTGGCACAACAAAAGATGCTAGAGAAGCTTTTCCAATCTAATTTACTCTCGTATGTGCCAATCTCTCTCGCTTAATAATAATACTTAAAAAAACCCAACAACTAAAACCATCCAACCTTTTCCCTTTGAGAAAAAATAGCTCCAACTGAGAAATCCTCAAGTCATCTAAGGAACAAATCTCTATCTTTTGTATTGTTTTGGATTTTATAGAACAGTGCATGGTTTTTTTAACACCTCACTTCCATTAATTGCCTATCAGTCCTATGAATTTTCAGAGGAGAGAGAAAAAATGTTCTCTCTTCCACTTATCTGGGTCATTTCAGCTTGTTATTCAAATTTCTCTCCAGTTTTTGCCCTAATGAACTTTAAGGTGGGAATGGTTTAAGTAAAACCCATTACCCAGCTGATTCCAGCAATCCCCATTACTTTCTGCAGTAGCTCTGCAGTGAATATGAGGCTGCGTCACTTTTGCCCTTTGTGCTGACCCTCTTCCCAGTAAAACCAAAGCAGACAGCAAGCAGATTTCCACACAAGTTCTAGAGGATTTTCCAAACAAACTGTGCTGAAGTCACCATATGTAATCCCAAAGCAAAAAGCCTTTGGACCAATGCTGTCTGGTCACACTAGTGGGAGTGTTTCACCTGCCTGGCAAACATTGGGAAGGTTGGGTGCAAGGTAGGACTGGGCCCAGAGTTCTTAATTTCAGTCAGCTGAACTAATTCCCAGTGGGCAGGAAAATTTCTTCAAGCACAATCATTCTGGTTTTTATGAGACATTAAGACTCTTTTGATGTCACTGGCATTACGTTTTCAGAAACATTCAGAAATCATGAACTGCAGAGAGTGAAAAACACAAGGGCAGGTAAAAAAAGAAAGCAAACCGTCCAGTCTGCCAAATGCAGATGAAATAATACCTAGGCTGCATCTTTCCCTGGCAACTGGTCTCTGCTGTATTAAAAATATTCATGTCTCTTGCATATGACTGAATGGGAGCAATGG
Organism: Rhabdornis inornatus; assembly: GCA_013397075.1. NCBI lineage: Eukaryota > Metazoa > Chordata > Aves > Passeriformes > Rhabdornithidae > Rhabdornis > Rhabdornis inornatus. The sequence continues at coordinate 49,320 of VWZS01008195.1, read as the reverse complement.
ACTCTGAAGCCAGTATTACAGGCAGTAAAATGCTGGAGTTTTTTTTGTCTAGGACAGGGTTTCCTATGCCATATTCTTGATGCTTTTCCTCTTGTGGGTTGGGCTGTATTTCACACATATATTTCATCACAGCTCTACACAAAATTAGAAAGGGAGCACTGAAATCTTTCCATCCCAGTAGAAACATCCTGAGGTAGAAATTCCTGTTCTCCAGAACTGTTGTGAGGCAGATTGGCTGTATTTGGTGCCTAAAAGCCACCTGTAGCTACCTGATGACTGATCAGCTGCATGCAGTCCTTGCTATGAAATAGCAGAAATTCATGGAGCATAACTTGATTAGTTCAGTCACTTCCCCAGCAATTACTTTGCTGAATGCTGTCTAAGAATGCAGTTTATGCAACATCTTCTAAAAGGCTAAAAAATATGTGACAATTGTAATTCAGCCACTGCTAATAGATGATGTCAGGCCTATGGAGAAATGTGTATTAGTCTAATGCATGTCTGCTATGCAATATGCGAAATAAAAAAGAGTCACAAAGTCAAGTGTATTTAGCAGTAAACATGGAGGTGAAAAATGATGGTGGGGATGGATGAAAGTCTCTATCATTATTTGTAGTCTAGAAGTATTGTTTTCTGAGTGTTTTTGAGAAAAAATTGGAAGGTAAGGGAGTAGCCAGGGTGATTACTTCAGTTTGAATAACAACAGTATCCAAATGTGCAGCATTAAATCAGTTTTTGTGATCCTCATCACACTTAGGAAATAATTTGTGTGACTCCTCGCTGTGAACCTCTTGATTGTGGTGAGCAGCACTGACGTGTGGCTCAGGGAATGAAAGAAGGAGAACAAAGACAGTCTGGTAAGAAATGGATGAGACAGGAACAGCAGGTAATGAAGAGGAACACAGCAGATAGGAGGCTTTAGATAATTTAAAGCATAATAGATGAGAAAGATAGTTCATTGTAGATAAATGTGGAATAATGATGACTATGATGAATCCTTTTCACTCCAGACTCTGTTTCACAAAACACAGCTTTAAAAAATAAAACCACTGAAACCTAGAAGTTGAAAGGCACAGCTCTGTGTGTTGCTAACGAATAGCAAACAGGAGAAAGATGAATATCTACATGGAGAATGGTGCTGCTGGTGGGGATTGGGATCCAGGATGCTCAGGGCTGGGGTAAAAAGGAAGAAAGAAGAAGGGGAGGGCGAGTGAACCCAATGGCAAAATAAAAAGGTCAGCTAACTGAAAAATGAGAAGTTTGGAATAGCACGCTTGTGTATGCAGACTTTTGATGTCAAGACAAATTATTTGGTCCTGGATCAGTTTCTCTCAGCTTATTGCTGGTGGTTATATTTTGAAAACAGTTATATTACATGTATTTAGAAGGCAAATATCTTGATTTAAGACAATTTAAGGAGTACACTCTGAAATCAGTCACCTTGCCTTGGTTTTAACCAATTCCTTTCTACCAATAAGGAGAAACAAATATGAAAAGATTAAAGTGAAAAAAATAACAGTTTACTAAAAAATGAAACAGCAACAAATATACAGCAAAAATAGCAATGAATAATCACTAGATACAAAATTGGACTGAGACAAACTGGACAACTTTGAATGAATAGGTTAAAGTACAATCACACTTTCTAGCTGGGGAGTGGGGATGACATGAACTTCTAGCCTATAGTTAGTTGGATTTTGTTTTAAACTGTCTTTGTCAGCTTTTAGCTGTCTGCTTGTATGAAGAAGTGGCAGCTTTGTATGTCTAGATAATACTGAGACTTGCTGATCTGTTTATAATTCTGTCTCTTGTGAACCAGAGCCTATGTCACAGGGCACACTATTTCATTTGAGATCTTTAAAATGAACTGTTAAAATGTGATGTACAGAACATGCACACCTTTTATTCCATATTTTATAGTCATCTTGAAGGTCAAATGAAAATCTGGTGAATCCTTTCTGAGCTATTTCTCTGCTTCATTTCACAGTACATGTGCTTTTTATTATCCTATTATACTGTTTTACTATACTATTATTGGTTGAAATTAATAAAGACATGAGAGGGAGGGTTTAGTATCTCAAATGAAATCTTTGCAACTTGTATTTTATGCTGATAAAAAAGTCCCCATGACCACAAATATCTTTAGAGAATAATGGTGCTCCAATGGAAGTATCTTTCTATCAAAGGGAAAAACATCTTTATCCATCACTTAGGAACCCTTGTCAGCGTTTAGCATTACCAAATGAACCAGCACATCACGAAAAGAAATACAGGAGGCACAGAAGTGTGAGAACTCTTGGCACAACAGGCCTTTCATTTCTTTGGTTAATATCAAAGAAACAAGGAAATAGATACTAACTGTGTTTTTGCTGACAGGCAGAGGTGATAAAAGATTTTTGCATGTGTTCGGGGGGGATAAAGCTTGGCTGAGTTGTTCTTCCTGGCCCTCGTCTCCTCTGAACTGCAGTTTCTCATGGGAATGGCCCCTGCTATGGATGCTCTGGGATTCTGTGTACAAGGAATGATGCAGCGCCCTGCTCTGTGCTTGTCTTTAGGAGTAGAATAACACCAAGTTTTCAAACAATTCATTCTCTTGTTATGTTCAGAGCTGCTGAACAGCTGTTCAGGCTTTAAACTGTGCCAGAGATGGGTTTGGGAGCACAAGTGGAAGTTTCCTTTGGAAGCACTGGATGTAATATCAGTTTGAATGTGGCCAGAGGATCTCCTGACCAGTTGGGAAAATTCTGAAGGGCAAAAGTATGGGGCTGTGCATCTAGGTCTTGGTTAGAGCTGTTGGTTCAACCACACTATAAATGGCTTGAAGAAGGTCAGAAATTCAAAAATGTGTGTTTTGATGTGGAGAGACAAACAGTGTTCATTCTATCAAAATATGAAATGTCAGAGTAAGAATCTCTGCCCATTACTGTGAGGGTATCTTAAAATTTCTCCCTGGTTCCTTTACACTGGTTACTATTTCTTTCCTGTTTATGTGAAATGCAAGACATTTAGCATCCATTTCTTTGGAGTTGGTGGTCTGTTGATATTCTCTTGGTTAAACTCTCCATTCTTCTGTCTTTTCTCAGAAACACTTTTCTTCCCAAGCTGATAGTAGCAATGTGTTTCTGTGGAGGAAGGATTTTATGATCATTTGGGTGTTAATCTGTGCTGCATCCTTACAAATGGCTCAAAACCCTGGACACTGGGCACAAGGTATGTTCAGAGAGGACATGATTTCCCTCATTTCAGCTTTTCTGGTAATGAGTCACATCAAGAGTTAAAAGCTGAGAATTGTCTGCTCTTAAAGTCCAAACTTTGATCTTTTTTAGCTCTTACTCCTGTGGAATGCTGCTATTTTGGTGACTTATGATGATAACCTAGTTCCACATAAAGGACTCTTAACCTGAATAATCAGTTACCTAGAGATGCTCCAAACAAGCTTTTGGCATTTGAAAAAAAGGTCCAAAAAAATCTCACACTGGTAAATATTTTAAATTAGGAGTCCTAAGGGTGTGGATCTGAAGACACTGAGAATAATTTCACAGTGCCTTGATAAATAAACACTGCCAGGATGGTTGTGGGAATTGGTGCTTTAGCACAATAAACTTGTGTGCTTGGATGTGTTAATATCTGGATGGTTATAAAAATTTTCTAGGAGATAACCTTCCACCCTGTAGAAGGGAATTTACTAGCTGTAATCCGGAGAATTTTATCTATTTGTAGTAGATCTGTGGTGTTTTGCTGTCCATGCTTTTCCACCATGTGACTGAACTGAAATCTTTGCTCTAGACAAAGAGAAGCAATTATTAGGTATTTATTCCCTTATGGTGGAGCCACACACTGATAGTGGAAGTTCAACTGAAGCACTGCACAAGTAAGAGCCTGTTTTTACAGGTAGATGGAGTGTGGCCTGAAGGATGTACTCTCCCTGATAGAGGGATAGAAGGCACTTCGTGGCGCCTGAACTGGGCACTGAGGCAAAATTCCCATTTCATTCATGGATGAATAGGGGGTAATTTTTGTAAGAGGGGATAGTGCTGTGTGTATCAAATGTTCTTATTCTCCCTGACAGGACAAGATTTGTAATTACAGATGGGCCATGCTTGAGTTGCCACACACTTCCAGCAAATGACATTGGATACTGGTGATTCTGCCCAATCTGCAGGAAGCAGCTCAAAGCTGAAATTCTGCAGAATCACAGCATATTCCATATTCTTACAGTCCTAAATTGGATTATTTCTGACTTGGAAATTAGATCCCCAATGCTGCAAATGGTGCCAGAGTGATTATTCGTCCCACAAAAAAAAAGGGAATAAACTTGTGGCAATGTGGTTTCTTTCGCATGTTGTCTGTATCTATAGATACATAGATTTATAGTAGCTAGTTTAGTATGAGATATGGGCTAGAAGTGTTTTGAAGCCTTTAAAAAAAGGCTGATATGTAACAGAAAGGGAAGGCTGAGGGATATGGAAAGGGTGCTTCCAAAGACAACGATGCAGTTGTGTGAGACAGAAGCTAGATAACACAAAACTCACCAAAATCAGTAATTCTTTCCAAAGGGGTCAAGGGAGAAGAATATTAATGTGGGTTGTCTGTGGCAAGAGGTGATCTGTGATAGGACTCAGAAAAGATGCCTCAGTGCAGGAAGCACAATCCAGGACCACGAGGAAGGAAAGGGAAGATATAGGAACAGGTAGTGAGAGAATGAAGGGTAGAAAATTGATTACTGGTGCAAGACACTATAAAAGCAGAATTAGCATTGGGCTGGGGCTGTGAAAGTATTAGCAGGAACCTTTAACCACAGTTGTGGATACAGGAGGATGAGCAAATGCAATGACTTTGAACTGCAGTCCTAAAGTCTTTGTTCAGCAAAGTTTGCTTTCTGGATGGTTTAAAAAAAAGAAAAAGAAAGCCCTTTAATTTTCCAACCCACCTTTAAACTCTAAAAATATAGCAGGTTCCTGCCTTTTACACTGTACTATAAACTATGGAAGTACCATCCCCTCCCCTTCTATGAGCCTTTTTCATGTCAGAGCCCTCTCCTGTGAATGGACCCTTCTATAAAAAATGGAGAGCTGTGAGTCATCTGCTGGTTTTAACTCTGTCATTGGCTATACTGGGCTTCTTTTCCTAAAATGTTCACTGGATCTTTCAGCCACTTGCTTTCTGGTGGTAATGTCATGTCAGAAAGAAAGAAGCAGAGTGTGATACAGCAAGAGCACAGGCAAAATAAGCAGCAAGGTCTGACTTCCCCTTCAGTCCCTTAATTTTGTTTTCATCTCCCAAAGGTGTTGCTTTCCCATCACCGCTGCTGGTAGTACCTGTTACCAACTGGAAACAATACAGTGTGAAATCAGGAGGTGTTATGTCAATGCACTTCTTGTTCATTTCTCCCATAGCATGGGGAATGATGTCAGCTCCTTTGCATGCACAGTATTTGACTTTTATTCTGTGCTATTTACTGTGGTTGGTGCTTGAAACCAAGGAATTTCTCAGAGCTGGTTAAGACAAGGCCTAAGTCCATGTTCAGCATCTCTGTGAATGTCAAAACCCTTAAGTATGCTTTTCTGGTTCTTAAAGAGTATAATTTTTCAAGATGCATTCAAGGACTTGGAGGACACTCCTCTGTTTAATAGAGCAGCAGTTTTGAGATGTGAAGTTTAGGACATTTCTTATGAAATATAATAATTCTTCCTTAATACAGCAACTGGATGCAGGATGTTCAGTTGTACACAGCTGAAGATATGCTACTGATATTTGAGTAGATGAGTTTATTCTTACATGCCTTGGAAAGAAAACTTGTGTGGGATGATTATTTGGGAGAGTTGGCTGGATGAGGATAAAGGAAAAAAAATGCTGGGATGGGAAAATGGAAAGGAGTTAGTTGATGCTTCCCACTCCCATTTGTCTCCACTACTCTGCATGGACTGATCACACTCTGCTCACAACTGCTTTCACATGGAAGTAAAAAGAGCTAGAACCACTTTTTAATGGCATTTGCAAGCCACTTGTCTGACTTAGAGGCCCTTAAGTTTTTGTAATTTCTATAAATACAATATTTGCATTTTATTTTTTCATGATTTATTTCCTTCATTATTACACTGCCTCTTCCAGGCACTTTAACATATTGAGTTAATGATCTAGTTAATTCTCTAACAAATCCTTAATGATGAAAACTGTTATGTTCTTTAGACCATTTCCATCATGATACATTAATCTCTCTTTGCAATTATTTTTATATTTTATTTTATTTTATTTTTTCCCCCCGCAAGTTAACATCCCTGGAAATGCATTCTCACTCAGGGCTCTTTCAGTTAATATAAAAATTAGGTTTTGCCTGAAATTTATTTCAAATAATTTACCTAAGGAGCAGAAATAATACCTGGAGATAATTTCACTAATTTCACTGATATTACCCAGGGCTGCATATAAATCACTGTGTACATTTAATTTCCTTGATCACTAATTTTGCTGTTCTCTCTAGAAGTGCTGACTGGGGCTGGAGAAATCATTATCCCAGACTTTTATGAGACACACTCTGTTATTTTTACTTGTAACAGGATCTATGATAAATTGACTTCATTAACTTCAAGCCAGTTCCCAGCTCTTGATTTCTAATCAGTTTTTATTTTGCTCAGAGATCACTAGCTGTTAAAGCATAACATCAGTCTTCAATCAGAAGTGAAATTAATCGCTCCGTTTAGAGGTAAGATGTGAAGGGCCTTTTCTGAAGCTTGCCTGAAGGAAGTTTAGTTTTTATGATCATGTTCTTCAGAACCTGCTTTCCATCGGAAGTTGCTGTCTCCAGAGTTCTGCCAGCAGAGCATTTTGTTCCAGAGTTCCCTATCCCACCACAGGCAGGGTCTTCTGAGTTATTCCACGCAGTCTGAAGGGCTGATGCCTCAGCATTTTCTGAAATCAGAGGAGGGCAAACTCACAAGACTGACCTCAGCAACGGTAAGAGTGGCAGCAGCCTCCAAGCCCTATGTGGTGCTGCGTGGTGACCATGCAGGTGCACTCTACATTTGTCATTGGCATATGATGGGCAGCAGGAGAGCTGAGCAGAAATGGCCTCAGACTAAGCCAAGTTTAGTGCTGTGACATTCTTCCCATCCATCCTGGGGTCAGTCTGAAAACCCAAAGAGGCAAAGATGTGCCGGCTGATCTGAACACTGATGTGGATTGGTGCAGGTGGTGGAGAAGACAGTACAGCCTTGGTAAACTGCAGTATTTAGGTGAAAATCACTCATTAGCTGGAAGGTTCAGTGTGGCTCCTTCTGCTGTCTTGAGGGCAATGCTGCTCTGCACCAGTGCTGATCCAGTGCTCTTCTCTCCAGGATAGGCAGATCCATCCGAAAGAGCATGGAACCACTTCTGGGAAGCCTGTCTTGGCCAACTGGATTCAAATGCAGTGTGCAAGTACAGACTGACTTTGTCTGCAATTTGCAACAATTAACTAACATCGTCCTCCTAGCTGATAACACCTGCAAGGATGATAGATTGAAGGGAAAAGTTTGCTCAGGACTTTATCAACAAAGGTGGTCCTGACTGACCATCACGTGAGGGAAGCCCTCTGACAGTTATAGAGTAAGGATAAATAAGATTTAATTCTTCATTCAGTAGGATTTAAGATCACTTTGTAAGATGCAGGATGAGTTTGCTTGCTTCTGAGATAGGGAGAAGATAACCAGCTGCTGGACATGTAAGTGGAGAGGATATGATCAGGAGTGAGCAGCTGTTTCTGATTTATTGAGTAACAAGACATCCTTGATGCCAAGCATATGAGGCTGAGCTGAATTTCTTTTGCCTAAGGTTGGCCTGGCAGGTTTTCACAGCCTCATTTCCCTCTTGGTGCTCCTTACCTTCTGGCACAGGAGAGCTGGGACGCTACTGGGCTCTGTCATTGCCTGTTTGCTGATCTGCTAAAAGGTGACTTGAGAGACAGAGGCTGCCAGCCCTGTGACTTGAGTCAAATCTAATTCATTGAGGATTTGTGCTGCATTCCTTGCTGTTGTAATTTAGCAGGACTCTGTCGATTTAGTAGTAAATTTAGCTTTTTAGCCTCTAAAAAGCACCATTCCAGTAAGGTGCAAATGAAGCTGGCAGTCTGACAACTTAGTCTGTAGCCCAATCACTAGTCCTTGGAAACAAAATAACCACTGTAGATTTCACTTCTAATAATGGCTGAAACAAAATATCTGTGTCCTACTCCTCTTAATTATAACTATGTTTATCAATAGATTAATGGAAATAGACATTTTCAGTATCTTGGATTAAATTTTTTTCATTAACTGAGGTATATGATTGCTGACCTTGGAGGATGTGCAAGGCCAATGAAATGTGGTTGTGTGTGATGTGTTCTGTCTTCCTTGGGAGTAGAAAATACATCTGGAGGAGGTAAACCTGAGGAATGGTTCTGGGTCTTGGTTTAAGGCAATTTGAAGACATGGACACTCTAAAATGAGTTACCTCCCCTTAGTTTTAACCAATCCCTGTCCACTGTTATTACAGTGTGATTATCCCTGAGTGAAAAGATTTGGATTCCTTTTGCTGTCCTGTATAACTCCTCAGAGAAAGGGCACAGCCAGAAATTCTCATCGAGAAAAACATCTGTTGTTTCAAAAATAATTAGATGCCTTCTTTTGACACACACTTAAACCTTGCTCGTATTACCTTCTCTCTTGTGTGTGGATTTACTTACTAACGTTTCAGACACTTTAAAGTTGTGACCAGAGGAAATCAGGAGAGACTGTTAGGCTTTCATAGCTTACAGAACAGAATTATTTAGGCCGTTTGCTAGGAAAAAAGTTTAGATTTTTCAGTGCCCTGGCAAGTTAAAAGGTCTTTGTATCTGAGAGAGCTATAAGATCCTGAGGAGACGGATGGGTTTTACTAATCCTGTGGCGAAGGGCAAGGGACATTTCCTTAATTAAGACTAAAAATATTTTTTTGGGTTAAATTTCAGTCATGTGTTACCAGGGGAACTTAGAAGGACGTTTTTAAATTAACTACATACGAGGTTCTTTGTATTAAGATCTTTTAAAAATTTCAATATTTTATTCCTACTTTTTAGTGTTTTATGGATTAGCAGTGTAAAAAAAATGTTGTGGTTATAACAAGGCCTTATAATTATCTGCAAAAGCTAGTGGGCAATAGGAAAGCTTAAAGTCTGAGTGAGGCTCAAAATTATCTGGGAGAACTTGGGTCACAGTCATTCCCATCACTGGTGCTCAACTTCCAGCCTTCCTACTGGCAACTGGGAATCTTTCAACCCTGATTTACCCTGGAAAATGTGATTCATTTGGCTCAGCTTTCAGCTGGGTCTTTCAGCCTAACTAGAAGAGATGAGAGTATAAAGACACAGCATGGGAATGCCAAAATGAGGCATTTGTTCAACAGCAAACCATGTTCTCTGTTAAAATACAGTGCTCAAACTTCACAGTGCCTAAATCCCAGCCTCACACTCACTGGGTGTGAGGAGGAAGTTCTGATCATTTCAGAAAAAAACTTTCAAAGCTTTTTGAAGGTGTACACTCTGAAGCCATACTAATAAACAGAAACAACTGTGTCTTGTGACTGCTGAAGCCGGGAACAACTTGCTCCAGATCCTGGGGAAATTCCTTGTCCCTTGCAAGATGAGGTACCTATGTAGAAGTACCACAGTATCTGTGCAGAAATGCTTTCTCTCAGGAATTGATGGCGGCTTCCCTCAGCAGCATGATGTAGCAAAATAGGGGAGGACTTATCCTCCCTTCAGGATGAGAGTGGTAAATACATGGTTTTGTGAGTTGTATTTCAGCCCAGTAAGACTCAGGCGGACAGCCAGAGTATTAAGTGTTTTTCTGCTTGTGTTGTTTTGTGCATGTTGGTGTTAATGCTTTGAGGGCAAGGCGTGCTGCATTGCACTTCAGGACTTAGAGCAGCATGGCTTATAATTTAATTTTCTTTCATTTGGTGGATTGATTTGGTGACCTTAATACACAGATTCTGGTTTCTGAATTATCCACAGAAAAAAGAATTCTCAGAAAAGGTCTCTTTCCTTGAAATAGGTCTGGCCCTCATAGTATGCATTATTTCTTTACCTCCTGTCAAGGAATAGGTCACAAAATTATTCAGAGGCTGCAGGGAAGTCCAATGGCATCTTCAGTTACTAGTGTTGTTTTGTTTTATTTTTGTTTAAAGCACTGTAAGAAGAGGGACGTGTCACAGCAGCTGCTTGGGACTCCATGAGGGGAATCTGCATATCCTTTTTCTCATTGACTTCTGTCTTACATAAATCAGGGATGTCACAAAGTGCTCACAGAACATGGTGTTCCTTCTCTCCCTTCCCTGCTTTAGGAGAAGATGAGCTGCTGTATGTCTTTCAAGTTAAAACATCCCACCTGGTAACAGCCTGAGTGCTGTGAGCTATTTCAGTGTGCCTGCATACTGCCACGGAGGATGTCAAATACCTCTTCTCAGTATCTTGGCAGCTTTTTTATTCACTACTATCAGTGGTGTGGGGAAACTTGTTTGAAAATATGCTCCAAACAAGTGTAAGCCAAGGTAGGAGATGCAGCAGGAAGGAAACTCAAAATATTAAATTTGTGTTTTACATTAAGCTACGTCACTTATTGTGGATATCTTATTGTGGGTTTATCACATAAAGTGACATTTAATCTGTGAGGAGAATCATAGAGCTGGTTTTCACAGGAGGGCTTTCTGTCTGTCCTGAAATATGGATGGCTGTAAAGTGGTGGGTCCTACTCCCTGGAAATAAATGCACTCCTTAGGTAGGCCTATAGGTTGTTCTTGGACTGAGTGAACTGAACCATCTCTGAGGAATGTTTTCTATGACCCTGATGTCTCCTGGGAGCTGTATCAGATGAGGACAGGGCAGTGACTAGGAGGAGACATTGGGAATCATTGCAGTGGATTGACCTTGTGGTTCATTTGCTGTGGTGTCCATATCTAACAGTAATGACCTATATCAGGTGCTTCAGATGAAAATGTAAGGTAAGATAATGCCCTCCACCCTGCAATTATTAGAGTCTTGTTATTGAGACATCGAGGTTTACATTGTTCCTGTTTTTTGGTATTGTGTTGTTTCATTAATTGAATTGAACAACAGAGTAACGTATGAGACTGTGGCATATATTCTGAAAAATCCAGGGTTCCTTTTGTCTTGCAAAAGTAGCAAGTCTATGTCTGAGTTATGACTGCTCCAGTGGATTTTAGTATTTCTCACAAATACTCTCTGGACAATGTAATCTTTCTGTTTATCCAGTCTTGATGAAATACAAGAGGAGTGCAAGCTTTCCCCCATTGTGGCCTACCATTATGCCACAAATCAGGAAAGGCCAATTTTAAATGCAAATTTTGTCTTTTTGAAAGGATTGGCAAGCTGAAATATGCTGAATAGAGCTGCCTGCATTCTGAATGCTCAGAATGCGCTGGGTTTGGTAAAAGGCTGTAATTTTCTGTTATAATAATACAGCTGTAGGGAATTATGTGGTAGCCAAATTCATATCAATTTTCCCAAGAATTAGAAACAGTCCTTCTCAACCCCAAAGACAAAGGGGAATAAGGAGGTGATAGCATCCATAGCATCCAGCAGGATGATCATATAGCAGATTGTTTTGGAATGTTACTGAGAAGTCATCAAAGTTGTGAAGCTGGTCCTGACTCCCTAGTCCCAGTCCTTGATTGTCAGAACACAGCAGAAGGAAGAACTGGAGTATGGCAGATCACAAATAATTTGAAGATTAAAAAAGAAAAAAGGAGAACTTTTTTTTTTCCCTTTTACATGCCTGAGGGTACAAATGAAAAAAAAAAAGAACTGAAAAAAAAGTAAGAAACATTAAAAATACAAATTTACCGAAAATATCTGCTGAAATGAAATTCTTTGTAATCCAGCTATGAGGAATTAATTGAAGTTAGTGGGACTACACACCTTAAGAAATTGCTTAAATACTTTAATGCTTTATGATATGGACAGAAATTGCACAGCTGGAAAATTCCAAAGAATTAATGAATGCAAAAAAATAAGTGGGATGAGCAACAGAAAAGGCAGGGCTGAAACCTGCCATATTAAAAGGGGAAGGTAATTAAGTGGCTGAGGCTGCTTTCTTAGAATTAGGGAAAAATAATCTTACACTGCATCCTGTATGTTAATTAGCAGTAATAAAAATAATTGCTCCCTCCAGCTTGAAACTGTGGCTAATTGCACTTAAGTGTTCATTGCAAGCTAACATAATTAGACCTTCACTGTGTTTCATAAAGACATGGCTTAAACTATGCAGGGAGGGAGGAAGTGAGGAAGTGTCCTTTGTTGCTCTTTTCTGTCTTCCTTTCCCTCTACTTCCACAGCTGTTTCTTACCCTTCCTTCTTAGATGTTCCTACTGTGTGTGCTGGAACTGATTATGGAGGCAATTTTTTACTGAGACAGTTATGCTGCTTTTGTCCCATGTGACAGACAGATTCGGTAAGATCCAGCTTGGCAAAGGATTTCAAGAACTTCAGCCTCACTGAAGCTGTGCTTTCATTTTCCCAATATATTTCATTTTCCCCAGTGCAGATACCAAATGCCTAGTTTAAATAATAAGCTTTTGTAAAATGAGGGAAGAAAGCACTAAAAAGGAGAGAAAAAAAAAACAAACCAACAAGTCCAAAGATTTTCTGCCTTTCTAGAAATACAGATTCCTTATAAAACAACTGGTAATTCTTTAGGTGATGTATGTTGCTGTATCTGCAACAGATTTGTGTTGATTTTTTCCCCCCACTGACGTATAGAGGATAGAAACACATTATGCAATCCATTACTTTTGGCTAGAAGTTGCAGTGGTGATGTCTACTGCTATTTGAGGATAAAATATCGTTCACCCACTCTCCATCCTTTTTCTCACGTCCTAATTTATATGCATGCAGCTCCTGAAAATAGTTCCATCTAGCCTTATCCCTATTTTTATCTCTCTTCCAACTTTATTTTCATCGAGTCATGGAACTAAAAATGCAGACCTTATGCTGGGAAGCAGTCACTAACCTGGAGCTGCTCTGATGCCTCTGGCATGGAAGATGTTCATGTTCTGTCATACTGCTGCCAGCAGACCTGCTCCTCATCTCTCCAGCTCACAGGAGATGTGGGATGTCACCTCCAGCTTCCCGTGGTCCCTGCTGGTCATTAGCTCTGCAAGAGCTGGAGGTGACAGATTTGGGAGCGGTTATGGCTAAAGGAATGCAATGGTGCCTGCCTAGAGAGAAAGGATGGAGAAAGGAGAGCTAATTGAGCGTGAAAGCAGCCATGGAAAAGATGAATCGTTGGGGAAGGAGGGAGAAGGGAATGGTTGGAGATGAAAAGGCTGTTTTTAGCAAAATAAGCAAATAAGTAAACAAAGGAAGTGCCCCAGACCGTGATTCCACTAGACTGAGCAAAAGAAAAGTGAGCCTGGTTAGTAGGGGGTAGGAGGCAGTGAGGATCCCAAGGTTTAGCATGGCTGTCCTTCCCCTGCATTTAGCTGTGTGATACCTTGTGACTTTGTCACAACAGAGATTTCAAAACTTGAGTCTCAGCAGTTCTCTTCTGGTAGTTGCCATAATATTGTGCTGATTGATTTTTAATGGTCTTATTGCTTTGCCTCACCTCCTGTCCTGATATCTTGTGTAGTGCTGCTGTGGACTCTTGAACTCCTATTGAGCATGTTGAGCTGAAGTGACTTCTGCCACCTTATAGCGCTTGTGGCTGTATTCTGGGATGAGAAGGACAGGTCAGCGCTATTTCAGAAGATTTTGCCTTTGTGCAAAGCCTTTCAACCTGAAATAGGAGTGATTGTGTTAGAGAGTAATGATAAAGTAAGGACTGAAACTGAGATCTAGTTTTTGTGCCCCTTATTTGGGAAACTCTATGTAATTTCATGGCTAAGCTTAAAGATTAAAAAGGAACATCCTTCACAGACTTTTAAAACAGCATATCCTGAAATGAAAAGACTGAAAGCCATTCAGGTAAAAAGGGACCTCAGGAGTTCTTTACTCCAAAATCCAGCTAAAAGCAAGATCAGCTGGTCAGAGAAGTCAGGCTACTCAGAGAATTATTGATTTGGACCTTAAAAATGTCTGCTAGTGGAATCTACATTTCCCTGGGCAACCTCCGTCCCTGGTTGACTGCCCCAAGGCAATAAAATTTTTCTTTGTGCCCAGGCGTATCACTTCCTGTTTCCATTTATGCCCGTTTTTCTCATCCACCCACAGTGCTGTGAAGGGCTTGGCTCTGTGCTTTCTGTCCTCACAGGGTGATGGCTGCAGACACCAACCACACAGTGACCCCACGCTGAACTTGTTCCAGTGGTGCCTTGCACCAATTTTCAATTGCCTATGCATCCAGTGTAAAGTACAGGCTTGGATACGTGTCTGTTCTGAGGGACAGTGAGCTAAAGTTGAGGTACATGACATGGACTGCTCTCCTCTTGTGCCCAAATTAATCCATTTTCACCAGGAAGGTCATCAGGTTGTTCATGAATTATGTTTTCTTGGCAAATGCAACAGTGCTAAATTTAACAAGCAAAGAAACCAAAGCACTGTTCTGCTCTTTGTGGAGGAAAGGGAGGTGGTCACAGCACCAAGCCTGCCGGAGACCAATGAACATTTGGGCAACTCTCTCAGGCACATGATGTGATTCTTGGGGCTGGTCTTGTGCAGGACCATGATCTTTGTGGATTCCTTCTAACTCGCAATAATACACGATTCTGCACGATGATAGCTGCATCTCCAGTGCTGCTTTCAAATGCATTAAATTCCAAGTGCCACAATTCCTCATGGATTTAAAGCTGAGCAGTGGTTAGTTTTCTTTGGGAGGCTGACCTCTAGTGTCTCAGTAAGACAAGCTCAAGAGAAGAGGAACAGCAGCGGAATGAAGCCCAAAATATGTCTGCATTTTATGAGCCTGCAAGATACTTTATTTAATAATAAAAGAGCAAGTGTTGCTACGGTATCTTGAGGTGTATTTATACTGCTATGGCCACATAAGGATGCCATTATATTTTTTAATCTTTATTTTAATTACTAAGTTCAGTTTCTGAAATTGCAGGGACCTCTTTCATTTTTTGATTATGCAGTGTTCTGTGAGATTGAAATATTAATTGAAACAAGAGCGGTCTTGCTCTTTCTTGAGAAGAAATCAAATAATCTCTGAAGCCCCAGCTATATGGAAGGTTTGATTAAAAGTCTCATGGAGGTCACCAACACAGCCAGTGGTGAAACAGTTATTTTTCATACATGAAGAGCATGAGTTCAGTCTTAGAAGGCAGACGGAGATATCTATTTTGCATAGTGGGTTTCTCTGTCTGCCTATGTAAAAATCCGAAACACTGGCAGGTTTTTATTGCTTCAGGTCAGACTCCACAATGCACCATAGTTAATCTCTGAGGACTTTTGGCCACTTCTGGATTGCTGTCAATTTGGCATCATTCTCCATCTACTCTCAGTTCGTGTCTGGGATTGTGGAAAGGATGCTTGGTTGTTTTGCTGATGCAAAGGTGGTGTAAAGCAGGTGTTTGTTTATAGAGCAGAATGAGAAGTACTCCAGTTCTTCCTATGGTATTCCAGGGAAAACGTTTTGTTCCCTCATCTGAACACTTTCATGTACATTAATGGATTATTTTTTTAAATTTTCTATGAAAATACATAATTTCAGCTGTGGGCAGAGAGTATAATTTTTAGAAACAAGAATGAGATCTTCTCCAGAACTTATTTAAAAAGCAGCAAAAATCACTGGCTCACATAATGTCCATAAGGCAAACAAATGCCTTATGTTACTATAAACCAGCCATTGCTGCTGTTGGGAGTTCTTGCAGAAGGCTTCTTTTCCATGCAGTGCATTATTCCCATCCCAAACCAGCTCAAGCAGCCTGAATTTTTCATCTTCTGGCAATGGTGCTGGACATTTATTTATATTAAAGGAAAGCTGCTGAGAAAATCAATCTTGCCTGAAAGGCTGTATGCTGAGACCATGCCTTGAAATATCTGCCTTATTTTAACTGCACAGAACTTTAGTTTTCAGAGATGTTACTTTGACTTGTTTATGTTGTTTTCCTTAGGCATCAAAGTGAGGGTTAGTTTAAGAAACAAATGAACATGCATTTTTCACAGCGAAAGTAAAATGTAAGTAAGACCAGACAGTTGAGGAATTCTAGAAATATAGAGGTAAACCTGTTTATGTCCTTGGAACATCTCATTCTATGGCAATATGCCTGAGACTTTGTAGCATGATTGAAAAAAGTGTGTTACTGTCATATTAAGGGTTTTTCAGTGCACTCCTCACTTAGGCACAAGATCTGTGTTGTTTTGGCATGTCTGATTTTTCTGGAAATCATTACATTTGGGATGATTTTTTTTTTCGTGCTGTAGTACATATCTCTGTAAAAGATATTTTGGCCTTCTAAATTCAATCCATGTCTGTGCCGTTAAAGCTGACTACAGAAACCCTCAAATTCTGGTTTGTAAACCTGGGCCTACCTTATTTCTTTTAAGCAGGGTTTAACCTTTTTGGCTTCATGGTTCCATGGTTACGTTGAAATCCGATCTAATGTTCAACCTAGTGCTTTTATCTGTGTGGCTGAATAAAGTGGATCAGCCTCATCATCCACATTTGTCATGTGAAAATAAAACTTTGCCACTGTTAATTATTTCAAATGAACCAAGAATTTTGGGGACTATATAAAAAATTATATAGGCTCACAAAAGTAGAAAGATTTTTTTTTTGTTGTTAGTGAAGCCCTTTACTTCACCAAAGTTTACCAAATTTTGCTTCTGAGTGCTGCATTTGGAAAAATCCCATAAGCATTGTAGGAAATGTTACCTAAAGACAAAACTGAAAAATCTAGCATTGGGTTGTTTATGTTTTTTGATGAATGATTTAAATGTTTTTTGTTCTGCCATTCCCTGAATCAGACCCAGAGCAGCCTGTGTTTGCACAGAGGTGGTGCTTTGTTAGTCTGCACTGTTTTTGAAACAAATCTAAATCCTACCTATTTCTTTTGGTGTTAGCTTGTAGGTGATACCTTTCCTTTACTTGCTGTCTCTGAATTCTCTCTGGAAAAAATTTGGTTATGGTTGTGTGCTCATGCTCTTTTTTTCTCTGTCAAGATATTGGTTGCATCAGCTGAATTTTTATGTTCCAGGCTGTGTGTAAACAGTTGTTGAATGCCCAGCAAGACTTCCATTTGCCAAGCAAATCTACTTCTAGTACTTAAAATTCAACTTCATGTTAAATCTTTGCTGGTGGAAGGCCTATGCTCAGTAGAGCCTGTGATAGTTGGTAAAGAATACTTTAAAACTCTAGGCTATAGCTAGAGTTATAACTGCAGAGGAAATAAAGCACAGGTTTTATTGTTATGCTATTTAGTAGAGAGAAACTAATTATAGAATATTTGTTTTTTTTAAAAAATATAGATCATATTCAACAAGACTGGATGGCTCTTTCTGCCAGCCTGCTTAACAGTGAAAGTTATGTAGGCTATGGCTTGAATATGGAGTGGAATATATTAATATTAATAGGATTGACTTGCTGAGATATTCTGGTACCTTGCAGTGCAAAGTCTTTGCTAAGTTTAAGTCCATAACAGTGGTTTGATATAATTTCCCTAGCCTGGTTATCATAAAAGATATCAGGATGTATATCTCTGTTATACAGCTTAAAATCTGAGAGTGTATATCTCACTATCTGCCAATATTTTTATTCTCTTGGTAATATAAAAACCTCACATCATGAAGTGAGATTGCACAAAGTGTTTTGCAAAGAGCAAAAGAGTTGAATCAACTCCCAACCAGGTGATAGCTCCGTTTATAAGCTAAGAAGTATTTTCTGGTGCTCCTTTGCACTGATGAGATTGCTGGTGCTGCTCTTCATTTAATTGTGAGCCACATGTCCCATTAGTATCTGGACCTCTGACTCTGTCAGGATAAACATCAAGCAGTTTGAAACTGCAGTGTTTCTCTTGCTCCACTGCTGCTCCTGACGGGGAGCTGGCAGAGATTTTTTCCGCATGCTTTTCCACCTTACCACTTTTTCCCCTTTTCCTTTCAGGCACAGGCCTTCTATTCTTGAATTTGCCTTTCTTGAGTCCTTATTCCTCATGTTAGAAAAAAGTACTTTATGCAAGAACTTTTCTTGCCGTGTTCCTATGGGATTTGAATTCTTGAAATACAAATGTGCTAAAATTCAGAATTTGTAGGTGTGCAAATGGTTCTTTTAATTGCTGTGCAATTGCATGTGTAAACACATCAGGGCCTGCAATTAGAGACTCAATAAGCAGTTGAAAACTTATTTCTAATTTTTCAGGTGCATTCCCAAATGCACAGGTATGCCTGTTACAGCACATTCTTATGACTGAAGTGTACAGGGGAAACTGACTTTGGCATGCACGGGCAGGCTGAATATTTTAGTTCAGGAGACAACAGCAAACATGCATATTTTATGTTGAGTACAAATTAGCCATGTAGGATATCAAATGAGTGCCTGAGGGAGGGTGCAGAGTGCTAAAATTAGAGTCTGAATGAAATCTACTTAGTATTAAACCAGTCAAATCCTGAGCTGGCTTCTCCACTGGTGTCAATCAGTCCAGCTCCATTAACTCCAGTGGAGCTGTGCCTCTGTGTCTACTGGGGAAGAGGCCTGCTCTGAATATTTTCAGTAAACACAGCACAGTTCTGTTAAGAGAGGAAAAATTCCTTTCTGCAGTATTTGGGCTGTAAATTCACACACAATTTATAAATGAGCTTTCTGCCTGGTCTTTAATCAGTCCTGCTGGGCACTGCCTGTTGTCTTGGAGAGCTGCTCAAGGTCTGATGGAAGAGGCAGGATCTGAATGGGGGCCAAGCAGGATTTGGTAGGATGCTGAGCTTCTATCCTGGCAGCTGGCATGGGAAGTGCATGTCGTTACCATGGGGGAGACCGGCACTTGCTCTTAGAATAACCTATGAGCTTTCCTAACCTTTAATGGCCACAAATTGTGACTTTGGGCCCAGGCTATCTTTTTCCAGATTAGCCAGATTACTTAGAAGCTTAGAAGACATGTTCCTTGTTAGCAGGACTCAGGGTCCTAAATATGCAATATTTTTAATCATTGTTTCTGGAAGCCTTGAGTAATGAAGATACTTTGCAAAATTTCTTCCTCTGATATGAAAGTGATAGGTACTTGAAAAATATCAGTTTCATTAACTGAACTGAATAAAATGAAGTGAACCTGGGGATTATGTCTGTCTGTCAGTTTTAATTACCATGTGGAAGAAAGAGGAATCAGGATGCAGATGTTTGATCTCTCAAAATAGAGATCGTCAACCTTCCTGGGAGGAAGCAGAATGTGTTCTCACAGGAATATAAGACAACTTCTCTTTCATTAGAATATGAGGACTTTTGGGTGTTTGTGCTCTAGTGTCTTAGGTCAGCATTGGGAAAGAATTGAATTGTTAGATTTGACAACTAATTTAGGTTTTATTTTTGCATGGGTTCTTGAAATCAAGACAGAAATCTTTGCTCACCAGCACAAAAACTGTCACCCAGCTCTGGTTATCACTCATGTAATGCACTGCAAGTTCCCTAACCCTAAGCAATAACAAACAGCATCAACTCCTTAATCATTTACCTCACATTCTTGGAGTTGTAAATACTCCCACATTGTTAAGAGGCAGGTAATGAATAAATTGCAGCTGCAGTGTCTCTTTTCCAATCTGAGGTTATGGTTATTCTTGAAGTGCCAACCAAAAAAATCCTGTGAATACAACAGCAGCATCTTCTACGTAGGTGCATTACAGGCATGTACTGTTGCAATTAATTACATTAATTATTGAGATAAAATAATCCTGATGGTGCCAGTGAAATCAACTGAGGATTTTTGTTCTTTATAATCTGACCTGCAGGGTTTGCTCTCTGCTGAAGCACCTGCAAGACCCATTGGCAGATGGCGAAGATGTGTGTAGTATTTAAAATAGAATTATATCCATTGGCAAATAGGGAAATAATGTGGTGTTTGAAGTTTTTGAATCATAATGCATTGAAATTAACCTTTTTAGCTTCCTATTTGCAGATAATTAATATTGCACACATCACCAGTTGCCACTTCTCAAAGAAGGGGTGTGAACCTCCTGAGAAAGGCTAATTTGTTTTCTTGCGCCTTACTTTCTATAAAAACATCTGACATTCCATGACTATTTTTATTTTAAGAGTTATTCCTTCCACTTGGCTAAAAGTCTCCATAATGCCCAGGAATTCTCTAATTTGATCACACGTGCTCTTTAACTTGTTAATGGAGAACTCTTTATATTTTGCATATACACTGTGTCTTTGTATTGACATAGGCTTAAAACATAATTTATTTTAAATAGATGTAATTCCTAGATGTCATTTATCTAACTGCATCATTGCAGGCACTTTCTATGAATACTCAGCACTCAGGAGATCCCAGACCTTGCATGTCTCTTTCCAGTCCCCTCCTGGAGATTTTTAATCAGAGACTTGGATGTCCTATTGAAGGGAGGAAACATTTTGATAAAATAATTTCCCGAATCAATACACTCTTCAGATTTATTGCTCTGATCCACATGCAGTGTTATGGCAATATTTACTAATAGGAAGTATAACTCTGTACAGAACCAAAATTCTACTCATTTCAGAAAGTAAAAAAGAATTAAGTGCAGGATTCATTTCATCTTTACATTTACTGAATTATACTTCCAATAAGAAATTTTGAGTATTTAATAAATGTATTTTTGGGTTTCTTTGCTTACTAGTATTGCCCTTAGGCACTTAAATAGTCAACATCTTTAGTCTTTTACAGATACAGGTCCTACAAACAAACCTGAAAATCCATATATTGAGAACTTTCTTTTCCCTCTTGTCTCTGTTGATTCTAAAAGCTTCAAGGATGTGGTATGTATAATATTCTGCTAGACATAAGTCAGTCTAACAGTAATTGTCTCACAAATGCAGCATAATTTCTGATAACAATGCTTTAGAAATGATTTTTAAAAAACCAGAAGATATGAACAAAAGGATAATAGAGAAGCTTCTTGCTTTAGAGGGAATCACAATAATGACTAATAAATGATACCAGCAAGCTGGGAAATCTGTCCCACCAGAACTTCTCTTTTTCTCAGTTTGGAAGTTTGTGTATTACACTTGGGATTTTTCAAATATTTCCTGGGCTAATCTTAGAATGGACTTTCAGAACAAACAGGCTCTGCAAGAGCTGGGGCAGTTGACATGTTTTTCATGAGGAGTTGGAGCTGTTGCACTTTTATGAGTGTGAGATCTAACCAACATAATCAGTTAGGCAATTCTGGGCAATACAGGTGCATCAGTTCATACATTTTCTAAAAACAAATGTTTTTAGATATTTTCTAAAACAAATGTTTTCGACTGCCTGCCAAATTTAATTTGTCATATAGAAAATCTTTTTGTGAGATGCATTTTATTTAGCAGCTCCTCTAGGCTGCATGTTGCTGTAGGGCTTTCAGGTTTATGTCAAGAAAAACTTTAATTCAAATATTGGAGCTAGTGCCTTATACCTTTATAACTGCTTCTTTCATTCCCTGCCCAAACTCAACTCTCTTACAATGCTAGAACCAGAAAACTGTATGATAAAATCCCTAAACATTATATTTTATTAAATCTCATGCACAAAAAAAGTTTAAAAACCTGTGGATTTCATAATTGTCTTTGTTTTTCAAATATATGCTCATTAGCATGTGGCTAACTGAGTTTTTTCCAATCCTGAGACTAATTGTTTTAATCCATGTGGTATCTTGACTGTCTCTTTCTCCTTGACAGAACCAAAGGCAATATGATAGTAATATCTAATAAAAAGTGTTTTATGTTTAAGCCTTTATTTAGCATCCTCTACTTGTTGGAAGCAAGTTTTGATTTTCTTAGAAATTTATGAGAATATTTAACCTTAAGTAGGTGCTGAGAATGTAGGAAAGCAAAACAGGACCTTATATATACAATAAACAACACTTCATCAACAAAGTCCCAGTGCCCAGAAAGGTGTGTGGATCCTGGGAAGCAGCCTGGGTGAGGTGTGTGAGGTTGGAGGGACCTTACAGTGCCACAAGGAAAAAGAATAAGCTGGGAAAGAAATAGTACAAAACCTGTAGTACAAAAACCTTTGGCGGAAAAGCAAGATAGTGAAGGCACCCTTCTGAGGAAAATAAAACCAACCTTGGTGTTACATTTGAAAATATAACCCAGTTGGGAAATACGAATATTCCATGAAAATGCCATTTTGTTCTCCACACTAATTTTGCTTCAGCTGTACTATTTTTGGTGGTGTTAGAGCTGTCTACGTAGGATGCTTCCAATTTTCACTTTAATGTGAATATTTTTATTTTGAATTACTGGCTCTTATTTTTCCTCTCTGTGCTTGTGTGCATTTGCAGGTGAAATATCTTGCTTGGTGTGAGGTTGCTCTTGTGTCACAGCTATGAGTCAGGAGCTGGATTCATTTTCCTGAGCAACACAGTGTTTTGCTCCTTGGAGCGATATCACAGGCTGTGGAGAAATGGAAAGGCAGCCACAGACAGAGAGAAAGAAAAAAGGGAGAGAGGCAGTTGTAAACGCAGTGCTGTTGAATGACATGAGAGTATTCTGGGAACAGGGTAGTTTTAATGTATTAGTAAGGCTGATAAAGACTGGGAAGTTGGTAATTTCAAGATCTTCAAATTCAAAATGCCTTAGGCAAATTTACTTTAATTTGCTCTGGTGCATATCCATGCCTGTACACAGAGTAGTAATAAAACCAGAGTAACTCTTGTTTCAGTGTGTCATTTAATATGGTTCCTGGATATCAGGGGAATTCAGAATAAAATGTTTTTCTGGCTTCCAGAACAAAGGCAGCACCGTCAGCAAAACCCTGGTTTAAATGACAGACCCCTGAAGGCCATTGTTCAGGGCTAAAAAGAAAACCAGAAAATACCCTTTTTTTTTTCTTTCCTGTAGGCAATAATTAGTGTACTTGGTCTTTTCAGCTGGTTCCGGTTTGGGGGAATAATGGGTCTCTTACACTTCCTTGGTGCTCCAACTTTGACCCTTGAAAAAAGAAGCATTCATTCCCTCTCTCTTGGAAATCCTGGCTAAATAATGCTTGTAATTTTTTGCATCCAGCATTCCAGACATCTCAAACAGTGTAATATCATACTTTAGAAGTAATTTTTTAAAAAATTTTTTGCAATCATTGTATCTCTATAGGATTTCTGGTAGTGATATTATACTGGAGAGACTAAGTTCATGTTATGGCTGCTGTTTTTTTCTCATGGTTTTTAGCTGCTGGTGGCTATAACCCTTGTTGCATTTTTCACTAAAAACATGCCTGTGTTTTTTTGCATCCTATGGAGTGGGTGCAGTGGGAAGCTGAAAATTGTTTCTCTTCAGAGGTCTAGATCCATAAGCCCTCTGAATCCAGCACAAAAATTCAGTTGTATTTGTACTTTTCCCACACTTGTTCAGAGGTACTTTTCTCTCTCCCTCTCTCTATTATTTTTTTTACTGTTAATTTCTGGGATTTTGTATTTCAGTATAATTCCATGGCAGTGCTGAGCTTCTGACAGCTCTAGAGAGAGTGTGGTGCTCTGAGCAGACCATTTAGGCTTGCTGGGTATGAGCAAAGTGCCTCCAGGATCCCCAGTATTCTCTCAAGATAAAAGGCACAAGGAAGATTTTTGGGCTGGGAATTTAATTAAATAATAGGGAAAAAAGACATTATGCAATAGCACAGCTTTTGAGTAATTGGTACTCAAATTAAGAGAAAATTGAGATGTGAATATTTGCCATGGGTGGAGAGATAGCATGGACCAGGGCAGCAAAGAGGGAGTGACTTCCTGAAAATAGTTGGAAAACGCTGTCTTCTTTACACAAATTTAAAAAAATAAAGATTAAAAAAAGGCATGGAGGTGAGAAATTGGAGGAAAGGCAGACCAGTCCTGTAACTGAGTTGATGTCCTGCTTTGGGGGGGTCTGTGAAACTACTGAGCTGTCAGAAGTCTGTCCTGCCCTGGTAACTTTTTTATTCCCACTGAACTCATAGTACGTAAAATATGAGACATATAATACAAAACAAAACCCCAAGCAAACTCCAAAACCCCCAGAAAGCTTTTGACAAAACACAGTAAAAAAGGGCATTCAGCATTTTCAAGCCCTTTCTC
This sequence comes from Rhabdornis inornatus, assembly GCA_013397075.1. Taxonomy (NCBI): domain Eukaryota; kingdom Metazoa; phylum Chordata; class Aves; order Passeriformes; family Rhabdornithidae; genus Rhabdornis; species Rhabdornis inornatus. Next base: position 25,157 of record VWZS01008195.1, on the reverse strand, counting down.
CTGATCAAACAACAACAATGCAAATGCAACAGCTGAATGAATGTTAGCTGATGAAAATTATTTGTCACATCCTCCTCTAGTCACCCACAGGGGTAGTAACAACTTGGTTCTCAGAGCTGGTGAACACCCAAAGCACTTGCTCTCCATGCTCCTATGCCCATAAGGGCATAGAAATTACACTGCAAAACAAGGTGTTGTATTCTGATCCTATATATGGAACATATTTTTGGGGAGAGGCTCCCATAGTTTCTTACTCTGTAAAAATTAAGTGCCGGTTCAGTGTCTCTTCTGGTGGATTGCATGTGAGCCATAAACACAGTCAAGGATGGACATGTTGCAGATTACTGACTAAAAGGCTGACTTTTCATGTTGTTGAATGTATGACCAGATTAAAGCTCTTAATTCAGAAAACAGCTTGTTTTCCCCCCCTAATTAGGCAAGTCATTTTCATATAAACTGGGTAGAGTAGCTTTACAAATAATTTAAGATTGTCAGAATTTGGAGTTACTTCAGAATATATTAAGTTTAACTTCTTTTAAAGACCAAAGTTTTATTGTGGTGTAGATTCAGTAAGCCTAAAACTGTATTCCGATTTAACAACCCAAAGACTGCTGCATATCTGGCCTGCAAAGGCTCATAAACTTTTCAGCAAATTTAGTAGGGACTCTATCCTACAGCTTTTTAACAATAAAATATTTGAAATAAACTCCATGAAAATATTTGTAGGGCTTCTCCTGCTAATCCTTATGACTGCTGTCACACTGCAGCTGTTGAAATACAGTAATTTAACGGTAATATATATATGCACATGGGAGTCAGAGGTTGGAAAGGGATGTCAGGAAGCTTCTAATCCAACCTCCACCTGAAAGAAAGGTCAGCTGTAAGACTGGAACAAGTCACTTAGGGTTTTATGCAGCTGAGTCTTGAAAGCATCCAAGAATAGAGAGTGCACAACAGCTCTCGGCAACCTCTGCCACTTCTGGATTTTTTCTAAGAATGGAAAAACTTAAGTGCAGTTTCAGTTTTGTTAAGTTAGGTACAGGCTTTTATCTAATTCAAGAGGTACCGAACTCAGGGCTGTTACATTATACACCCTGACTTCGTCTAGTTCTTTATCAGGCACTGGGGCTGTACACAGTCCTTCAGAAAACTGAAAGGAAATCTCTTGTTGAATGCCATTAACTCCTGTTGATTTGTCTTAGCAGCTGAAGATGCTCTTTTTTTTTCCGAATTCCACTGAATTATTAAAGTGATTTTTTTTTTTAAATCCAGTTTCCTTATAAACCAGAAAGGTATGCTCAGCAAGAGAAATCTTTTCTTTTAAAGTCTCAGATTTGATCAATGCTATGTTCCTTGGGGTACTGTTTTATTTGACATTTCACACTGCCATGGTCCATATCAAACAAAAACTGCATCTACTACTTAAAAAGTTGATTGTTGTGGGTTTTCATGCTGTTTGATGTTTGCTTGTACATTTTTATTATGCATCACATATCCTTCTCAAACTGTAACCTTATCCTGATTGTCTGAAATTTAAAGTAGAGATCCTAGGATGTTCCTATGAATAAATCAGATGATCCATGCTCTGTGCAGTATCTTCTTAGTGTGGTGCATGAAACTGAATCACACTAGAAAGTGCAGGATGGCCACACTAAGAGCTTCCAGCAAGGTGGAGTGGAAGCCTCTCAGTCTCAATCTTGCTCTTTGTGTTTGTAAAAACAGATTTGACATGTCTTCTCTAGCACTTAATGCAATAGCCACATCAATTAAAGATGCCCATTGGCAATAATCTTCATCAGGTAGAAGTTATGTGATTTGCATGAAGTTTCGATCTGCTTATTTTTTCTAAAGACCGTGTTGATACATTTAATATGAAAACTGAGTCAATAGAAAGATTTTTCTGGCTGGATCTGGAGTCATGCTTAAACAGGCACACACACTGCTCAGAAAATGGATGTTTGTGTGTTCTTATGTATGGATGGATGAATAAACTGCAACTTTTATTTAAATTTTGATACTAAATTTGTAATGTAACAGTGAATTTATCTGTGCAATCAAGCATGTCTTGAGTGAGTGGTCTATAAGTAGCTGCATTTTCAACTGTGGGGGATTAAAAAAATTTCTCATATAATTCTTGATTTCTAACTCTAACTTCAACTGCTACTCTTGGGAAGCCTACTCAAAAAAATCAGTTCAGCAGAAATTCAAGCTCTCTCTATTGCTAATATCTTTCATAAAACCTGAAAAGATTTTAAGTATTCTTATGGTCATGTCCCACGTGCTTCCTTTCTGTGTTAGCACATGTATGCTTTGATTGCATCCTTTTTCAAAATAGGTAGTCTCACTCTTCAAACAATCTGTATTCATGAGATGGAAGAGAAACTGAAGAGAATATGGAATTTGAAAGCCCCATAATCTTTGCCCAAGGAAGGGCTCCTTAGGGAAAGGGTATAGTCCTCTTTGTGAAGCTAAGAACAGAGAAGAACTTGCAGGCCATTATGAGGAAGATGAGAAAATGGAGCTTTTCATTGTTTGATATGATTTTTCAGTATTTCACAATTTCTCTCTTTTACAAACAAAAAGAATCTCTAAGGTTTAGTTAGAGCATACATGGGTAGTTTTTATATCCAGGTATAGAAATACACACATTAAAGAGGATGTTTAATACTAAAAGGTCACGTATCTGTAAATAGTTTGGTTTAAATATATATGTATAAAAAACTGATTCATTGCTGCATAATTCTAGTTTTGAAGTCAGTTGATTTCAATGCATTTTGGGACTGAAGTAATACAAGAGTGAATCAGTTCCATAATTATTTTGGGGAAAAAAAATGATATGCTAGTAGCTCTGGGGAAGTTTTTTCTGTACAAATCATTACTGCTTAAGCAAGGAAACCATTCCTTTCTTCATATGTCTGAATTAATGTCATCTTGCATATGCAGATATGTTTCTTTTTAGGTTTGATTAGGAAAGATTTTTTTTCCTTTTTTAAATGGCAGATGTCTCACATGAGTAAGAATTAGGTATGCTGTTATTAGCAAGAATCCTAAAAAAATCAGATTATTGTAAGAAACAGGAACTGAAAGTGTGAAAAAAACGTTGCTTATTAACATCTCTAAATTTACACTTATTAAAAAATAAGATTTTTTTGCCACCTTTGATCACTGGAGCTGTTAATAAAAAAGAAATAGTCAAGTTCTTAGCATTTTCTTAGTAACAGTGGGTAACAGAGGATAACATTTTGGGTGTAAGTTAATCAAACATATAACACTGGCTGATAGTGAGGCAGAAATTTTAGTTGCTGTCTTAATTGTTACGGAAACACTGGCCTTAAGGCAGCTTGCAGGGTATTTGTTGAGATTGTAGGTTCAAAATATTTTTTTTCTTGTCATTCTTCAGTCAGGTGTAAAAGCTGCAGTAATAGATATGTTATATGCAATTCTTTAATTAGCTAAGAAATACATGTTAAGTGTGTGGTAACGTAGCTGTCAAAAAGTCTTAGAAGTCTAAAATATTATTTAGGAATTTTGTTTAAATTGTCTGAGATGGATAGACAAGTATTAACAAAAACTTAAAAGTAAAGAAAAAATGTTGCAAATATATTCACTTTGTGAAGAGAAATATTGCAACACTAATGGGGGTCTTGTCAGCTAAATATTATTACTGAGTATCCACAGAGAAATATAAAATCCTCTATTTTATTTCTTAAAACCTTGTGAAACTGTGTGAAAAGACAGATGCTTCAGGAAAAATGGGGAAGAATACGTTATTAATTGCTACTAGAATATATTTGTGGTTAATGTAAATCTACCAAGTAGCAGAGTACCACAATCTGTTTGCCACAGGGTTTCAAAAGTGCATCTGTGCTTGTAAGAAGCACTCAGTTGTGGTCAAACTTAGAATTCATGTCAGACATGTGGCTGCCCAGACTAGCACGTCTGGAAAAAAATTCTGTTTTATTTACAGAGAGAGAAAGAACATCCTGCTGGAGCTCCAGCCTGAAAAGGCACAAGAAATAATGAAATTTTGTTCTCAGCATGCAGAGAACACTGGTAGGAGTGTGGCACTAAGGACAGTGGTGGAAGACTAAAGAAAAATTATTTTCCCATCACAAATGGAGGCATGTAATAAAATAGGAAATGTGGAAATAAAAGGGGAAAACAGTTTCAAGTGAAGAAATCTGAGAGTAGAAGGGTTGCTGGGGACCTGTTTTTTCTAGAAATGTTCTGAGAACTATTGATAATGGACAAAAAGAATCACTCTGAACCTTGATTGGATGTGAAGAGTCAGATGAACTACCCCCACACAGTACTGTCTGCCTGTATAAAAATGGTTTTTTACATTGTAACAAAATGGATTACTAAAACCTGACCTTGTTAGTCTCTGCCTGTGCAAAGACTTATTCGTTCTTCCAACCTGCAGAATTATGAGATTGCTTGATTTAGTAGCTGCAAAAACAATGCTTTTAATATTAAAACCTAGAATAAAGTAAAAAGTAGTGGTATTATCTCACAACCCACATCTATGCAATATCTTGTTTTCATGTTTTATTTTCATGTTGCTGCTTATGTTTCTAACTTTAAAGTTTCTAGCTGACAAATTTACTTTAGTGTTTTCTTCTAGAATTTTGTGTTTTCTATTTATTGTTGATGGGTCACAGTTTATTGATGATTGTACATGACTCTGAGGTATTACCACACAGCAGTTATATTTTCCATTTTTTTTTAAGTATAAACTCATAGTTCTCTGTGCATATGTAAAACACTGCAAATAAAACTTGGAAAGCCAGGTGAACTGTCTATCCAAAAATCACTAACCACTGCGAATAATTTGATATGATGGCTTTTGAAAGACACTATGCTCTACTTTGGGATTTTATTGACACAGCAGCCTTGACCACTCACACCTGGCAAGCCTCGCTAGCTCCACGGGCTGCCGGTGTCAAGAGTGGGCTGTCTCCCAGCTTCCGTGAAGCAGGAGTACAGCTAGGGCTCTCCACCCTTATGACGGCCGTCTCTGTATCCGAGGGGAAGTAAAGGATCGAGGAGGAGACCTTTCTAGGTTCTGGAACAAAGTTTATTGGGAGGCTAAGGGGAGACAACGGGACACCGAGAGAAAGAACCCAGAAAAAACCGGGAGACCCAGCTTACAGCAACTTAAATACGGGACCTCCCCCATGGGAGGGTACAAGGCTTCAACCAATGAGGGGCAACAAGGGGTGTAACATAAGGCGGGATTACAGTCTTACATAACCAATAGGGAGTAACATAGGCGGGGACTCCTACAGAGTAACAAATAGTAAACCGAGGAAGGGATGATTGATACAGAATGTTCTGGAAGAATGGGCGGGGCCAGGAGGGATTGACAACTGTAAGGGCAGGGTTTAAGGTGAAGGGCAGGGAAGATTCTTGAAGGGTAGGCGGGGCTTAGGGTGATGGGCAAGGGTAAAGGCGGGAAAGGGAGAAACGATTTTATAACAACACAGGGGTACAACTGAGGGAAAAACCATTACAATAAGGGAACAATACAACTGAATAACAACCAAATTAAACTTAAACTGCAACATTTTATTACTTATATATGCCATTTCATTATCTCTTTACAACTGGGAAAAACAGAAAATAGTATTGATGGAAAGGTTTAGGGTGAGATGAAGATGTAATTAATGGACACTGGGATTGGTAATGACAGTGTGGCTGGTGTAGGTGATTTAAGCCTTTATTCTTGTTAGTACTTAAATAATGTGCTTAATACTGAGAATGCTCTTCAACATTTTCCTTCTGGATGTTTGAGTCTTGGCTTGCTTTTGGGAAAATTAAAGATCTGTTCTACTTTAACACCCTGAATGGGAAATTGCAGGATGGCCTGTTTTTTACAGCTCTATCATAAGAGCATTGGAGCTGGATCATAAAGGGCTTGTAGTTAAACCATCATTTGTGGGGAAAGATCCAATGATACATGTGGAAATGGCCTTAATCTAATAAAAAAATTCAATGTTTTCTCCATACGTTATCATTGGCTTAAAAGTATTATGATCTGCTGTAAAAACTGCCAGTCCACGTGTGCTTTGGGCAGAAACGAAAATTAGGAGGCAGAGGGGAGGATGTGGAATAATCACGTAAAGTTTCAGATGCACAATTTAAAGCGGTGATTTGAAGGACTTTACGTGGTGCCTGCCCAGCAGGAGAGGTGGTGGGAGAGGATAGAGGAAATGATTGCACTCCTGTGCAGATCTGCGATGGGAATGAGACTTTGGTGCCATTCTGGAGTCCACATGTCAGGCAGCACACAGCTGAGGAGGTGTGAGAAAAGGCACTGAAACTGGTGTTAGAGATACGACTGCTGCTGCACAAGGAGGCACTGAAAAGGCTGGTTTAACACACCTGTTTTAAAGGTGGGAAGGGGTAGGACTGAGATTTATAAACCCTAGAAGATGGTGAATATAGCATTTGTAAAAGAGAGTGCCCATATACCCCCTGAGCAGTGGATGTAAGCCTAGCTAGGATGGATACCTGTAAACATCTGTTCGTGTTAGAACAGGGATAATTTATTTCACTGCTTAGTCAGGTTTTCCCTCCTAAAGTGATGGCCTTGACCTATTTATGTGGCCTTCAATCTCTTTTTCCTGTGGGTCAGTGAAAGGCTAAGCTGTGCAACTTCTTTACCAGGAGACTGTAGGAAAATTACAGGAAAGAGATTTTGATATGGACCCCAATTTGGAGTTAGCTCTAACATTTATTTGCCTTATGTGACTACAAACTATTCTTTCTGCTTGGTGAGAAGTGGACAAGAAGGACAGTTGCAGGTGGAAGATTGAATAAACCATTGAGTCTCAACAAAATAAGATGAAATTTGCAAAGAATATTTTTTCTTTCTGCTCAGTAGCTGCAGCCTCTGGCTCCCTGGATATTGCCCTCATATGAAAGAGGGTTAATTTTCTTCCAACCCTTTAGACACATCTTCTACCCGTTTTCCATAGCAGCCAAGGTGTGCTCCAGGGACTACCAATTGCCCTAATTTCCATATTTTCATGGTTCTGTATATTTAAAGGGAATTTAAATTAATATGAGGTGAGATAAAATCAAGATGAAGAGAGAAGACTGCAAAAGCAACAGGACATTTTATGGCTAGTAAGAAGATGATCAAGTTTAAATATCCTTGTACCAGCACTCAGTTAAATGAAAATAAAGTTAGCAATGATGACAGGTTTAAATTTTGGGTAGCTGATGAAATTTCACTTTTCCTAATCCAAGATTTATTAATGCCAAGACAACGCTATCCTAGGGTTCCTTGTGGACTTACACCCTCACACCCTTAGCCTATAAATAATTTATTTATACTATTTACATGTACATTTTGTAGATTTTAAGTTTGGGCTTTAGAAATCTAAATCATGGATACACTGTTTGAGGAGAAAAAGGAATTACAAGATTTATATATAATTAAAAAGAAAGAAGACGACCTCCCTCTCCACAGTCCTCTCCAGCGCTGTTTTGTCCCTGTGGTCCCAGTCACCCAAATTCAAGGCATTACACTTTCTGTCTCATCTGGCCTCAGAGGAACTGTTATTACTTCACAAATTGCAAGTGGATCCAGATTGCCCTTAAATCACCCAGCATCCTTCTGTTAACTCTTGTCTACTTGAATTGGTTCACGCATTCCAGGACCCCTGACAGCTAAGGTCCCTACCTAGGTCAGAGCCTCAAAACACTCATTTTCTCCTGGGACTGCATTTCAGAAAGTGCCTCTGTAACACCAAAAGTTATCACAAATAGCAGAAGAATTACAAGGCAAAAGTCTTGTTGCTGCAGGAAATTAATTGATGAAGAAAACCTTTGAGCACTCACATTATTTAACAGCATTAGGTCAGTCTGATGTATATAGTAAGCTCTCCTAAAAGACACACAGAATTAAAAAAAAATCTAATATATTCTCATTCCCAGATTTCTCTTTCTAATTGAACCTCAGTCCTTATGCTATGTTCTCCTAAGGATTTCACAGCTCCTGCTTCTATTACAAGATGCTTTCGAAATAAATACCTGTTGTCTGGCCTGGGATCAGAGGCAGCAGCACCTGGGATAAAAGGCAGCCTATCCTGCAGAGACCAGCACCTGGGATAAAAGGCAGCCTACCCTGCAGAGACCAGCACTGCTCTGAGATGCCATTCCTGCTTTTACTCCACAGCAATGCATGTGGTGGCTGCTACCAGGTTTCTTTCAGGCTGTTTCTGCTCCTGTGTCATGTTGCAGAATTGATACATGGCACTGTAAATGGTTTGAAATGATGTTAAACACATTTGTTACCTGCAAAAATAAAAGCAAACAGGGAGAGCAGGGCAAGAAATCCAGGGTGTGAAATCCAGTAGTGGTATCATGTCAAATCACCACGCAAATAATGCTGAAAAGAATTATCTTTCAGGAGACCTCTGCCATCCAGTGCTGGATCTCTGTCTCCATTTTGCTTTTGCCTTACGTAAGCAGGACGACACTCTTCTTCTTTCTTCCCCAGATCTGGAAGGCAAAGTTAAAGAGAGTGCATTGTAGTTTGTATGTTTTATTTCTTTCTGGATGGTATATGTTCAGAGCACAACTGGAAGGAGCTCCACAGTGTGATCTTCCCTTTCCAATCTTACCTTTGTTGATGAGCACTGACACAGACATCATTGAGACCACTAAATTATCTTCATGACTCCTGAAATCACACACACGAAAATGCATGGCATGTCTTGGTCAGAGCACTTGTAGGTCCTTCACAAAATCAGATAGATGTCACTGTTTCACTTGCATTCTATGTTTTCAAGGTTTTCTCAGTTTTTTTCTCGTTTTAAAAGTAAAATCAATCCTGGATGCACTGGGGAATAGCCTGAGCTTTCCCAAGTGTTTTCTTGGTTAGCCTTTCCCTGCGTTAGCTGTAATGGCACTGGCACTAGTCTGAAAATTGTTGATAGTTGGTTGGACTCCTGCAGCTTCTCTTAGAAGTCTACTTCTGAAGCAACCCTATCCTGATGGGTTACCCATCACAGCAGATGTAGCTGAAACCAGCTGCCTCAAGTCCTAGTTTGGGGCCTTAACAATTGGACCATTGTACTGTCTTGTCAGACACCCCTTTGAAAAGCTAATTGTGTCTATCCAGGTGTTTCATGCTGATATTCTTTCTCAGAGAAAGTAATTGTATTTTGGCAGATCTGTCTTTCTTTATAGGGTCAGTCTCTTTAGCACTCCTGCTTCAGATTTTTCCTTTCTGTCAATACTTCTGGAAATGAGGGATCTGTAGGAAATGCTGTTTAAAATAGTAAACAGAGCTTGTTAAATTGCAGTCACAACATTCATATCATCCAAGTTTAAACAAGGAAATAAATAGTTAAAGCACAGTACATCATGTATTGCTCTTACAATAAATACTGTTTTCAATCAAGTGTAAGCAAACTCTCAGTAAATCTCTCTCTCCTACCTTGATTTACCTGTTGGGATATGTATGACAGATTGCTTTAAGGGTTTATCACTCACTTGGTACCTATAAATTCACAATTGTTGCTGTTGCCATAAATCTGTTAATCTCCTGTGCAGTAGTTCTTATCCTTTTCTCCTGCTTTCATGGTTTTACATTGTTGTGTTAACAGTATTAAAGTACTGAATAAGGCACTTGATTAAAGGCAGTGAGGAAAATGGTTGAGATGCTGTGGACTGGTCTTTTAAAAATGGTATGTAATCCAAAACTTGCATATTCATAGCTGATAGCTGATTTGAATGCTCAGACAAAGAGCTAAAACAAGGTGACAGATTTGATGTTTCTCTTTGGAGGAAAGTGGAGGAATAATTTTATAACAAAACAGAGAAGTTTCAGTAAAAATCTAATTTTTAGAAAGAAGGAAATATTTCTTGTCCCATATTCAATTATACTTGATTTCTAACCCTGTTATTCTGGTTCCTCCAGAGTTGCTTTAAAGCTCTTCAGGTTGACTCAAAATTAATGAAATGGAGTTCTTACCTTAGTATAACATGCCAGAGAGATATTTAATAATGTTTAACATTTTAAATAGTATGAAAAAAACCAAGGAAGACAAAGAAATAGCTGGCCTTTACAGTAAAAGTGTTGCAACCTTGTTTCTAAGTGCGATGCTTGGGTCTCAATGAGGCTGAGATGGGAATGTGTTCTTTTCTGTCCTGTGCAAATTATTATTGCTTTTCATATCATCTGAAGTCTCCCATGGGGTTCATCATGACTTCCTCCCCAGGGATGTAATTCGTGGGCTTGATGGTGTAGTAGTTTATCAACCTGCCTAAACTCTCTGCTTATATGTAATGATTGTAGCCTGATTTATGGAGATTTATTTTGTGCCAAATCCTTGGGAGGCTGCTTCTGTGGATTTGTCTGTCTTTTGTGTATTCCTTAGATAAAATTCTGTAGGCAGCACATATATCAAGTGTATTTGAGAATGTAAATATTGCTGATCCTTGTGGAAGCAAGGATATATGTATATAAAAATGCTTATATAAAAATTATCATGCAATCTACTACTGTTCCAGATAAAATCCAGAAAAATCCTTCAAGGGTCATATATTTTGGTTTTGGTGGGTTTTACCTTTTTCTTTTCAAGCTTCACACATGCCTGTGGCTCTGCACGGGCTTATGATTTTTAATAATAAATGCTGCAATAGCTGTATGTACCTTCATAACATTGTCCTCCAAAATTAGCATTGGATCCTTAATCCAAGGGGAGGGTTGATAAATTTGAGTGCTTCGGCAGCAAATAACCTATTTAGAGGATGTTTATAATTTAAAAGCATTGTGCTAGTCATTTTAAAATTGCACATCAGCAGGAATAAATTACTGGATGTGAAAGCAGAAACTGCAGTGACAGTACTATTAAGGAAAATTATTTTTTCCTTAATAATAATGTATTTTTTAAAGAAATACAAATGTTTGAATTTTGAAGAGTTCTGAAGAACAGAAGCAGAAACGTGTTATTAAGTGAGATAGAAGGGATTCCAGTGTGTACTGGGGGTAAAATGTGAGTTCTCTACCAATGTATTCAACAAAAATTCCCTTACAGTGCTAAGAGTTTGCACTGAGGAAATCACAAGCATATCAGAGAGGAAACAGGTTAGAAAGTTGTGAAGGGCTATTTGAGTGCCCAAAACCCTCTGTCACTTGTTTTGTGGCAGTTGAGTAGAAGCTCTTTGCTCAGTTTGAGGTTTTAACTCAGGCTGTGTAACCCATGCTGGCATAGTTGAGAAAAGTCCTTTGGCTTCAGAGAGGGAGCTCAGAGGAGCTGCTCTGAATGCTTAATTAAAAATTATTTCAGATTGACTTATGGAGGGCATTGTCATGTGGCCTGAAAACTGGAATATCCAGCAACAGATACAAAGGAAAGATATCCAACTGATCAACTTTCAGATGTGACTAAATATCTTTGGGTTTGATCTGAAAAAGAAATAAAGTGGAAGTTTCCAGAGGCACCTAAATTGAGGAAAGTGGTGAGTGCTCATGAGGGTGTATAAGTTTAATTTTACAGAAACACTTAGAAGCTGAAGAAAGAGGCAAAAAGTATATTTAAAAATTAAAGCTCAAGGAAGGGAACTTTATATATCTGGAAAATAATTTAGCTATTCAGTGGGAGGGAAAAATCGGCAAGACATCAAGGAATGAAACTGAACAGCAATTTCCATTTTATTATGCAGATGAAAATCTGGAAGAACTCTTTTCTGAGACTAGCAAATTATACCCTCCTGACACCTGAATGTGATTCCTATTGATGCATCTGCATGCAACTTCCTTTAATATCTGAGAAGAGGGACTATCTCAGAAAGTACAGGTGGTCTGAAATCGAGGGATGGCTGTGCACCAGTTTGCAGGCTTAACTGAACCTCTTTTTAGCCAAGGTCTTAATTATGTGTTTGCTTTTAAGCTGGCTGAAGTCTATGACCTTGAATTGAGAGTTCTGGAGGAGAGTGTTGGTGCTATTATTTGTAGAAGAAAAGCCTGGTATATTACTACAATCTGATCTTCCAGGAAAGCAGCTCTCTTACACACAGCCCTTGGGTAAAAATATGAATTACCTTCCTGAACTGAATTAATCCTAAGGAAAGTGCATAGGTTAATTTTGCCATCAGACTTCACTTCTGACCTTGGACAAGACACTTAAAACATCCACATCATTGTTCTCAGCAGATGCTTAAAATTTATACTTCTTCCCATTCATTCCAGCTGGAAACCCAACTGTTTCCTGTGACTTGTCTGCATGGTGGAAGTAGTGTAGACTCTGGGCATTGCTGTGATTTGAATAATAACAGGATGGAAAAGAAGGAAAACCAGACGTTAGAAAGAAAAACAATGTTTCAGGTGCATGTCGGACTGTGCCTTAAACAGAGGAGCTTCCATTACTTGGCCTGGAGAGTGAGGCATTCAGCAGTGTCTGTTGCTGGCATGTCATTTAGTCTGCAGAGAGCCACAGGAAACAGTTCAGAGCTCGCAGGAAACACCAAGAAGCAGAGTTTGTGTCTATCATAAAGCTTAGAGGGTGACTGGCACTGTGCTGTCATTAACTGCTGATTAAATGGTATGCTCATTATAATACATTTAATTTTGCGTGAATTTTTGTTTACATAATTCAGTGGACACCTTTCCTTTTGTGGCTCCACCTTTTGGGTTTTTGGGTTTTCTGAGTTTTGTCGAGATTGAAGCAAACAATCTCAACAAAATTCTCCAGGCTGAGTGTTCACCATAAGCCTCAGGCTGACAGGAACGAAGTAGCTGCTCACAATCTCACTGTTGTTCTCCAAATTACAATGTCAAATTCCACAATGCCTTTTCACCAACTTCCCTCACTTTTCTTCCCCCTGATCTTGGTGACAGAGTGCAGCACACGCACACCTTCACCTATGACAGCCTCATAAATCCATGGGTTGATGATGTGTAGGGAATGAACAATATGTCACCTAATGAGAGACAATAGACTTAACCAGACCAAGACCTGCGTATGGGGGAAGGAAGGAGGTTTCTACTGATGTGCAAGGAGATGGGTAGGGCTGATAGGTGGGCAGAGAGGTGTTCAGAAGGTCTTTGAGAGGCTCCTGTTGTAAGAGCCGAAACGAGGGATGGAGGGACGTGGGGCTCCAGGTGGCTCTTCAAGATGCTGTTTACTGTATCCAGATGATACAGCAACTCACGGGTAGTGGGTGACAAGAGCCCAGCCCACAGCCTGTCAGCCACAGCTGTGGGTTCGCCTGAAGCCACCTCTACTTCTGGTTACAATGCATTATATACTTGTCATTGCAGAGGATCTTAATACATGACAACTAATCAATACTTTTACTTATAGCTTATCATAACTACTAACATTACCATATTCATGTTACTATTTTCCAATTACAAAAAGTTAGTATGTTGCAATTTCTGCTAGCAGTTGTTTTTCAGTTTTTTTCCAGTGGAAAATTTTGAGACTTTTCTTTCTACTTGCAACATGGCATTTTTGTTTGCTTGTGAAAATATTTTTGCTCAGTAAAACCATTTTTTGTTTGAGGTGGATTTATCCTTTGCTCTGAGTCATAAAAACCCCTTCCAACTCTCTTGCTCTTTGCCTTCTAGTTATCCAGTAAAACTGGTTCAGGAATTCTTTTTTTCTATATCAAAACTTGCTATCATTTCTATTCCTTCTTCAGATCCGATGTTCAAAAAATCTTTCTGTTATACATACATATCTGTGAGACTTTCCTGTCAAATCCTTATCCTTCCCAACATCCTGTGTTACACCAGGTATAAATACAGACTTGTGGTCTTTATCTGTGTAGAGTAAGACACCACCTCACAGGAGTGGGTGAATATTCCACTGTGTTGATGCTGGTGTGTGACAATGGGCTTTGACAGATTCTTGTCCTAACTTTGTCATTTCTTGCTGATTTAGCAGGAATATTGGTCTGGAGCTTATGAGACTTTTCACACTGATTTCTCAGCATTAACTTTTCTCTCTTCAGCTTGTGGTTTTTTGGTCTTCTTACAGAAGGGGTTTTTGTGGCAGAATGACATTGTCTGGTTAAGGACTTTAGACCTTGACTACTTATATATATAGCATATATAGATATATACTATATATACATATTAAAAAAAAAATAAGTATATATACTAGTATCTATCTATCTCTATATATACACTTATATAGGTATATAATACAGTTGCATTAAAAGAACCCCAACAAAAACTCCAAAAATTCTACTGTGTTATCTTCCATGGTATGTATTAGATTCCCAAGCAACTGATGCCATCAGAGAGGCTACCTGGAACAGAGGCTAGACAGGGTTAAAGGAATAAAGTAGGTATTTATTAAAAAGGCCTTTAAAGGACACCTTGGGCAGTACAAGAGCCCAGCTGTGGCTCTATCCAAAATGGATAGCTTGGACGTCGTGAATTTTCACATTTTTATAAGTTTTGGTTTATTTACGTATTAGGGTTCATTGTCCAATTACAGCTTCAGGTTATGAAGTCCCATCCTCTCAGCTTGCTCTCCTCAATTTGCTGCTGTTTATAGTTTTTGGACTGGAAGCTGCAATGGTGTCCTTGGTACTCAGGCTGGAAAAGGATTTTTTTGTCTAACTAAACTGTGAAGAGAACTTGCTAACACTCTATATGAAGTTCAGAGTTACACACTAATGCAATGCAGAATCTGGAAAATATGAAAGCTAAAACTTAAGGCATCACAGCCACATAATCACATTGTCCTTCTTCCTTGCACTTGCTTCTCCTTTGTAGGTGTAGAAGAAGGGATTACAGGTGATAAGTCCCTGATAAGTCACAGTTGTACTAATTACCAAAGAAGAGGAACAGCCTTGCCCTTAAATGGGTTGCAGCTGTGACTAATAAAGGTAAGTGTGATAAAAGGAGTGGGTTGAGTAGTCAAGAGGATCTTGGAGACAGAAGGCATGAAGAAAGAGGATTTTGAGGCAGTAGAGGAGCCCTGAGGAAGAAGGAAGGCTCCAGAGAGATACAAAGAAGAATGAAACAAGGAGAATTGCTGCTGTGAAAGATCTGCTGTGAGGTCAGTCTGGGCCTGATGGAGTCAGAGCCTCCTGTTGGAGCCTGCAGTCATGGTCCAGCTAGGTAAAGCCTCTGTTCAGAGTCTGCAAACCAATACTTGCAGTCACAGTCCAGCAGGAAATAGTCAGCAGTCAGAGTCTGCAGCTGGACACTACGGTAGGAGCTTGCTGTAGTCAGAGTCAGGATGGCAAAGCTGTAAAGAAGAATAAACTGGGACCCTTTTCATGTTGTTGAATGAGAGTCTGTGTCTTGGCTCATTTCTACCCCTAATGAGAGGTCTGCAACACTCCTTTACTGTTCTGTTGACTGAGTTTGTAAGCGTTTTTGTAGGAGTGGATTAATCTTCACAGACATTCCTGAAACATGTGTTTATATTGCTGTTAAACGCTGTCTCTATATGTGAAAATTCCTGAGTGATTCCTGACTATCCTTCATTGTTGTGACTGTTCACATCTGCTTTTCTTTTTCTCTGTGCTCTTACACAAGAGCCTTGCTGACTAGGTAAGAAGGACTCATGCCTTTCACATGTTGATGATGGCTGTAGTGTTTCAAAGACAAAAGAATAGCTGAGAGTTGGAGGTGAAACCAACATATAAGGTCGAAGAGGGATTTTGTGCTGCTCTTGCCTCAGAACTCTTTGTTACCTGGAGCCTTCTAGCCTCAGATGCTGCTGCTCTTATTCAGTTGTCACTATCTTTTTCCACTTCAGTCTAAAACTGCCCATGGATCACAGTTGGCATGTGTTACTGGAGATGGGTTAGAGAACTTCAGTCTTGCCCACCCAGAAAGACCACAGGGACATTTTGCCTGCATTTTACCCTCTGTGGAGTTTTGGGCTGTTTGCTGGGTACTAGGAGCATCCAAAGTGGCAACCACCAAAGAAATCTGTAACTTTGTACTTTTGATGTAAAAAAACCTTTTTGTTTTAAATTCCTGGAGTACATTAGGTTATGCTTGAAGCTTACAGATCAAACCTCAAAGTCCTTGCTCCCTCAGAATTAAGAAAGGATGCAAAAGCAAACAAAGGTGTGGAGGTAACAGGGATGCAGTGCAGGTTCACCCAGCAGGTGAACCAGCTTGTGCTGGGACTGCAATTGAAATCTGAGGCATTCCAGATCAGTCTTCTTTCCTTCATCTTCCTGCCATGCTTAAGCCACCTGTGATGGAGACATTCAGCTGCCTGGGCAATGTACAGTTTTGTTGTTGCGCAATGTGCAGTTTGTTTAAACTCTACTGTAACGGAGAAGGTCTGGTTGTCACACCCATTCTGCACTCCCTGGAGTGAATTTCTCTACACTGATCATCTTTGGTCGTGATTCTGAAAATGTGAAATGTGCTGATCCCGGGCTGCTGGAGGGAAGTGGTGCAAGGTGGTGTCAGGACGTCTCTCTTCTAGACAAGGCCACAGCCAAGCAGTCTGTGCCCCATCATGCTCCCCCAGCCTGCTGCTCCTGTCTTCCCTCTTCACGAAATACACAGGCACTTGTCATTTCCACATCACTAGTGATAGCTGTACTTTTTGGTGTGTGTGCCTAGAAGAGCTGGTGCTCTGCTTTGTTGGGGGTTTGGTTTTGCTCAGAAAAACTCTGCCTCAAGACATAACAGGCTCATGGTAGTTCACTGTCTGTCACACATTCCTTATGATGCTTTTCTTTCTTGACGTAAGTTGGTGGAACCCGGCAAGTTTCTGCACTGCAAACATTCAAGTCTCTTTCAAGGTAGAAAGTATGAAAATTGTTTCATTCATTATAAATGAGGTAAGACCTTTCAAATAGGACAGACAGATGGTAAATATTTTTTCAAATCCTTCAAATCACTCAGTTTTTATATTTAGTGAACAATATTTTGTGTCTACAAGCACAGAGGAAAATTATGTTAGAAGAAAGAGCTTCTTGTGGCTGGATTTCTGGCTCTGGAAATTAGTGGATGCACCTCCCCCTCTCTGTATTCCCGCCATTACCATGAGCTCCTTCCTGAAGACTGAGGGTAAAACATTCACAAACATTTAATGACAAACTGCCTAAATATTGAGAACTTCCAGAGTGAGTCAGCTGCTGTCATACTTATGAACAGGAAGGATGACATTACTGGGAAAGTTTAAGTTGCACACCAAGATTCTGAAGAGCAGTTAATAGGTTAAAGAAGCAAAGGTCATGCTTAGAGATCCAGGATTTTCTCTCTGGTAACTGCTGTCCCATTAAAATTGTTGTTTGTATATCATTTAGTTCTGGGGACTTAATCCAATTTAGTGTTTTAGTGCCATTGTGGTGTCCAAGGTGGCAAAACCTTAGAGGTGATCTGATCTGTGATCCATCAACACAGAAATGCACCTGTAGAACAGTCCAGGCATGTGCCTTTGAAAAGAGTACTTTGGCACAGACGCATCATCTCAATTAGAGTGTCTGCTGCCCCAACACCAGCACAAGGAATACCTCTGGGACAGGAATTACCTTGTAATCCTCTGTGTTAAGATGTGCTGCAAATGAAGAATTCACATTTGCCAAAACAAAGTAAATCCTTCATATTAATTTGGAACTTTGTGTGGAGGGGATTTCTTCTGGAACATATCACAAGGGAACAGATCAAGGATAGTCTTGATATGAGAGAATTTCTTACTTTTAAGCAAACAAGTGATTTCTTTTTTTTACTTATGCAGTATGGAATCTAATTTTCAATTCCTGGGTTTGGACCTTCTTGCCAAGCAGCTTTTTTTTTACCCCCTGACTTGGATTATTGGCAATGTATAGTATAAACATATTAGCACTTTCTTTTTCGAAAGTTTTAATCTTCTTGTTTTTGCCATACCAAACAGGAAAGAATACACAAACAAAAGGCCTGAAACTGTTTTAAGTTTAGAGCTCAAATTAATTTAGTCTTCTTGATATTTTAGCCTTGAGTAGATTGCTTTTGAAATATTACATGGCACATTTAATTCTGACAATGTTATCTGGATGCCATCCACGGGGACCTGGACAGGCTGGAGTAGGGAACCAATGGGAGTCTCAGGAGGTCTGATAAGATCAAGCAGCACCTGGGTTGGGGCCCCCCTGGTATCAACACGGGCTGCAAGGTGGTGGGCTGGGGGATGATTCTACGATCTTTTAAATTCCCTTTATGGTGTCTTGGGAGTGCTTGGGATTTGGTGAAGTGTGATGTTGAGTATGTACACATGTATATATAAAATGTGTGCATAATTCCCAGAGACTTTTCAAGTGGAAAAATCTGGAATTACTGCTGAATGATATATTTGCTTTGGAAAAGCCTCTTTATTATCAGCTGTAATGCAACATCATCTAGCTCACTGCCTTACACGTTACAAATGAAGTACAATTATTGTTTAGATTCTTGTCTCAGAAACTCTCCAAATTGTTGAATGTACATTTGGTTTTTTTCTCCCCCAGTAGCAAGCTCTCTCGACAATATGCATTGTTTGATCAGCATAAATTTTTAATTGAGAAAGAAAACTCAAATAAATAAATGTGGACCAGTTTTATCCATGGTGATTGTTGACAGAGAATTAGATCCAGGTTGCACTCAACCTAGTGCTAAATCACTGAACTTTGAGTAATGATGGGTTGTTATAAACTGCAGTTTTAAATTCCTATTTTCTTTTGTTTAAGGAAATTAAGCCTCTCTATATGTCAGTATAGCCATTTTGTATGTGAGCATTTACAGATATGATAGAAGTTTTGCACAAATTTACAAGTTTGCATCACAAAGATCTGCATTTTCTCTTGCATACGGACAAATTCACACTTGCAAAATCAAGTCATAAGTTTGAGTATATTCAGTTTTGTTCTGCCTAAAAGACAAAGCTTGCATTTAATATTTATCTCATGGGAGATTAGCTGGAACTTGTTGAATTGATGTTGAGAGTTGCTTATTTTCGTAGTGTTAGATCAGTATGAATAAGACTTCCCACATTTTATTGTAGGTGCGAAGGGTGTATCAGAAAAAAATAATATTAATTATTGCCTGGGTCTACCAGCTATCAGACTCCCTGTGATTCACTCAGGAATACAGGTTGAAGCTTACAAACAGTTGTAACACCCATGGGAACAACCCTTTTGTGTTTGTTCTGATTGATTCCAGGATCTTCATTTAAACATAATTTTAGTTCTCTGGGTTTTATCAATGCAGAAACTAAAAATATCATCCTTATCAGGCTAAATTTAAATCTAAATTAAATCAATTGTCAAAGCCTGACAGCCAGACTTTCTGCTGATTAATGCAGAGTTGGGTATTTCTGCCATTTTTCCTATTTGCTTTTTCTTCCAAACCCTGATTTCAGGTGTGACTGACCTTAAAATGTTCTTTCCTTCTCCAATTAAATAGATTAATCTGAGATCTTTGAAGAGTAAGACAAGCCCAGTGAAGACAACTGCAAGAATCGAATATGCTGCACTCAAGGACTTCATTCTTGTGACAGATGCTGTTCCCGTCTTGGAAACCCACATGATCAGTTGGCCAAGGGTAAATTTATTAGGACAAACACATTCCAGACACTATTTTAGCTTATTTTCTGAAGGAAAAATTAAGTTTGCCGCCTGCCAGCAGAGTTTCTCCCACACAGTAAAATCTCTAGAAACTAATGTCAAGTTTTCAGCACTCTGGGCAAAAGGTTGAAGATCTGAAAGATAGTTAAATTTCTACAAGTTTCAGGAAAATCAGTGATTTTGTGAAAGCAAGAGACCCTGACTGCATCCTCAGGGAAAAAATAGTTAGGATATTTATTCTTGTTAGCCTGCATTTCACCATTAGAATATTTCTGGAAGTGTTGGATATTCTGTAATTGAAGTATTGTCCAGTAGCTGCTGTGATTCCCTTTCTTCTAGGAGCAGCTAAGGGGTTAAAAAGGTGTCCAATTATTTCAGACAAAATACCACAGAGGACATTGATTAAATTATATTTGTGGCTAACAGAGAAGGAATTCCAGATTTGTTCTGGAGTAACAAATTCAAATAATTTTTTACTCTGCTAGCTAAAATTAAAATAGCAATAGAAATAAATAAAAACACTGAATCTGCTTAGGTCTGTTTAAAAAAAAATATATAAACAAGAGGCTGTTTAATCTGCTCTCCTGAGTACAGCAGTTTTTTGTCTCTTACCTCATCTTCAATATAAGTAATATATTGGGCTCCTGAATGTATAAGTGAATCAAAACTTTCTCATTTCATATGGGCAGCAGTAGCATTTCAATTGAGCTATTTAAAAAATTTATGAACACACTTCTGCCAAGCGGCAATAAAATTGTTTTCTTTTGCTTTCTGTAACTTCACCCGAAGAAACAATAAGTACAGTTTGTTTCCAGCCCATTTATTTTTGATCATGCCTAAAAAATAATAGTAATAGTTCTAACTGCAAATAGTCCTTCTACTAGATACACAAATAATAAAAAATGAGCCTCCTCCTTCATTGCACTTGATCTGTGTTCAGTAAGAGTGTGATTGAGGGAGTTTGAGCCAATTTTTATATCAGCCCATTTAGATTGTCTGAGACAATTGTAGGCAACTTAGGTGAAAATTAATGGCTAATTTAATTTGACCTTTTTAAAATGCAAACACTTTAAGTAACTGCCTTAAATATCTTGCATGGGACACTTGACTTAGAAAAATCTAGTTTGCTTTCTTTTATTTATTTTATTACTTATTGTGTGCTTTCCAAGTTGTCTCCAGCCCCTTCCCTAATGTAATGGAATTCAAAAGGAAAGCAGATGGCTGTCAGATGGCAAGGCAGCTCTGACACTAACCAAAACGAGTAGGTTTGGGTATTATTTAGCTGTCATAAACCAGATGCTTTCACACGGTTTCATGATGTTTTCACAGAGGTTCCAGTACAGATCATGTTCCCCCTCACTGAACAGTGCTTCTTGGCCTCTTCCTCATGGAAATGTCCTCTCCTTTTGTGACTACAACAATCATGAATAATTAAATTCAGAAATGGAATCAGGTATTTCTCAGTTTTTAAAATGAAAGATAAGCATTTTTATAATTATTTTAATTGCAGCTTCAGCAGCCCCACTCTCTACTTCCCCCATCTGAGCAGAGTGGTCACTGCACTGGAGGCTTCCACAGCTCCTGAGGACTTTGTTGGTGTATTGGCCTTGCCTGTCTGTGTATCTCCCCCTAGGCCACAAAATGAACAATTTCCCACCTTTGTGGAAATAAATTCTTTGCAGGATTGCTAAATCAGTGAACCACAGTGACAGAGAGAAAAATGTGAGGAATGTCCCTCTGTAGTCCTAAGCATCTGTGAAGAGATGAGTGAGAATGAGGGGAGGTCAGCAATTCTAGCCTTGTTCAGAGGTTCACCAAGAGGTAAAAAAGCAATATTGGCCTGCAAAAAGGAATCTCTTTCTAGTTAAAAGAAATTAGAAATCACCTGAAAGGAAAAAAAATTAGGAAATGAAATCCCTGGAATCAGCATGGAGGCACAATAAAGAGCACCTTATTAGCATCACAGATGGGACAGCGTGGGCACCCTGGAATGTAAAAGGAAAAGAGCTGCAGGAAAGCGGGAGCCCCAGTAATGTGTTCAAGAGATAAGATACAATATTTTGTTGAAACTAAAGTATATTCTTTAGAGGCACACTTGAAATTTAAACAATTCTAATTAAAAGGAAGGGACTTTGGCAGATAAGAGAAGCTAGGCAGAAATTTGCAGAACTAATTTTCAGAGGTACAGAGACAAGGAAGGACTCATATAAGGTGATTGGAGGTAATCTGCCTGTTGGAAAAGATCTCTGGATCTGTTGGACCCCTGGAGCAGAAAGAGGGCAGCTAAAACCCTGGCAGCTGCAGAGTGGTACAAGTTTCTTTACAGGCCAAGAGGGTCCTGACCTTCCTGGGCCAACAAGAGGTTTTACATTTGACATTACAAGATGTGGATTCTTTCTGGGGAAGATATTTTTAAGCCAAATAAGCTTTATTTTGGGGTTGCCATCTTGGAGATAATGAATACCAAGATGAATGGGTAATGATGAATTGTTGTCCTGTAATATCTATATGTAGGCTGAGTCATAGAGGGGCAGGTAGGATTATTTTAATCCATAATTCATGCTGTTAGCTTCAACCTTCAGATCTCTTTTTGTTAACTTCTCTCTGTGCTGGAAATCTATTTGTGAAGATGTTCTGCCTTCCGGCCTTAATCACTTCAGCCTGCAACAACACTTAGGCTGGGGTTTTTCCTCCAAATGGATCTTAATTTTCCCCAGTCTAAGCAATTTCTATTATTTTGCTTTAAAATCTGTGTCATTTTCATTTGCACTAAATAATCTCTCAACATTTTGCTGTTTTGCTTTAAGTCCCCTTAGACACCTGTTTTGTAGATACAGCTTCCATTAAAGTTGGACAGAATTATAAGGATTAATTCTGTTCCGTTGAATTTAATGAGATTTTGTCATTAATTTTTCTGGAAAATGGCTCATATTCTAAATCTGTGAGGAAAAAACCCCCAAATTTCTGGTGTTGGTATTAAGCAGTTCTTAAGTTCCTTGAATTAACTATATATCTATTCACTCTTCTCTCACAGCTCTGCTTCATCAGTTTAGTTACTTGTGTTCACTTATCAGAAAGATATTTAGCATTTCTGTATCTTAGCTTTGCTGGAGTCTTTCTTAATGAAAGGTGTTCTTGTGGCATTGTCGGACAATAAGTTTGTAAAATTTATCCTTGACATCACATTTGGACAGAAACCCCACCTCTGATACTCTGCTGAGCTATACTTCCATGGTGTTAACTGCCCATCCATTTACACTTTCTTGGTTTGACTTAAAATAGTCATTCAGATAACTGTCATTGCTTTGTAGCTATATGTGGGTTTTGATAATTCCAATTTCTTAGCTCGCAGAAAAAGTAATAGTAATGATTGCTGGTAATATGGGTTGGTTCTGTGCAGCTGTCTAAATTGCTTTATTTATCCAGTTGGCTTTTAGTGATTAGGGAGATTTTGCAGGTTCATCAGATATGAATTATAAGTCTGTCCTTACAGACAAAAAATACAGGTTGTTAACAAGCTCAAGCTTATAGTGTGCCTGTGTATGGTCCTGTTTTAAAATGTTAAATGTTTTCTGGTTTTATCTTATTGCTGTTGACAGAGTGAATTATTTAATAGTCACTAGCTAAATAAAATGCTGACAGTAACACTCATTTAGATGGGATATTAAGGAAAGTTCTTCACCCAGAGAGTGACTGGGCACTGGAACAGGCTCCCCAGGGCAGTGGTCACAGCACCAAGCCTGACAGAGTTCGAGAAGCATCTGGACAACAATCTCAGGCATAAGGCATGACTCTTGAGGATGGTCCTGTGCAGAGCTAGGAGTTAGACTTAGTGATCCTTGTAGGTCCCTTCAAATTCAGAAGATTCTAGAAGTCCAAACCCATCATGTTGGCAACTTTTATTCCCTTTTTTTTTTTCTTTTCACCATTTCACGTCACAAAATCTGTTTATTTAATTCTGACTCCCTTATAAAAAGAGTTCTGAACAGCTCTGGTTAATCAGCATCTGACAACTTTCTAGATATAACTACAGAATGATAAAGGCTGATTGAGCTGAAGTTAATTTCCTTTTGGCTTTTGCCTTCTAATTACTAAGCATCAAAACCCTTCTACCAAAAAAGGCCTGCAGGGCCCTGCTGTAGGCAGGACACAGCTCAGTAGAGTTTATCAACCTCAAAAGAAATGTTCCAGCTCAAGTGATTTGGAAATATTTGAAAGTTGAGAAACTCTGCTGCTTATGACAATATAATGAAAGCTATCAAACACCCTCCCCCCAAATTTACCAGGTCTGGGGCAGGTTCCCTCTCATTTAACTGTCTCTAAATAAGAGGAATTGAAATCTGCAGAGGTTCATTTTTGACAACCTCCTTGAGTACGCAAGCAGCTGATAGCCATTCATAACTCTTTGGATAAGTTTTTTAAAATGCAGGAGAAATTGCTAGTTAAATTTTAACTATTTAGGAAAGGACTCTCCACCCTCCAAGTATTTTTTTTTATAGGTCTTAATATGGAAACAATCTTGACTGTTACTTGTGATTTCTGTTTCTGAAAATGTTGGCAGAATCAGGTACGTTAAGCTCTGGGGGCATTTGTTGTATTTTTTAAGTAAAGAAATCCACGACTAGAGAGCTGTGGCATAAAAAATAAGATTTTCTAGGATAATCTTTTGAATCTCAGAAGAGATAGGAATCACTGCTTTTCTTGCATCAGAAAGAAGGAATTCAGCCCAACTTCCCCCATGAATTCCTTCACATCCAATGTTTGCTCTTGTTCTTTAAGAGAAGTTTTCAGAGTAATCCCTTTGGTGCCATTGGGAATAGAGTGCATTGCCCAGCTTCCCAGGTTGGAATGGAAAATGTGGCTAGGACTGTGTCTTGGTTTGAAAGACAGGTATTTGCTAAGGAAAGGCAAGAACCCATTTTTCTGAGATGGAGAATGCAACCCCCCTCCCTTCTAATTGTTATAGTTGCAAATCAGAGGCTTTCAGGCAGAAGATATGGGGATAGGAATAACAGTTCTTTACTAATACATCTAACAAGGCAAACAGCAGAAACAACAACAGCTATAAAGATTGACAACAAAACAGAAGAGTATAGCTCAGTTCGAGTCCCTCTGGCCACAGGCCCTCTCTCCCTGTGCTCAGTTACCAGTGCTGTGGGCAAGGCAGGCCCCGTGCAGCTGAAGGGGGCTCTTTGATGGCGGCAGCGGCCCAGGTGTGCGAGGG
>VWZS01008191.1:459830-720568 GCA_013397075.1 Rhabdornis inornatus | reverse complement strand
TAAAAATAAAAACAAAAATAAAAGTGAGGTGCTGTTCTCTGCATTCCCCTTGGCTGGCTGACAACACCACCACACCATATTTCATGCATTATATTGGTTATGATGTTTCACCATCCTGAAAAAAATAACCTTAATAAGTGAAGAAAAAATTTGGGACATCCTCAAAAAGGAAAAAAAAAAATCTTTAAAAAGTCCTCAGAGCACAAAGCAAAGAAAAAATGTTTTTAAATCCCTCTACCTAGAAGAAAACCCAACCCACAACCAATATCGAAATTAGCAGCAGAAGAAATGCGTAGAAAGTGGACTTAAATTGATTTTACCTTAATTCAGTCAACTGAAAAATTATATGTTCTGGCCATTTTAAATACCTGTTCCTGTGTGGTCAGAGAAAAGGAAGAAACACCCCTCCAAAAGCCAAGGTCATCCATTTTAAGGGTTGAAATAGTTTCTACTTCATTTTTAGCCATTGTGTTTGTTATTAAAATTGTCTAATTAATGTCTCACAAAATTTGGCTTCATGGAATTTAAGTATATAAAAATGCTCTGAATAGAAAATTTTCTAACTTAGTCTGAAAACCTGTGATGTGTTGTACAGATCATCGAAAGAAGGAAAGGAACAAGGTAGAACTTTCTCCAGATACACACCTGAATAAATAAATACTCAACCAGAGGATAATCTTTATTTTTTCCATCAAAACCAGGTGCTGACATGCATGGAAATGATCCAGTGAAACACTTTTCCTGAAAAAAAACACCCAACAAAAAACTTGATTCAAGGCCAAACGTTTCATGGAGCTACACAGACTTGAGAAGTGAAAGGCAAGAAGAAAATGGTAAAGGCAAGGTAAATTTTGGATCAAGGGTTCCTCCAATGTCAAAATATTTATGCTTCATTCTAACTGTTACCTTTTGGTCCTCTTTTAAAAGATATCTACTGTATATATTCTGTACACTTTCTGTATTATTTCATGTCTGACATTAAATAAATAATGTTTTGAACATATAATTGGAAAAATGTCATAGAGTTTTTGTTGTATTTAAAACCTAAAATTGCATTCTTTTTCTTGCTCAAAGACCATTTTGCTCCTAAAAAAAAAAGTTCTAAAAAAAAAAAGAGGTTTCTGTTTCCACCTAATAAAATCTCAGCTATGACTTAAGTGTGTGAAGTACAGAGCACTTTAAAACACAGAAAAAAATGGCTTTTCATTCCACCTCTGCTCGAGTGCTCTTTATTTTTAGCTGCTACAGAGACATTTCCACATCCCAACAAGCACTAAAAGCAGCTGTGATAGAAGACAGGCTGAAGACAATTTAACCTGAAATTATGTGTAGCTGCCTCAGTCTTACCTTTGTTTCTCTCAGAATCTGTTTCCTTTAATTCCTAAAAAAGTAGTGACTTGTAGAGCCTAGAAGTGTAGACACTTCTTTTTGAAAAAGAACACCCAAAAGCCATTATTTTTGTTTTCTAATTAGAATTTAAATCATCTATTAAAGAAAAAAAAAACTAAACTATTTCCTGTGTTATTATTTCAACACCTACATTTCTTTTTATTTTTAAATTTGGCAGTTCTAACTCTATCTTATTTAATATAAACTTTTAAATACTTTCTATTCCAGAATGCAGCAATTAAAAAAAAACAAGTTTCAGCTGCACTTTTTCAGCAGTTGATGAAGAACAAAGAGAAAAATATTTCTGAAAAACAGAGTTTGCATTTAGACATGGCCCTTTTAATTCCATTATTGCATCTTCCAGGGTAAATACAGGAAATTTCCTTTATTAGTATTGCTGCCATAAAGCAGGGAATCAATCTCAGATAAATTGTTCTTTCTCACTTCTGGTTTTCTACACAAAATTTGGAAGTTTTTGGCAGCAGAGAGAGGAATTTGTTGATTCTGAACTTGGTTTTGTGCAGAACCTGACAGGAGGAGGGGGCTGGGGTTGGGTTCAGGCTGGGCCAGGGGAGGGTATGGTCGGACATCAGGAGGAATTTCTGCATGGAAAGGTATTAGTGTTTATCTTTCATTTTCCTCTGCCTTCAGTCAGAGTTGGGATTGAAGCATGAGAGACAAAGTTTTGTGTTCAGACTTAGTTGTTTATTAATTCTTATCTATAGTACAGTGAGTGCTAGAGGACTTCTAGCTAACAAGCTAAACATGACAAAATTGAGCTGTAGCTCACTTGTTACAAGGTCTTTAAGGCTTAATTATCCAATTAAAAACTAACAGTTAAATTATTTTTTCTTTTGACCCAATGACCAAACACCTGTGACCCACAGTATGGCATTTTCCATCCAACCAAAAACTACCACCTGAAACCAAGAAGAAGGAACAAGAGGGGAGAAAGAGACACCACCCAAGAATGTCCATCTTGTCCCATACCTATTACTATATTCTAAAACCCCAAATTCCAAACCCTTCACCATGTGGAATCACACACTTCTATTCAAACTGCACACCCGTGATTTTAACTCCATCACCCAAATTTGGAGCCTTCTCCAAGGCCTCTGGTCACAGGCAGTGTTCTCCTGGGGGTCAGTGTCAGAAAGCACAGAAAGCTCAAAAAACCCAGGATTCAGGGCTCCAACAGAAAGGGTTCTCAGGTACTGGCAGGGGCTGCCCAGGGAGATTTGGAGTCCCCATCCCTGGAGGTGTCCAAGGAACACCTGGATGTGGCACTCAGTGCTCTGGGCTGGGGACAAGGTGGGGATTAGGCACAGCTTGGACTTGATGGGCTTGGAGGATTTTCCCAACCTTATCGATTCTGTGATTCCATATTTGAGTGAGGAATGAAGGTGGGGAGAGGTAGAGGTGGTTTGGAGAGCCACTGAAATGGAATTACTGGAGAGTTGGGGTTTTTTTGCAGGTGTTTTGTTCATGTGAGGGCACAGAGTTGTAACACTCCAGAGCTCTGCCTCTACAGGATGACAACGAGGGCACATCTCATAGCTTGATTCACATGTTTATAGGATAGGTGGGGAAAAAAAAAGTGTTGGAATGCACAAATATTTCTGGGATAGCACTGAAGGATTGCTTTGGATGAGGGGCACCAGAATTAGACACGGTTCACATCCATAACTTCTTGGAGCCAATTGTCTAGAGCTGAGTTTATCTTGCCAACAGCTTCTGGATGCTTTCCTGAAGGGGATTTGCTGGTTTGTCTGGGCAGGGAGCCCAGGAGCCTGGGTAGATGTGTTTGAGACACAGATCCACAAAGAAGCAAGGAAAAGGGGAGTGTCAACCATTCCAGATGATCTCCTGTAGGTCCCCTAAAATCAGTCCTCGAAAAAGAATTGAATGGAAAGGCTGCAGGATATATGACAACATAACAACCACTGAAAAGCCTTGTTATTGACTGTAGGTGTCTGAAAGGATCCTAAATCACAGCTCTAATCACTGCACATAGAAAAGATTTACTGCACTGGGACAGTGTCTATATGAAGTTGCTGCAAGAAGATCCAAATTTCTCTTGGATTCTATTTACAAAATGTAGAACTTAGAATTTATTAGCAACTTACAACTTTCCAGTTTAATGACCTTCCTGGAAATTCAGGACATTGAACAGCCCCCAGAAATGCCTTTGAGACTGCACTGGAGATGCTGGATTTTTGAAAGTTCTGGTAGGTTTTTTATGGAAAAGGAATGTTCCTCTGAATGACTGCAGCTCCCTGGGAACTGGTAAGGAATTTGGTTCCAGGAAGTAAATCAACTCTAACCTGGTGTTGTGAACTATGTATTTCTGTAGCCAGTATTTATTGTGGTGAATGCTGTAAAAAGAATCCATGAGGTCAGGAGGGATTTCTGCAATGATACAAGGAAGAAAAGTGTACAAAAGTCAGGAATTCCAGTTAATTTAACCCCATTATGATAGCAGCCAACTTCTGTTCTTGTCTGTCCCAATGGAGGTGTTAAGGAATCAAGGCTTCTAAGGAATTAACATTTCTAGGGAACAAGATACCCTTCCTCTGCCCTTCACAGTGAAAACCCCATGTGATGATTTTTTTTTTTGGAGCAGCTTAATTTTTTTTTTATGGTTGCTAATATGAGCTTACATTTTGGAAATGTGCTGCAAACAGGGTTGATAATTCAGTGATGTTTTAGTTATTTCTAAGCAGCACTTGCACAGAGTCAAGGTCTTTTCTCTTCTGATTCCAACTGTCCCAAGACCCTATGGCATCATGCTCAGCATATAAACTAGCTGGAAATTTGGCCAGGGATGGCTGCTTGGGGACTGGTTGGGCAGTGCTTGGTCGGTGGTGAAAAATTGTTTTTCATTTGCATCATTTGTTTTTCTGCAGGTTTATTGTGCTCTCTCTCACTTTTAAAGAATTATTTCCCTTTTCATTATATTATATTAAGGGTAGGATTACAGTTATTGTTGCTATGGTTATGGTTATCGTTATTATTGCTGTTGCTTTTGTCACAATTATTATTTTATTTCAATTATTAAACTGTTCTTATCTCAACCTGTGAGTTTTCTCACTTTTACCCTCCCATTTATTTTCCCTACATCCTGCTGGGAGCAGAGAGTAAGTGAGCAGCTGTGTGGTGTTGAGCTCTTGGCTGGGTTTAAACCACAACACTCCTGTGGGTCTGGATAATTCCAGAGAACTGAAAGCCCACTCAATGAATCAGAATTCCAAGCATAAACACTCAGGATATTTCTTGAAATAAAAATAAAGGAAATTTAGGAGTGAACAAGGGAGCCAACACCTCAACTGTGCAGGTGATTACTGGGTAGGAGTCCCCCACTCAGTGTCAGCAGAGCTGCAGAACTGACTGTCACAAGAACTCATTGAAAGGGATGGTGGAAAGAAGTGAGAAAGAAGAGAAAAAATTTTGCTGGAGTTTTTAGGATTGGATTCTTGGTATTTTGAGGGAAGGCAAGCGAGAAAGAAAACAATCACCAAAAGAAACTCTGGAATCGTGGAGGAAACATGGACAAGAGACAAGATTTTTCTTTCTGTCGAAGTCAAGGTTTGAAGTGCATCATCAAATCTGTTTGAAGAACATTTAGAATGCACTGAAATTCTGGACTTGGGAAGCCATCACTAAAATTTAGCTTAATAGAAGAGGGGCTACTTTCAGCATTTTTTATTTGAGGGCTTGTTCAAGGACTTTGAGTGCTGAGAGTCATCAATCTGCAAACACTTTAATCCAATTTTATTTTTTAAAAATTCCAGTCATTTTAATTTTGTTCTCTCACTGCAAACAAAGACAGTAAAGAAATAGAATATTAGAGCATCAGTGGATGCTTGACTCTTGACGTCTAATTTCCTTTTTTTATTAGCTATGTAAAAAATTCATTTACTTTCTGAAGAATATGAATACTCAAGAGACTGCCCTGAAAAGTTATTACCTTCCCAGAGCAAAGAGTACTATTTTTTGCTTTCCTTAAAGTCAAAAAAACAAAGCAAAGAAGTAAAAAGAAAAACTTGTGTTCTTTTGGAACAAAAAAAGGTGGTGAAGGGTATGAGAAGTCATGTGTGACATGTGAACCTGTTTCACCATGGTGGGTGCACCTCGTGTTCCTAAATCAAGATTAATTTTGGGGAAACAAGGTGAGTCTAATGAGCTTCAAAATTAAAGCTCCTGAGTGCAAAATTTATTTCATGCCTTTGGATGGATAATAACCATTCCTTATTTTGCATTCAGGGGAGATGATAGTGGTCTTCCATATGCTGATGGGAATTTGAAAGGCTTTTTTGTGTTTATGGGAGGGGAACCCCAGGAAAGCTAAAAGATAGGATGGGATGCAGAGAAAAGGATTTGCAGCCTCAACAGGTTCAGTGAAACAAAAATAGAGGTCAGTGGAGTTAAGGGGAGAGAGAGAGCAAAATAATATTGGAATTACTAGAAAATAAGCCATTATCTTTAAAATTTTGAGGTGAGGGAAATGAGGATACAAATATGAAAATAGAAAAAGAAAAATAAGCCTTTGGAAGAGGGGTTGGAGACCTGCTGAGGAATGTTCCCATAAAGACCATTCCTATCTGATATGGAAAATTTGGATTTTGAGATGGTGAGAAGCACATGGAGGTAGATTTGGTTAAAACTCCCTTATCTTGTGTTTGCTCCTGCAGACCTCATGGTCAGTCTGGATTTGAGCACTGACCAACTTATCCCAACATCCAATCCACACTTCCATCACTTCCTTTGCACCAATCCATCTTCAGCAAGCTTGATGTCTCTTTTTGGTGGAAAATTTCTGGGCATTTCAGTCAAACTGGGGCTTGTGATCCCCTCGAGGAGGACCCTGAGCAGAATTAGTCCATCTCAGATGATCCCAGCCAGCTGGAACTCTCCCCTCATGGCACTTCTTTCAGTCCAAACCACCTTTGCTTATGTTGTGGTACAACTCTAATGCTCCAGCCTGATGAAATGCAAATAGGTGTGTGCAGCTGAGTTATTGTCTTTGCCCGGAGGCAGCTCCTCAGAGATTAAATTTTCCATTGGTATTCTTGCTATTTAGCAAGTTGTATTTGCCTCGTTATAATTGCAGAGCCTCAGTAAATAAGCAGAAAGCAGAAGGCTTTGCTAAGTCCCTCTTCTTAAGAGACTATGAAGGGGAACTAATTTATTTCTAACACGGAGGCGTCCAGACAATTTCATCGTGTCTCGTTCCAATTATGAAAACAAAATGAGAACTAAAGCCACATTTACTCAGAAGCTGGAGATATCCACACTAATTTTGGTTAATTCTGTCAAGTGCCTTTTGACAGCTGGAGAAATTACTGCAGTTTGTTTGCTTTTTCTCTGGATGACTTTCAGCTTTATAAAGATGTTGTGCTGTTTATTCGGATAAAATTCTCAATTTGTTTGGATATGGAGTAGTTCCTAGCTCTTCATGCTGGGCCATGGCACAGGACAAAGACCCAGGTGTGATGATCCAAATAATTTACTTGTTTTCGTACTCCTTGGAATGATTTATCTGCTGTGCCCCCCAATGCCCCACAGCAAAAGAGAGTTGGATATCACCATCCTGTTCCCAGGGAGAGGGAGGAGAATATTTAGTAGAAAAAAAGAAAAGAGATGGAACCTACAGACAAATTGTTCTTTTCTCCCCCCAGACTTCTCAAACACCTGAATCATTTTCCTGGGGAAGTGCATCTGGGATGTCCCCTTGTAGAAACCAAGGAATTTATTTTCTCTCTGAGATCAAGAGGTAGGGAATAGGATATTGGTCCAATATATTATGCCTGTGTTTAATTGAAAAATGAAAGATTAGTAAGCAAATGTCATTAAGTTTGATCTTTCATAAGAGGAAAAGTAGTCGATATATTTAGCACATATTTAGCACATCTAATTTTGTAAATTAATTTCTGTGTCTCATGAGGGTATTTGTTCATTGATTATCTTTGCAATGCCTACAACTTTTTCTACCTTTTTTAACCAGGAATACGACGTTTACTAAAAAAAACCTGTTACTTCCATTATTCAAACATTTTTGGATGTCAAAGAGACGTTAACAGTAAATAAATAGGGGGTTACACTGAGAGATGTCCTGCAGGATATTCTATGATCCCATGAGAAGGTTTTGCCACATTAAACAGGATAATGAATCCACAGGTAATTGAGAAATGACTGCAGAATTATTTGGCTGAAATTGCAGGGCTTGTGATTATAAACTTCTATTCATTTTCCTCTAATCAAGGGGATGGTGTTCTTTATTAAAAAAAAAAGGAATAAAACAAAATTAGAGTCTGGTTGTCATCTTGAGTGAGAGGATATAAATATTAAAAATTGATAATGTTAATTCCTAGTTTATTTTGCTTTATTTGAATAAGCACTTGCCTTTAGGTGGATCAAAGTTGAAATATATTATGAAGCAAAAAGGAAAAATTCTGATTTATGTAGAATGAGAAAAATATTTTTGAGGAAGGGTTTGGAGCTGGTAGAGTTGAGTTAGCTTATTTAAACTTGCTGATGTTGCAATCTTCATCCTTCTAAATTCTGGGGGGGGGAAGGACAGATCAATGTTCTTTACAAGTGCTTTGTTTTGTTTAGAAGTGACAACATTCATTACTGCTCCCCTTATAAATCACTTCACACATTAACAGAGCACGACCAAATTGCTTCTCATTCTCCCTGAGATTCATTAGTAACTCTCCAAATCTCAGATAATTACATCTTAGCTTTTTTAAACAACACCTGTGTCACTATTAAAGCTTTATAGAAACAGGGTTTTGAAAAAAAAAATTAAAAAGACAACTTCTCAAGTGTCATTTGCCTATAGTTCCCATAAACTTGTTCCCCAAGAATTCAATTGGAATACAAGAAAATGCCTTAAATTGCAAAATTTAATGGAACTCTCCTTCCAACTGTCAGAGTAATAACTCCATCTACAGTGTTTTACATTCCTGAATAATAAAGATTTCCTCCAGCCATCTTGCCTTTTGTTCTAAGTTTTGCAGTGGAGAGAAATTTTTCTGCCTTCAAGCTCTCTTAGCTTTTATACTGCTCCCCCTAAATCTAGCTTCTGTTTTTAAAAAGGTAGGAAAATCCCTTTGGATACTGAGCTCACACAACAGAATATAAATGTTCAGTTAATTTAGAAACCACACCAATCATGAGGTCACCCAAATTTTGGGTTGATTTTGGCTGATTGAATTTTGATTTGTACTCCACATTCTACTCGTAGGTTACTCTAGAGAGAACCTCCACACTAGCAGTGTAAAGTATTTGTGTCTTTATGTTCAACTCTCCAAACCCAAAAGGAATCTGGTTGGAAAAGGCATCTAGTGGAAAACATGAATGTTGTGGCACCAGCTGGAATAAAACTGGATAAGGAAAAACCTGCACAAGCAATGGGAAGGGCAAAAAACTTTGGCTACAGGGTCTGAATAACTGCTGGAATCAGGATAAGGAAAGAACATGAACAAATTCATTATATCTGATTTCAGCATCATTTAATTTGCTATTCCAATGGTCTATGAAATAAACTTGAAATAAAGTTTATTTATTTAAACCCCACCAATTTTACTTCAAAGGAATGACAAAAAAAGATTAATTCTGAATCCAGGAACTTCTTCTTTATGGATTTCTCACCAAACAGCCCCTTGAACACACACATAAGCATAAAAACCCTCATTATTACAAAAATAATTGAACTCTTATATTTTGATTTCTCTTTCTCAGCTGTTAGAAACAAACCACAGAATGCATTCTTTCCATTCTAGTGGCTTTTCACCTCTTACATTGTGATGGGAAATTCATACTGACGTGCTTGACCTACAAAAAATCCCTCAGAAAGTCTTGATCGATATCTGGGGGATGTTTTGAAACACTAGGATGAAAGGCACTTTAAAATTAAAAGTGTTTTCCTTACTTGTACTCTGACACTAATATTTACCTTTCAGCCTGGGCTTTGGCAGGGTTTTCAGTCTCTGTTCCCATTTAAGGAAAGTAATTCTGCACAACTTTCTGGGGGGAAGAAATAGAGGGAATATTCTCCATTTCCTGTCCTTGTGAGTTAGCCTTTGCTCCCTATTAACATCTTAACCTACTCAAAGACACTCAAAGAGAAATAATGCATCAGAATAAAATTTGGTATGGTACCATACTATTAAACTCATTGAAAAGGGGAAGAAATAATAAATAATAATTTGGGGAGAGAAAAAGCAGGTGTTTAAGTGGTCTGAAAAACCTGTCACTAAATATTTATTTTCCCTTTCACCCAGAATGAAAAAAAGGGATTTTACAGACATACACAATGAACCAAGTGCAACTAAGACCTGGAATATTTTACAATCTCAGCTCATCCTTGAGAATAAGGAAGAAATGGGTGTAGTGAGGAGAACAAACAGTTCAGCAAGGCTTTCTGATTTCTCCCAGTGCTTTCTTAGGAATTATGTCACTCCTATATGCTCCAGCTTTTCTGCCTCAACAGCAGAGAAATCAGTCTTCAGCCTCCTGGAGATGGTTTTGGGAGGCTGATTTAGCCCATATACTGGGGGTTTTTTTAATACAATTCTTTTTTTTTTTTTTCTGGCTCATTTTTTCAGCTCATTTTAATGTCTCCCCTCTGACTGCTGTGTTTTAACTGGAATAACCTTGCACCAGTCTGCAGTTCAATATGGGTTTAGTTACGCTGCGTTTCAATCTGTTTGAAGTGTGCACATGGGTTTATCAACATTCACAATTTGTCTGAGGGAGACAGGCTGAGCTCCTTGGTGGTTTAGGATGACTGGCGCAGTCAAATATAATCTTGTCTAAGCTCTCCTGGTTTTGTCCTCAACTTTGTCACACGGACTGTGTGAAGATCAACCTCTCCCCCATTAATCTTCCATTTCACAGGGATGCTTTGCCAAATCCTGTTGCTCTCCCACACCTCAAAAATCTCTGTATTCCATCCAGCTGTACAGCTCCACTAAGCCCAGATGGAGATGTCTGCTGTCCCTCATCACTGCTGGTTCCCACTTTATTCATGTTTGATTTCCTCAGCTCTCATAACCCATACAGAGAACTTTTCTTCTGATAAAACATTGCAGCATCCTTTCTCCTTATCTGGTTTGACAAGCCAGAGCTGATCAAACCCCACTGAGCTGGGTTTGATTTCATTCAAGCTTCCTTCTCACACCTTTGGTTTGGACCTCAAATCACACCACATGAACCCCCTCACCTCACAGCTTTTCTCTGACTCCATTCCCCCTATTTCTCCTTTTTCTCTCTCTGCCTACAGGCTTCCCAAGTCCTGGAATTAAATGGATCTGCGAGGGGGGAGGGAAGTGAGGAAAAGAGATTGAACAATCAGCTACAACTCCAAGGTATGAGTGTGCTGCACAATAAACGATGCCAATACCCTTAAATCCACCAGTAGAATAATGAACCATAGACTCACAGAAACCTGGGATGTGTTGGGTTGGAAAGGACATTAAAGATCATCCAGTTCTATCCCCTGCCATGGGCAGGGACACCTTCCACTATCCCAGGTTGCTCCAAGCCCTGTCCAACCTGGCCTTGGGCACTGCCAGGGATCCAGGGGCAGCCACAGCTTCTGTGGGCACCCTGTACCTGGGTCTGACCACCCTCACAGGGAAGAATTTCTTCCTCACGTGTTACCTAAATTCCCCTCGTTCAGTTTGAACTATGATTTTTTTTCCCAGGTAACTCCATTTTTCTCATTAAACCCACAATTAATAGACAAAAAGCCCCGATCAAATCCATTTATTTCTTGGTGTTTATCAGCCAGTCTCTCTGTGGGGCTTTTAGGTGGCCCCAGACAAACACTGCCTGGTTCTGAACTGCTTTATCTTCTCTGCCCAGAAAGGGAAAGGAAATGGAGTTTTACACGCAGCAAAGGAAGGCAGAGAGAGGAAGTTTGAATCCTGGCTGAAAGGAAGTGATAAAGCTTTCATTAAAAAATTCAGTGTAGTAATCTAACCCCATAGACATGACAAATACCAAAGGAATTGGACTGATGTGGTCCATGGCAAACAGGGCAGACCAGCTGAATGTTCTGCCTCTCGGATGTGTCCCTCAGCAGTAAGTTTTTCAAAACTCCAAAGTGTGCAAGCAAATATGATTTTTCTTCTCTGACTGGAAGCCAGGAGTCAGGGATGTAGAAGTGGGGATGATGAGAGCAGTTGCTGCTCTGGGGAAAACTTCTGAGGGATGGTGAACACATTTTTAGCTTTTTTAGGAAATAATGCGGAAGGAGCATTTCTCTAAGCAGATGAATAGAAATATTTCTCTTGTGGCAGTCACTTTATTGGGGAGAGCTGTTGAGGAAGAGTTGGCTTTCAGTGAGAAACTCAAAATCATGAATGCAAAATTGCTCCTACTCTTGTTGCAACAATTTCCCTCTGCCACATTTATTTTGTGTATTAAATGAGATGCTCTTCATGATGCTGGCAAAAGCCACAAACCAGGACACTGGACAGTGTGGGACATTGTAATTTTATCTGCTTCTGTTTGTGGTCTCAAAAGTCTGAGGCAAATGAGTTGTTCCACCACTTCCTGTCACACAAATCCACTCTTTAGTCCATGTCTCACAACAGAGCCAGGCTTCTAGGTCACACACAGCAAATATCCAGAACACCTGCAAAGTTCTGAATGCCAAGCAGCCCACAGCTTGAACTGAGGTTAATAAATTTAGAGGAAAAGCCACAAAAATGTGATGAGGTTTAGGTTAGGTAGCAACACCATGGCACTTTGCTTGCAATAACAAATCACCACTGGATGTGAGAGAGGGATCCACAGATGTAACCACAGGAGGAAATAATAAAATAGGCCAGAGAGCTTTAAAACAAGTTAGACATCATTGCTAATGCACAGAGGACTGAATTCAGTTCTTCCTCCCAAGTGAATGTGGTCACTTCACCCTTCCAGCTCCAGGACTGGGCTGCTCCTTAGCTTAGGAGTGAATGTTCCTTGGGGTTGAGGTGTTTTGGATGGGACAGAGCCATCCCAGGAAGAGAGATGAGACATTAATACCTTTGGCTATCACTGGCTTTGCTCAAGCCTGGAACCACATTCTAAAATGCAACATCATTCAGTTTGCAGATTTAGCACGAGTAAAACAAATAAATATCTAAATTCCCCCTCTATCCATGGGTAAACATGATCAGCCCAATCTTTCCCAGTGTGTCACACAGATGTTTCTGCTCTGCCTCCATCAGTCATGTTACTTATAATTGATTCCCTAATTCGTCTATGCCAGCTCACAAGTGTTTTTTGTGCTGCATTTCTCAGTCATATTTGTTTTCATATGAAAGAGGAGACTAATTGTTTTCACCCCATGAATTACTACACAAAACATTTCACTTTGGGCTCAGCGTTTAGACCATATGATAAAAATAGTCCCTCATGGGAATGGCAGAAAAAAAAAAGTCTTGCTATGACCTTGCAGAGTTCTTTGGTTTTCAGGATACATTTCCTTTAGAATTTTATATTTATAATATGGTATTTGTGAAGAACACCAGTGAATATGTCCTTGAGTTAAATGGGCACTTGATTTTTGTCACCCAATATGTTTTCTTTTGACACATTAGGATATGGAACAGAATGATTTATGGCACATCAATAAATAGATTACCTCGGCTTGGAAGAATAAGAAGAAAAAATTAATAAATGCATGCAATATTTTGCTGTATAATAAGAACCAGTATTTAAATAGCTGGGGATAATCAGGCACAAGCTCTCCTGCTTTCAGATGAACACTGTGTTCTTTCCTGGGGTGTGTAAAAAATAAAGTGGTAACAGAAAACCTCGCACTTTCAAGATTTCTGGATGACTTGTAGTCTGTGTTATATTAAGAACTAAACTGAGCTACTTTATTAAAAAATAATTTAAGTACAAAACTAAAATTATCAAATAAACATAGTTAGTTAATAGGAGCATTTTTTTTCCCCTAAGATTCTACAAACAAGAACTTGGAAAATGTCACTTTTTGGAGCAGATTGGTGATGAGAAAAGTCTTTATATCTGAAACTTACAACTATTATTCAGAAGAAAAGCTGTTTTCTATAGAATTAAACTTGAGAATGTTTCACTTTATAGATGTAACAGACACAGCACATCATCTGTAGAACCAGTCATGCACTCAACCTCTCTTGTATATTCTTTCCTGGGTAATAGAAATTACACCTTGGAGGTGCTTTATTCTCTCCTTAAATAACAGGATGGCTGGGGTGATGTGAAAAGCTGGACTTGTCATTTCAACCACCTGTGCTATCAATCCAACAAAGTAAAAAGTGACAAACCACACAGAGTTGTGAATTTAATTATTTTCCCTCATTTTGTGCAGGATAGTATTGATGATGCAGTAGGAAAATAATATGTGTGTGGGGATAAATTCTCTCGTTCCAGTGTTTTCCTGCTGTTGAGATGCATCTTCCAGCTCAAGCTCACCTGGAAAAAGCAGATCTCCACGTTTCCCTTTGCACATTTCAAACTAAACCACAAGCAAGCAGTAAAGTTTGCTGGAGGCAGCAGCTGAGGGTCTGTGCTGTGCTCTGTCAGGACATGACTTGAAGGCCAAGAGCAATCCATTTCAAAGTCAGCAGTAGGACAGCTCTGTTACATAAGGTGCAAAGAGCCTGGAATAGCACTGCCACAAGGACTCTGAGACTGAGGTATAGAAAAGCTATATAAAGACAAGGCATTATTTATTCACTCCGTTGATTCTGTTTGATTCTGCCTCAATTCCTTTCCAAAATTAGGACAAGAAGGTGAGTGCATGAACAAGGCAATCTAAGCCATCCACTCTGGAGTCTCTCAGAGGAAGCTGGTTTTGCTCTCTTGCCAGTGATTTGTGATCATCCTTCCTTCTGTGGACAATTTTAAGGAGACAGGACATACCTCAGAGGTGTTAGACTGTAGTGGTGAGACGGTGCAGGTTTACTGAATGTCCTTGCAGGGGTATAATTTCCACTAAAAATCACAGATATTCTGATCATAGGAAGCTGAATATGATTAAACCTAATGAAGGTCTAATAAAAATTTGCCCTGACTGGGTCTGATCTGTAGTACAAGCCCAGGATATCTGCCCAGAAAATACCCAACATGAGCATCACACCTAGCAATACCACAACAATTTAGTAAACTCAGTAATATTAACCAGCGTTTCTGCAGGGAAGTGACCCCCTTATCCCTCACTGAGAATTTTCCACTTTATGCTCACCTTTATTTTTATTTATGCTGTCCTTTATCACACTCTCCTCACTCTTCCTCTTATTGTGTTTTGGGCATCATCACAAATTCATGCTCATGATTAGTGCACCTAGGAAAACCTCTCATCTTTAAGAGCCAGTTTGAGATAAAAGTCATGGCAAACACAGCAGGATATTTCATAATACCTTGAAAGAAAAGGGAGCTGCATTTCCCCTCAGCTACAAACACTGTCATTCAGTCTGACCGAGATCCCTGGTTCCTCACTCTCCTCTGCCTCAGCTCTGTCAGATCCATGAGAAAACCATCCCAAACACAAAACCATCCCACAAAAATGGGGTTTAGTTACAGGGCTCCAGAATCCACATTGTCTTTGAAAAAAGCAAATTTAAAGGCTTCATTTCTGCACAGCTGCTGGAAAGCAGAAACTTATGTGGGTAAATTGTTCTTGATGTCTTTCCAGTGGTCCCAGCAGAGTGTCAGAGAAATAGCACAAAAACAAGGTCAGTGCCTGTGGCTCACAAGATTCAAACCAAGGAAAAGATAGAAAATTTAAAAAATAAGGAGATAGGACTGGCCCAACATAGAGTTTGGTGTGGAACTCAGGAATAAAAGGAGGGTTTTCTGTAAATACATCAACAACAAAGAAGGCTGAGGAGAATCTCCATCCTTTACTGGATGTGGGGTTGAACATGAGCCCAGGAGTGCCCAGCTGTCCAAGAAGGACAATGACACCTGGCCTGTGCCAGCAACAGTGTGGCCAGCAGGACCAGGGCAGGGATTGTCCCTCTGTGCTGGGCACTGAGGCCACACCTCAAATCCTGGCATCGGTTTTGGGCCCTTCACCACAAGAGAGACACTAGGAAAGAAAACTGCACCAAGAGATACTTGAGAGCAAGAGGTTGAGTAAATTGATAGCAATTAGGCTCCTTAGCCTAAATATTTTTGGTTTTCTGCCTCCCACCATGAAAAAGGAAAAGAGTTGATGTGCATTTAAGGTTTCTCCAGCCAAAAAATCTCGACTTCAGGAGCATTCAAATGTGAGGCAGACACTGAAGCAAAACACGACATTTCTGAATTTCTGTGGACATCACTCAAAGCTGGGGTTATGGGAGTTTTTCCCCATTTATCTCATTTTTAGCCACTCCTTGATGAGATCATTTTGCTGAGCTGAAGAACTCCCGTGTCAATTCCCCACATTTTCTGCTGTGTCAGCCTGGCAGCACAGGAATTCACCAGGGTGAGCAATGACTTTGACCTTACTGTGGTAATGGAAAATATGTCAAATGTATTGATCCAGCTGCTTCCCTATCCCAGTCCAAGGGGACGAGCCAACACTGGCAAGTGTTTTCAGCTGCACTAATTGACAGTACAGTGTGTTCTAGCACCAGACAAGAGCTTTACCTGAGGTGATGCTTGAATGCCCATCCTGGGCAATCAATACTGGATTCATTCGTGTTTTAGCAGAGTCCATGGAGTTTTTAGCACGTTCTGAGTGGTTTAACCATGAGTTAACAAAGCTACAAAGCCCTTGAAGGGGAAGTGTGTGGTGGGAATGACCCTTGGAAAAAAATCAGGGACAAGGAGCATGAAATCATAGACTTGTTTGGGTTGGAAAGGAGATTAAAACTCATCTTGTTCCATCCCTTTCATGGGCAGGGACACCTTCCACTATCCCAGGGTGATCCAAGCCCTGGCCTTGGAAACTTCCAGGGATCCAGAGGCAGCCACAGCTTCTCTGGGAAGCTGTTCCAGTGCCTCACCACCCTCACAGGGAAGAATTTCTCCCTTACTTCTAGTCTACACCTCCTCTTTTTAAGTTTAAAGCCATTCCCCCTTGTCCTATCACCACATTTAAGCTTTTAAGTCCTAATTCTAAAATTTGAACTGAAAGTTATTCAAATCCCACCAGCAAGATAATTTACATTTACATGTCAAAATGAAAAGAAAGAGAGGATCTTGGAAGAATTAACTGACAGATAGAAACATCTTGTTGAGCTGCAGCAGAGTCAGAAAGGAATGAAAATGCAGAAGGATCACATAAGTGAAGAAGATTGCTTAACCTGGGAGAGACTCCTTAACATCATAATAAAATATCACATATATTCTCCTTCAACCGACTTTAATTCTTGGGATTTCAGGGGTACTATTAAAACAAGTTTTACAATAATACTTCTGGGACTCTGAAGTACTGTAAAATAAATTAAGATAAAGAGGAATGTCAGAGAAATATATATTGCTCCTTTGCTGTCAAGAATTAAGGGCTGTATCAGACCATCTGTCAAGAAGGAAAAAAATGAACAGACATGAGCCCGGCCTACAGTCATGTTATGTGGGAGACAAAACAGCAGATGAAAAGGTCAAAACTCCTCCTCAGCAGTGTTTGTTCATGACAGGCCAGTCCCAGCAGCCAGCAGGGCTCTCAGGGATGAGGCAGCTCGAGTTACCTCCAGCCCCTCTGCCCCAGGAGCAAGGATCCCCTCTGTGCCTGGGTGACTGAAGGTCTCTGCCATCAATCTGTGAGCCAGCTCCCTCTGACAGTTCAGTCATTAGTGTCTCACCTTCCGTGAGAGGCAGGAATATTTTTTCATCATTATGAGGCAGATAATTGATCTCACGTGGAGATGAGCTGTCTCCTATGGGAGGGACTCCACAATGGGGCAGGGGAAGGACTCTGGCTCCTGTCCCTAAAAAAGTGACAGGAAAAACATGTGATTTCCCATTTCCATCTCCCTGCACCTCTGGTGGGATCCTCCAGAGGGCTGGAAAGGAGAGAGGGATGGGGGAAGGTGTTTTTAAGATTTATATTGCTTCTCACTATCCCACTCTGAGTTTGTTGATAACAAATTCAATTAACATCCCTGACTTTGGGTCTGCTTTGCCTGTGACTGCATTTGGCAACTGATGTGTCTCTATTCTTATCCTAACTCATGAAACTTTTCTCTCCCCTGCCCACTTGAAAAGGGGAGTCTCAGAATGGCTTGGTTGTCCACCCAGCCAGTGTCAACCCACCACAGTATTAACAACAAAGAATTAATTTAATAATAACAACAAACTGCATGTTTCAAGGCTCAGACTTATGCAGAAGCATCAGCAAGTTCTCTTTGTGGAGCTCTCCAAAAGACCTCATACAAGGGATACAACATCCCCCAGGGGCTGCTTGCCTTGTATAAGGAATGATCTGGGATGTATTTGCTGCTCTGGGAGGCACTGACAGGTCCTCAGACACTACTTCTCCTTCCTTCAGCAATCCAGAATATTCTGCAGCAATCCAAAATGTTCTGCAGCAATCCAAAATGTCCTTTTGCAGCAAAGGTGGCAGGACAAGTGCAGGAAGTTGCCTTTTCCTCCTGCACATCTTTCTGCAGGGTTTGTATCTGCAAATGGGAAATTGATGCCAGCTCTTAGCAGGGGATGCATATTCAGATCCTTTCCAGCAGGAAATTCCTGCTGTTCCTGCCCTTCCTCACCAGGAGTTCCTTGGAGAAGCAGGAGGAGAAATAACTTATTAAAGTAATATTCAAAATCAGAAGACCCTGAAGTGTTAGAGTACAAATTATAATGTCAGTTATAATCTGATGTGTCAACTCTAAGCAAGATGAATATTCTGAAGGAAAAAAATCCTCAAAACCCCCATTCCAAGACTCAGAATTTACTGTAGGTGTTCTATCAGCAAGAATCTAGGATTGCATGGTCTGAGATCATTTTCTCCAGGCTTTATCAGCTCACAAATGTTTTAATCCTTCCTGACACTGATGGAAAGAGATTAATTGTGTCACTGAGGTTGAATTTCACAGCATGAGTAGCAGGGAGCAGGTTACACTGAGAAATTTCTCTTCAGAGGAGATAAATAAATAAGTAGACAAATAAACAAATAAATAAATAAATAGCTTGCAGGTAATTTCATATTTAATTTGAAGGGACACCACTCCATACCTCTCTT
The DNA here is from genome assembly GCA_013397075.1 of Rhabdornis inornatus. Taxonomy (NCBI): domain Eukaryota; kingdom Metazoa; phylum Chordata; class Aves; order Passeriformes; family Rhabdornithidae; genus Rhabdornis; species Rhabdornis inornatus. The sequence continues at coordinate 702,018 of VWZS01008191.1, read as the reverse complement.
GAAGTGACCCTGAGGGAACATGAATTGCTTCTACACCAAAGTTAGTGCCTGTTTAGTCAGACGAAAACCTCAAAATGTCACCACAACCTCTTTGTGCCTGAGAACCCTTCTCCAGGACTGTAAATCCTACTCCTCCTTTATTCTGGGGCTTTAATCACAGATCTGTAGCCCAGCAGGGATTGGGGAATCATCAAGTTCCTCTGGGGGTGGAATATCAGCATCATGACAAGGACCAGACTGTAGGGGAGACAAGAACTGGGCTTGAAACCTCAGAAACTTGAGCTGCCTCTTCACAGGCTGAATTTGGATATCTTTGGGTATGTGGCAAATATTTTGACCCAAACAGCTAAAATTTAACAGAATATGGCATTGCAAACTAAAGATAAATGGAACTCTCACCAAAACTGTTCTGGGATTGATTTTATTTGTTTCTCTTTTGCTAGATGATGTTCATGTCTGTCCAAACAAAATGCAGCCACTTCTTTCTCCCAACATCTATCAAACTCCTCAGGAACAGAAGGTGACATTTTATTTTGGATGAAAACACATCCTTGTGTAAGCTCAGAGGCTGCTGTTACAAAATGGAACTTAAATCTTTATTTAAAAATACCTTAAATAAATAAAGTCTTCCAACAGTACAAAAACAATGACATTTTGTTCGTTATTTCACTGCTAAGATTATTCATTTCTTTGTGTACTTGCAAGACAACTTTTCAGTGCTGGCACTGAGATCCCAAGGCATTCATGGAATTTATTTAAGATAATGAGGATGGGTTACATTGAAAGTCCACCAAAATCAATGACACGTTGCCAGCTTTTAATCAAAAATAGTGTGGCCAGCAGGAGCAGAGAGGTGATTGTCCCTGGTGAGGCCACACCTCCAATCCTGGGGTCATTTTAGGGCTCCTTGATACAAGGAGGACATTGAGGGGCTGGAGCACCAACTCACAAGGCTGAGGGAGCAACCCAAGCAGGAATTCTTTATCCATCACCTCAGGAAAGCATAAAAGAGAAATCCTCTGTCCCTTGTGCACTGTTGTCACCTCAGCCTGCATCTCCCAGGTGCTGCCCCTTCCAGCCAAACCCCAAAGGCAGCTTTTCCACAGGGAATTTTCCATGCCTGATTCCATGCATGCCTGGCTATTCCTTCTCCAGGAGCTGAACAAGAAATGCAGATTAAAGAACCAGATTCAGCAGGTGTGGTTCTTTCACCATGGCTCCAGTTCTTTCACCATGGCAGAGCTCTCCCCTTTTCCAATTTGTCGCAGATCAGTTCTGCCCCAAGCTGGAGTTTCCATAAGGAAAATATTTTCTACTCAATGTGCCTCATTTTATTCCTCACTTTAGGAATACAGAAATTTACAGGAAACATCACATGGATATTTTTGTGGGTCTGGGGTCCCTTCTACTAATTTTTACTGGTGGGTGAGCAGGAATCACACTCTTCACTCTTGGGTTTAAGTTGCAAGAAATGAGATCCTATTTTCTCCTCATCAATTGTATTGTTAAACCTTTATGAGTTAACAAATTGTGTTTAAAAATATATCCTGTTCCTCTGGAAACCTGTGAACCATGTCATGACAAAACTAACTAAATAAATTTGGCCAAGAAAGGAATAATTTGCGCTTTCAACAAGCAATTCTCAGTTAACAATAGTCTGTGATGTCACAATGTAATCCAGAGTGAGCAACCCTGCCATTAAGGTACAGCCAGCATAATAACCAACAACACACAATTTGATCAAATATTTATAATAATATTCAAAAGTTACATGGCAAAAAATGGACCTACAAAAGTAGTTAGAAAATAGAAATAGTTTTAAATGACTGGTGTGTTCTTTAATGGTTTATTTAAAAGCAAAATGGTGACAGATCAACAATCCTTCTTCTCTCTAGATCATGCAAATTGCCTTGATTAGCAGTTATTTAATCAGAATAAAAGTGGAGGTTATAACCAAAATCATATCAAGAAATAAAATATAAATTTGCTCTAAAATTATTTTACAAAATCCATATTTTTGGATGAAAATGCCTTTTGAACAATGTGGATCTAGCTACCAGTTGGAACAACTACTTTCGGGATATGAGGGACTTCAGGCATGAAAAAAACCTGACTTCTGGGGGTATTTGCATTAATTTGGTTGGTTTTTTTTCCCTCATAAACAAGTACTAATTCAACAGGAGTTAATTTAGGAAGCACCAATAACTTTTGCTGTGCAGAAAATTAGATTAGATTACTTCAATTTTTTTTTTTTATGTGATAGTCTGTAAAAGGATTGTGCTACACACACACACACAGAGTGTTTGAAATTGCCAAGCACATGAGATAATTGCAATTCAATTCGAAGAAACATTCCAGCACTTGCTGAGGCTGGGGAATGAGAGCTCAGACTAACACATGTTATCTGTCACACTCTCTGGTGTGTCAGATTCCCACACCCAGCACAAGATCCAGCACGTGTGTGTGCTTGGGAGCAGAGGAAAAATTCTGCTGTGACAGATTTACAAGCTGCTCCTCTTCTTCAACAGCATCCTTGGTGATCCAAAGCACTGGGAAGACAGTGGGAAATTATTGCCCAGCTCTGCTGAGACTGACACTAAGAGGAATATTAAGAAGAGACTCACGCTGCAGACCCTGCAATCAAACCCAAAAATAATTATAAAAATCTTGGTTGGATGAATTGTGCTTTCCCTAGAGAACAGCTGAGCATTCTCAGCTCTTTTTTAGCACTGCAGAAAAGAAGAGCTCTACATTTTCACAGCACCTACCAATGTGCTACCAAAATATCCTGCGAAACCCATCAGGACAAGGTGCTTCTTGCCCCAGAGTGTCCAGAGGAGAGAAGATGATGACCTTGCCCATCCTGTTTAATCACCCATCAGAACCTTCCCTCCAGTGGAAGGTGTCCCTTCCATGGCAGGGGCTGGAACAAGATGATCTTTAAGGTCCCTTCCAACCCAAAGCATTCTGGAATTCTGTGATTTCTGTGAAGAATGATAGGGAAATTCCTGGTGCCCAGTCTGAATTTCTCTCATAGCTTCTGCTTCACCAAACCCTTTTCCTCTGGGGCTGAGTCCAGGTGGAGCCCTGGTTGCCTTCCCGTCCTACCATCGTTTGCCAAGTGGCAGTGCCTTGTTTCTCTTGGTTTATAATTAAATATAATTAAAGCCCATCTGTGCCAGGGCTTTGCTCCTTTTTTCTGCTGCATCCACTGAAGCTCTCCCAAAACTCAGAGCTCTTCTTCTCCCATGCAGCGCCCTGAGCACTCTCATGCACAGACAAATCCTGCTGATGGCAAATTGTCCCTGACACAAGTAGGAAAAAACATGGATATCTGCAATATTTCTTATTTAAGCTACTCCAGGCCCTGAAGCCACTCCTGATTTAAATCCAGCTTTTTTATTTAAAGCCTGTTTAGATACTGGATTTAAATCATATAAAAGGACAGACTTCAGCACAGCCAGGTTTTGTCCAAACTGAGGCCATCCAGATCTATTTTCCTGGGTTTGCAGCCCCTGTTTGCTCAGCATGAGGCAATTCCAGGGTATTTAATTCTCTGATAAAAAGCCTGCCACAGGTACTGGCAATAACAATTAGGGTGGAGGCCTAGCAGGGCTCACAGCAAGTTCCTATGTGCATGTTCTCTGTCAATATTTGTCCATGTGTGGAGTCATACTATAGCCCATTATCCCAGTTCTGGGAAAGTTTTAAGGTCATTAGGGTGATTTTAAGAAAAATGAAATCACTCAAAGGTCGAGGGAAAAATAAGAGGAAATCGAACATTTCATAGAAACTGGAAATTTCCTGGCTTCTGGTTGCTACTCAAGAGAGATATTTTCCCTTTTGAATCCCTAATGGGTCCCTTGTGTCCAGGGATGAATGTTACCAGGATGGGGAATGCTAACACCACCAATTCCAGCAGTTAATCCTCAAAATTGGCTCTTCCTGTTTGTGCTCCAAGTGTTCAGTCCTTGACCTTTCTGTACAAAAGCAAATAAGAGCCATTATTTTCAAATTTATCAGTGTTGCCATAGTTACTAAACGGTGTATGTGCCAGCTAATATTTTAAAGATATGAATAACAAATATATATTGCATGTTTTGCAGAGTTTGCCATTATCATGACAGTAAATTCACATGCCAGAGCGAATAGTCATGCTGCTAGTTGTAGATAGGAATGATTTAAATTCATGGGGTTTTTTATCCTTTTTGGGTGGAGAACAGCACTGGAAGAGGTAAAACAGAACTTTGTGTTTTCTGCAAGGCTGAGAGATGAACATCTCCAGGGAGTGGTTCACAGAAGCTGAGCTGCTAACTGGGGAGAGAGGGACAAGGGGGATTATCCTCCTAAATTAAGTGTGAAAGCAGAGGAAAATGAGGTGTTCAAATAGTCCCCACCCCCAAGAGTTACACCTGTGGCTATAGGGATGGGAAACCTCAGCAAAGTGCTTGAGAAACCCAAGTGGGCACCCTGGAGACCCTTTGAGAAACCTGGGTGAACAAAGAAAAAATGGATTTTCCATGTGGTGAAAATGCAGACCTTTTAAAACATTTCAAGCAGCTGGGGAGGTGGGGACTTGCCTGTTCTTCTGAACTATGTCCTGCCTCCTACTTCATGGTAGCTGCCCCCTTTCATGGCATCCCTCTGAATATATATATGTATGGATGTATCTCTGAATAATACATTTACCCATTCTGTGAGCATAAGAAAATAAACAAATAAATATCTGTCTCTGCTGGCTCAGAGCATCGCATTGTACCTGTCACTTTCTGATGGAATTCTTTAGGAATCAAAAATTTTTCCAGGCTGGTTTTTCCATTCTCCAGACCGCACATTGCACATTTTAATTTTGGTTTAAAAGAGGCATTTTAACACTTCATAACTTTGTGATTTCCTCCCAACATTCTGTCACAACCATCTCCACTTCTCCCAGGTAGCTGCTGGGGATTCCTCACGCTCCAGCTGCTCCCTGGGTGTTAAAGCATTGCTGATTTCTTTGTAGTGTTGGCAAGGAGAACTCCATAGACTGTAACTCCATCATTTTCCAATAGTTCAACAAAGGAGTATTTACTGTGTTGATTTTCTAGAACAGCACTTATGACTTGTGCAAACTCTGTGGAGCAAAGCATGCGTTGGTTCTTTGGCAGCTGAGGCACGGTAAGATAAAATTTGATCCTGTTGCTGGCTGGAGCTGTTCCTTTTCCACAAAATGTATTTTGAGACTGGGTGAAGTAAGAGATAACAAGTTTTAATGACAAAAAAATCACAGTCATCCTGTGTGAAGTTTTAAATGTTGCCAGAGGTAATGGGAAGGCTGACATAAATTCCATGTTCCATTTCCATGCCATGCACCCAATCCATTCTATAGAACATGGAAACAATTTTCAAGGAAGGATAAGCAGTCCTGAAAGCTGAAATTCTCCAGGCACAGAGGTCCTTGCAGCTGCCACCACCAGCAGCATCCACTGCAGGGTGATTTGGGGAGGACTGGAGATGTGCTTCAACATGACCATGATGGCCAAGGGCAGAAGGGAGATGTATTCCAAAACTGCTTTCCAGCTTACACAGGTACCATAACCAGATCAGAGCAGCAGAGAAATAATTTATTTCATTTATAAACCGAGAAGAACACTCAGAGCTCCCCCAGCTAGAGCAAAATCACTCCAGTCCCACACAGCCAATCCCACAGCAGTCTATCTGGAAAAGGCTGGACAAAGAAAAGCTGAGAGAGAAGCTCAGTGAAAAGAAGGATTTGAAGATACTCTTTAAAAGTTGCCACATCATGATTTCCGAAGTTACACTTTATCGATTAGCAGTCAGGAATTTGTTTGCTCATTCCTCCCACATCTCACAGAGCTTCTGCACAGATGATCATTAGATGTGGTGTTTTTCACCCAGTGCACCAATAATCCAAGCAGATCAAGGACAGCCATCACAGTGAAATAAGGACAGGGGGACAGGCTTCAAAAGGAGATTTCATTTCTGTGCTTAGTTATTAAAGTGGATTTAAGTTAATATTTGAAGAAATGGGACCTCATTCCACTTACAAATTTCAGTGTAACTCTTCTAGTTCTCAGATATTTTTGCTGTTTGGCTTTGGAAAAAATGCAAATAGCTGGCACTAATCACAATTAACTTCAGGAATCTTCAGTGATGACATTTACACTGAGCTTGTCACACTGAGTTACTCTGCTAGACTTACCATGAAGGTGAAAATCACCTGATGTACATTTGCCATCTACATTTCTGTGAGGCGAACTCTGCTTTCCAAGCTCCTCCTGCTCTCTGCTCACAGAGAGGTGATCCAAATAATAATCCCACAGGAGTTGTCACATCAATACCCTGTAAAGCTTTGCAGACTTCTCTATTTGGTCAGATTAACCTTTTTCCTATGTCTTTAAATTATACCTCACCACGTGAGGTTTAATAAATATAACCACAATTAATTTATTATTCCGTCCACTTTTTTTTCCTATCATGCCACACTTTCTCTTAACTTCTTATTCTTCTATGTGAATTTAAAAGTCACAGACATTTCCCTTTCAGTCATTCCTTCTGGTATTTTGCCCTCAGGAAATGAACAAAATGAAGCTCTGAGTGTATAAAATATTTTACCATATATGTTGCATCAATTACCACCTTCTAGAGGAAACCTTGATGAAGGTTTCTCATTTACCATCAAGGTAAATAAATTATCATTTATCATTCAAAGTTTATCATTACATTTCTGTGTAACTGAATCTTGAGAATATTACATTTCTATTTCTATTTCTATTTCTATTTCTATTTCTATTTCTATTTCTATTTCTATTTCTATTTCTATTTCTATTTCTATTTCTGTTTCTGTTTCTATTTCTATTTCTATTTCTATTTCTATTTCTATTTCTATTTCTATTATTTTTCTTTTTTCTTTTTCTTTTTTATATATATACATTGCCAAGAATGAGAACAATTTTCTGCACCTTGTTGTAGGCAAAATCCTGATCCTGCTGCTGGTTACAGCTGTATTTAACTGCACAGGTCTGTGCAGTCCAACAGCCAACAACCTGGCTCATGTGTTGTGCTTCTGATTCCCCCTTCTAGCACACAGAACATAACCATAGCCTTTCCATGCTTAAATTGGCAAGTGTTTTCCATTACTATGAAAAATAAAATATATTTTAAACTTTCATGTGCTGGATGAACACAAGCAGAATTTCTGGCTCAGGACAGGGTTGTAGGATGCTCAGGAAATCAGAGGAGTTGAACTTCTGAGAAACTTCAGATTTCTTCCAAAATAGGATACTGAGATGAGAAAAACAGCAATAATGTGCATTTCTAATGAAATAAAGACACATGAGGTACAAATTATGTGCCCCGAATTATTTATTTAATGTATCAGAAACACGTGTCACCTCAACACTGAGCTGCCCTTGGCCCAGGGAGAGGGTAAACAAATAAATATCTGTCTTTCCCAGTTTCAGAGGGAGTTTCTCAGTTTCAGAGGGACCCTCAACAACAGCCTTCTGTCCTGTAGACTTAATTTCCCCCAAATTCAGATGTCTATGGTTTAGAGAAAATAACCTCCTGCAGTTTTCCCAGTCATTGCAGAGACATAGATCTCTTAAAATGTGAGTCATCTGCCTTGTTCTTCTTTAGGAGGAGAGGATTTTAATCCTGGACTAGTGAATATATTAAGTAGGAAATGAGAAAAGAGAAATTAATATTACACTGATGAGCTCAGGTGTAGTTCAGGCAGGCAGGAGGTGTCTCCTACACACAGAATCTTCCCTCTAAGACATGATTCATTTTTCTCTTCCCACTTTCTACTTCTTCCTTGTGCTGGAGCAGGAGAGAAATGAGAAGTGTGGGAATGGTGGTACATAACGGCAGAATGTTGCTTTTAAATAACTACACTGATAATGTAAGTGCATGAAGTAACACATCATCCTATGGGCTGAGTAAAGATGATTGCAGCATTAAAATTTAATCAAATGCATCTGCTTGTAGTAAAGAGAGGGTCAATGACAGATCTGTAACACAGATCCTCTTTTTCCCTCTTGAAGTGAACAAGCAGCTCCAGTAAATCTAGACAAGCAGTGATTTTTTTTATATATATATTTTTATAGATATTCTTTTCATGCTCTTTGTGTTGAATATTGATTCCAGGCATAACCATTTTATTGCTTGTTTCTAACTGTTGGCAATTGAAGTAGCTTGATAAGGATGAAAGCTGGGAAAAACATGCTTTATGCAATTTTGCTTGCTCACCTACAAAAGATGCTTAGCCTGGAAAGACTTGGAAGAGGACAATGATAATAATATTACACCCTTAAATCCTCATTTTATCAGGATGTTTACAACAGAATATTGGGGTGAGATGAATTTTAGAAGTTCATCCTCTGGCCTATCAGATAGAAATGTTCTCTCCTGGGTTCTTCTCCTTCAATTCTTCACCCACTCCATCATTTTGTCCTCTATGCTTTAAGTAACAAGCAGCACCTCTGGATGTGTTTAAATTCCCTTGCACTTGTGATGTTGAAGTTCTGCTCTCTGTCCTCTGCTCCCACCACACCACAGAGACACGAGATATTTTATGATGGTTTTCACCCAGCTTGCTGCAAATGGTACAAATTGTGCAGTGCTGATAGGAGCTGAAATGTGGAGGGGATGGGTTTCAGCAGCTGCAGGAACCTCAGAGCCATGGAGGGTGGGAATGTCCCTGCAGAACCCCACGGAGGAGCTGTGGGAGCACATGGTGGCAAAAGAACACATTGAGGACTCTTCACTGCCATTTGCTCAAGAGCTTGAGCATCTTCAGCATTCCAGTTTCTCCCTTCCTCCGGATCACAGAATCCTTAGGGTTGGAAGGGACCTCTGGAGCTCACCTGCCGAGGCAGGGCCACCCAGAGAGGTGACACAGGAATGCATCCAGGTGGGTTTGGGATGTCTGCAGAGAGGGAGACTCCCTGAAATCCCTGGGCAGCTGTATGGACTCTCCAGCTTGAGGACAAAGCTCTGCTTACCTCAGGTTGGCTTTTTGAGGTATAATTGGGATCAGGTGAAGGATAACTCCAATGTCACACATGGATTTGACTTTGCCCTGTGGGAAAGGATCAGGCTGCTGAAGGGGAAACCTCTGGATGAAACAGAAGGCTGGGGCATGCAGCACCCTAAAATCTCCACAGTGACTCCTTTATTGTTAGAAGAACCCAGCCAGGGTCTTGGGAAACTTCTTTAGGTCAAACTCATTTTGCCCCAGCAAGCTGTAAAGATGAGGATGTGAAATGGAAAACTGGAAGCACTCAACCACTCAGAAGATAATTTTGACCAGCATTTAGTCTAACCCAGGGCCAAGAGTTTATATTTTCCCAATAGAAGTAGCATTAAATGAATAGTTGCTGCTTGCACTTAGACCATCCATCCACCCTGGAATAACACAACCTTCTTTTTAAAAACCACACTGGAATCTAAACTGTGTCCAAAGACACTGAGAACTGCAAAGGTGAAGAGAAGCAGTGTTTTATACAAGGACTGGGCTTTTAAGCTGCATCAGAAGACAGCCTAAGGAAATGTTTAACAGCAGAGATTCCACTCATCCCATTCCTATTCAGCAAATCCTTTCTGCTCGTGTGTCAATAACCACGAAGCCCTGCATGGAATCGCTTGGATCCACTTGGACTTTAGGGATAAGGACCCTTCTGACTGCCCAAAAAGGGCACTGCTGATGAACAAAGATCCTTTTAAGATTTGTGGGGACTTCAGTCAGGCAAGGAATGTTAAAAGAGCCACCAAAGCATCTTTTTGTTCAGTGCATGAAGGAAAGAATAAAGGAAATAAGGCAAAAAAGACACATGGTAGTGTAGCACTTAAACCAAGACAATAAACTGATTCTAAGAATATTGGAATTGAGATCAATTTGTAAAAGTAGTGGAGAGTGTTTTTTTTCTTTTTTTCTTTTTTGTTTTTTTTTCAAGTAACTTTTAAAATATTCCAGATCTTCTTGGAATCCTGTGGGCTGTGTAACCAATGGATAAGCATGTGTTTGGGAAAGTAAATTTCTGACAACTTTAAGACTTTTAAGAGACATATTCCTGGAACTATTAAATGATTAAATGAACTTTTTAAAATGATTCTGTTAGTGAAGGACATTTATTAGTCCTGAACCTTGTTCTCCCAGAGCTCTAGACAACGAGAATGGGACATTAGCATAATTTCTCAGAACAATAACACTTTGTCATTCTCCATTAAATTGAAAGGATGCTGATCGTTGTGCAGAAGGAGTAGTTCTAACAGGATACTAGAGCTTTTTTTTTCCCCACTGGAACTTTTTTCCTTTTTTTTCCCCCCACTGTATCAGTGCTGCAGGTCTGTCCTGCCCAAGCATTCTGATTCTGGTGTTTCAGACCTATAAATCCCCAGCTGTGCTCTGTTTTCTTGTGTTTTAATCAAAGGGCAGGGTAACCTGAACCAGTTTCTCTAATTGTGAACTAAATATTTGGAGTTCCCAAGCAGCCACGCTGACCACAGTGTGCCCCTATGTAATCCTGCTCTTCCACCAATTCTGCCTGTTCCCTGATCTACTTGGGCAAAATTCTGCTCTTTCCTGAATCGTCTTTTCTTGGTTGAAACAGGTTAAGGAGCACTCAGAGAACCAGACCTGCTAAAAGAGCTGGGGGTAGGAAAACCTCCAAAAGTGATTGCTGACATCCACTGCTGATAGATGGGTCATGGGGACCCTAATTCAGCTGTGGAAATTGGATGTGGAAAGAAAAATATACAGGAAAAATACATCAATCCATGACATTTACATCACTACTGTCTTTCCAAACACATCTATCCTCGTGTTATTTCATGTATAAATTATTCATGAGTATTCTGAAATGCAGAGTGCATTTCCTTCCTTTACTCCCTTCCAAGTCTTGAGCTTCATTCTGTTTTCCAGTTTCTCCATCCTTTTAGCCAGAACGGTCTCCAGAACCTTTTTTTTCTGGAGTTCAAACAGGGACTGCTCCAATTCCCAGCATTTTGTTTCTCATGGCTTGTAATTACTTTTAGTGCATTGATTGTAGTCCCTGGAACTGCTGGTATACATCTACATGACACAGCTTTTATAGCCAACACTTTTCTTTTTTTTCACCTTTATGCAGCCTCTAAAACCAGGCAGTGAGGATTTCACTACACAGATTTTGATAATTAAATAGGTGATTTAATAGAGAGCAGCCTCTGTAGATGTATTTTCCTAGAATTCTTCCACTATTTTCTTCGTGAAAATATTCCTAGAAAAGTTGCATTAAAACCTCATTTTCTTAAAACTGCTTAATTTTGCCTGTGCACTCTGCAGCTTCTGATTGAGAACATAATTGGGTATTTATTTTTGCCAGTATCAATCTTGTTAATCATCCAACTCATCCCCGTCACCCTATCAGGTTTATTTAGAGTACATCCATCTTTTGCTTTCCCAAAAATCAGAATCTACACCTGCACTGCCATTTCTGTCAGATGGCTTTGATTCTCTTATGAACAACTGAAATTCAGCTGTTTTCTGTAATTTGTAAACTTATTGGGCAATACAGAGAAGGATGAACTCTTGTAGCAGCTGACCAGTTCCTTATTCCCAGAAAATAACTGAAGGTATTTGGCCAGTGGAGAAGGAAAGCAATACAGACTGAACCTCAATCTACTGCTAATTTGTTGGCACAAAATAGAGAGATTTTTCAGATTTACTAAAGATTCTAAGAAAGATTTTCAGGCTCTTTCTTGTTACTGATAATTGTCTCTGTCAAGCTGATGGGCTCCAGACATTCTCTTCTATCTTATACAGTCAGAAATGGGCAAGATTTTCTTTGGCAGAGAGTAAAAATGGCTGGAAAATACATTTGGAAGAGGGGGGACACTCAGACGGTTTTCCTAATTGTCTAAAAAAGGTGAAGAAAGTGTGAAATACGTATTAAAAGTCAAATATTAACTTTGACATTTTGAGAGTAAAACAATTTTCTTTGGTTTTAGAACCTTTATTTATTTAGAAACGTATTGTTAAGAAAAAGGGGTTAAATGCTGCCTTTTAAACATTCCATTTTAAGCCAAGTGTTTTATTCTGGATTAACTCCAGCTGCTATTCCAGGGCTTTATTTGTATTTTGTTTGTTTCACAACAAAACATAAAATAGGGCTGGTCTTTCTCTGCTCTGCAGACTAGACAGATTAATGGCTGCAGGAAAAAAAAATACTGCAATGATTTGGAAGAGATTTAGAAGCTGGAGCAGTGAACTGGACGAACTGAGAGGTGCCTGACTATTTATAACATCTCCAGTGGGAGTGTTTACTGAAATACTCACCCTGCTCTGCTTTTGCAGCCAGCAGAGGTCAAATCATTATAAATAATAACATGTCCCAGAGAGTTGGATGTCTCTCATAGGATCATTGAACATCTTCTGCCATTTCCCCTTCAGTGACCACAAAGGGAAGTGAGAAGAATTCTGAGGCTGGAGAAGGGTTTATTACCTGAATGTGAAGGTGGGATGTTGCTTCCACAATTCCTTCCAGCTGCCAAACAAGTCGGGACAAATAAAGAGAGGAATGAGCAGCTGGTGAGGAATTTCCAGCGGAATCCCAGTTGGCAGCTGTAGGGTAGTTACTTCTTGTAAGGGTACAGAAATAAGGATCAAAACAAGATGTAAGTTAATAAACAGGGAAAGCTGGGAATGGAGAAGAGGAGAGGAGAGGAGAGGAGAGGAGAGGAGAGGAGAGGAGAAGGATCCAGGGAGAGCTCAGAGCCCCTGCCAGGGCCTAAAGTGGTTCCAGGAGAGCTGGAGAGGGACTGGGGACAAGGGATGGAGAGATGGGACAAGGGGGATGACTTCAGACTGAAGGAGGACAGGGTTAGATGGGATATTGTGAAGAAATTCTTCAGCACAGATTTCCCAGAGAAGCTGTGGCTGCCCCTGGATCCCTGGAAGTGTCCAAGGCCAGGTTGGACAGGGCTTGGAGCAGCCTGGGACAGTGGAAGGTGTCCCTGCCCATGGCAGGGGGGGGGACAGATTATTTAATGTCCCACCCAACCCAAACCATTCCACGATCCTGTGAAATTCTGCATTGGGCATTTCACAGTAAGAAAGAGGAAAAACAACTCATTGGAAACATAAAAGCAGTGCTGAGAAACAGATTTTGCTTTTTAAGTGCTTTGCTGCCTGATTCCTTCAACTGCCTTGAAAAATCTTATGGGAACCTGGCTCTGTGAGGTAGAAATGATTCATTCAGGAAAAGACAAAACCCTGTAATTAATGGGGAAATAAATTTTACAAGAAATCTTCCATCTTCTCTTCTGAACGAGTCTGTAATGGTCAACTGATGGGCTTTTACAAGACAAGTGTTATAGTTCACGATGAGTTTAAAGACAAAACTTTGATTCCAAGGGATATAAATGTATTTTCAGGAACAGTTTAAATGCTGGTATTTTATGGGCTAAATACATCAGAATGAGTCACTCTGAAGATATTAGTTTGGGCAGACAGTGACTCACAAGTATGTGGTATTTTTTAATTTCTATTGTAAGTTGGCCCTTAAAAATCTCCAATGTGGAAATGTTTAATAATTGATAGCAAGTTCTAATAATTAAATATTAATTCCATCCTGTTTCTGAGCATTGTGCACATAATTGGACACCATACATATTCATGTTAAACTTATGAAATGTATTTACTTCCTTTTCTTTACACTCCTTCAATATACTGCTCAGGAATCTATTCAATATTGTATTACATGAGAAATTAATGCTTTTCTTTGCTGAAGTGAAATTATTCAGAAGAAAGGAAGCCACTGGATGAGATTTCCAGGTTACTTCATCCCATCTACAATATATTTCTTCCTCAATGGCTAAAATTCAGAGTTGTCTGGCCCAACCACAAATTCATCTCCCACTGAAAACAACAGAACTGATGTCACCTCACCTTTAATAGAACACTCACATATTTAACCTTAAATTTGCTGTTGTCCTGCTTTTATGTCCCTCTATATGTGTAATAATTCCTTTGATTTTCTTTTTTAGGCTTAATCTGCATATACCTATTTTTCAGGTAATGCTATTTCACAAGAAATCCCCTTGGGTTTCCACTGGACAATTAATCAAGTTCAGTTTGTGCATCCACAGTCACAGATTAACACCAAGAGGTCTGAGAATTGTATGGGTGAGCAAAGCTTCATTTGTTTCAAGAAAAACCTGCTTTGATTTGAATAATTCCATAAAATTAACTGGATCACCTTTTTCTAGAATTCTGTATATTCAAAATAATTTTTTACTATTTTTGGCATTCTGAAATGCCTTCCAGAAAAGAAATTTGCAATTTTTTTTTGGAGTGCCAGAATATTTGTTTTCTGTTTGTGCATTTTGAATGTCCTTTATCCAGCAACAGTTGAACACCTCCAGCTCTTAAACCATTCTCCTGATCTTCCTTCCACTCACAGCAAATAAAAATAAGCTGAAGTGTTTTACCACTGCATGTGGTGTCTTTAGATAAAAGGTTATCAGAAAAAAGGAATTATTTGCATGACTATCTGCATTCTCTTCTTTGAGAATTAAAGAATAAAGTTCATCTGAACAGAAATAAATGCAACACTTTGTCAGAGTGAGATACCAAGTGTCAGAATTCTCCAGATGCCATAAATTACAGACACACATCAGCAATTTTGTTCTCAAACCCAAAGACTCAGATATGTCAAAGTCAAGCATTTATTCAGATCTGTTTTTAAAAATTCCCCATGTAATCAATAGAGCATTACTAATATTTTCAGACAGAAATTTAATATTCATAACTGCCAAAAAATCACCTTTTGGAGATGCCTCCCTCTCTTATCTAAGCAGAAAACCTAAAACAGATAATTTTTATGAACCACCTGGTTTTTACATGACTTTCTTCTCTTGGGCTCATAAATTCATACAAAGCTCTTTGCAAATCTGAAATTCAGAACATTTCCAGTGTCCCATCTCTTTTGCAACATTCCCTAGACCTCCTGACTTGCTGTGTTGTCACCCACCACCCACAGTTTATACAATAACTATTAAAAACTTCAACAGTTTCTAAAACACTGAGCAATTGTTACTGGATGGTCTAGTTATTATTTTACTTGGAAGTTTATTCTGACAGACAAACTCTTAGATAATTAAACTTTAAAATGAGACAGTGGTTATTAAGACTGCCTAGTCACTTAAATGAATTATTGCATGGTGGATTCATTTCTCTTTGAGATTTATGCCTTCACTTGAAATTTTATGGCTGTGGAAATTATGATGTAGCTACTTTTGTGTCAGCTGGCCAAAGAGAAGAAAAATTGGTGGAATTTCCTTGTTTGTGTTATCAAAGGGACTAAACAAGACATTTCAGTGGCTTTCTCTAATTTCTCCTGTGGTGACTCCACAAGGCAGAGAGGAATGAATGAAATGAATGAATGAAAACCCCTGACTGAAAACTCCTCTGCTTGAATGGCCACATAGGAGGATGAAAACAGGGCAGATTAAAAGTGTTCTGGGAAAGAGGGATTGCCTGAGGAATCCAAAAGATAAGAGATAATCTCCTTAGGGGACACTGGGTGGGACAAAAAAATTTTTCAAAGTTTCCACTGCTAGACAAGCTGAGGTAAAAGAGTGAGACCTTGACCCTGAGTGATCCACTACAAGCCATTGATCTCCATTTCCAGCCCTTCTTTTCCCACATGCACTAAAGCCAATAGGATTGATTTTTGTGCCTGAGCTGGATCTGCAGTACAAATTATGAAATCATGTTTATTATGATGCTCCCTGGCTTCAGAGTGGATCTGAGGTGTCTCAGAGAAAAACATTTCCAGGAATGATTTTCAGTTCCCTGCCACAATCTACCTTCTTGGACAGGAGCTGGGAAAGTAGATTATTTCCCTCCAGAATTCTTATATTTATTATTTTAGATATTTCTGATTATTGCTTTGTTGCATCCTTATCATGATACTCAGATCTGACCATGCAATCAGCTTTGGCTGTTTTGGTTTGTTTAGTCTCAAGGACAGGAATTTCAATAGTAATTCTTGGATTTGGATGAGACTTCAAATGCTAGAACCACTTACTTAAGATATAATTAGATATATCTAATAGATAATTAAGATGTAATTGCTGATTTAGTGTTTTTAACCAAGAAAATTCTGAGAATGTAGTTACAAACTGTGACATCTGGCTGGTCACATAAATGGGGAAAACCTTCATTTAAAATATGTATAAATATTTTAACGTGGCCAGAACACTGCTGACATACAGATAATATCTCTCCTGACAGATCTAGCTGCAGCATCAGGTAAAAAAAAAAATCCAAGAAAGGTGAAATAATAGCTCAATCTGAGTGGCACAGCCTGCTCCTTGGTCATGCCACCCCATCCAAGAGCTACACCATGAGTGAGGCCTCTGGAAGGGATTAAATGTGTATTAAATGATGAAGGCAAGAAGTGGAGATAATATGGCTTTGGGAAGCCTCCCATCCCACCCGTGCCTGGATCAGGGGTCATTAGCAGGGGTAATTAGCACAGGTCCTAAGGCAAGCATGGACCAGGCTGAGGAGCAAGAATGCACCAACAGCCATTGCCAAGAGGAGGAGGATGGGCAAAGGGACTGATTGATGGCACCATTCCTGTGTTGCTCAGGAAATGGAGCAATCAACCCCTGAGGCAGGGCATGGAGAGCACTTCCCCATGCTAGGAGAGATCCTGGAGGGGCTCTAGGCTGGCTCTCTGACAGGACAGAGCTGTTGGACAAACCTTGGCCAGCACTGGAGCTGTTGGAGGAAAAGCTGGAAGGAGCCTTGGCGCTGGCTCCCGTGGAGCAGCTGTAAAACTGCTGTGAGAGACACAGATGGGGACAGAAGGGTTCATGTTCAGGCCAGCACTGGGGGCTGCTCTTCAAACAACAACCAAGACAAGGTGAGGAAAATTCCTTCTTCAGGAGAGTGAAAATATCCCATGCAAACCATCTGGTAACACTCCACAGATCTCAGGACAGATCTCAAATATTTATTTATGGGAAGAGCGGCAAAAGATGCCATATGTGATTAATGTGGCTTTATCCAAGCCAAAATTCACCACAGCTACCTAATAATTAGGAGTTTTTAAATTCTATGCTCAAGTATTTATGCTGACCTTATGACTGCTGTGGAAATAGAAGCATTTCCTAAAAGGGAATCATTCCAACATAAGCAGATGCTGGAAATGCACAGGTTGTCATGGCTAATGCTAAAAACTGGATAGTTTGAGTGAAATATAGAGAATTTCACCTTCATGATTTCATCCTTGCCCATTGCAGACTGTTTGCTCTGAGTGTAACTTCTTGTGTGATAAAGACCTCAGTTCTGTTTTGCTTTATGACTCCACCAATGCATTTGGTGTTTGTTCTGTTTGTCTTTCTGGGTTTTTAATTTAATTTCTCCTTATTTGATTGCTTTTATGTTTTCTGTAAGGAAAATAATAGATTTCTTCCTTAGAAGGAGAATAATTGCTGGGAAAAGTAGAAGAAAATGCCAGCTGGAAAGCCCAGGTCTCCAACAGTTTGTGCATCCCTTCTATCATTCCTCAAATGGATAGAGATAACATTTTGGAAACATTTTGGAAAAGAGACAACATAGTACCTGCAGGCTGGATTCCTTAGCTAGGACCCAAAAAAAAAACTTTTAAAGGAAACATAAAATAAAGAAGCCTTTTAAAGAAATATTTTAATTAACAGTGTGATAAACATTGCATTTGTTCAGCTTGGTACCCATAGGGCTCAAGCCAAACATTCACTGGCAACATGAGCCCAGCTGAGCAAACAGTATCATAGCTCTGGTTTTCTTTTTTCCTTTTTCATAAAGAATTTAATTCAAAGAAATGACTGTACATGTTTGAATTTGTGCATGTGTGAGAGGCTTTACCCTGTTCTTACAGCCTGAGCTTTTCCAGCACTTTAAACAACTTACAGGAACACTGCTATTTTTAGTTCAGTATTTTGAAATATTTGACCATCCTGAAAATTAACTCTTGCTGGAGCTGATGAGGAGAATTTTTTTTCTTCACTTTTGCATTATTATCACAGGTAGGGACAGTCACAGTGTTCCTGGTTACAGCTGCCCAAAGTTTTAGTTATATAAGCCCATATTTCATAGCTCATAACGTTGCAAAATTAACAAGTGTGGGCTGAAATGGTCCAGTTCCCATTTCTGCCTCATGATGATTTCTCCTTTTTCAATTAATTTTTAAAACCTAAAAATAAATCCATCTCTGAGAACAACAGTAAGAGAAAACTTGTTGCCTTGCTCATGCTAAAAAAATTAATGCCTTTCACCATTTTTTTTCTCATGCCACTGATGGAAAAGATGGTGTCGAAAACTCAAAGAGATGAAAGGGCAGAACCACCAACTTTTCTATCAGATGTGGGGAATTTTTTGTCACTTCTGAAGAATGTCCTGGTTTGAGAAAGACAAAAACCTCTGAAGTATCACCATCTGCACATAGACAGAAGAAAAAACTGAAATATGCTTGGATGCCTCAAACTCTACAGCAAAGGATCTCAGGATCCTAAATCCAGAGGGACAGGTCCGTGAATGCTCAGCCAAATTGATTTAGCACCCAAAGCACTCCAGACACCAAAGGAAGAGGCAGTTTTCATTTAAGTTTTTCTGCTTTTTGTGTCCTCAAGAAGAGTCCAGGCTTGACATTTGGGGTTCCAGTGGACATCCAAGGAGCAGAATTCAGAGTTCCAATGGACATCCAAGGAGCAGAATTCAGGGTTCAAATGCACATCCAAGGAGCAGAATCCAGGGAAAGAGGTGGGTAAGTGCATGGCCCAGCCCTGTTGTGCAGAGCTGATTTTCCACAAGCAAACCAAGGGAAGAGAGTAGCCAGGAATGGAAATGGCAAAAAGTTGTGTCAGAGGAGTTTTGTGTTGGAGATCAGGGAAAGGTTCTTCCCCAGGGAATGGTCACAGCCCCAAGGTTGACAGAATTCCAGAAGTGCTTTGGGCAATGCTCCCAGGCACAGGGTGGGATTTTTGGGGTGTCTTTAGGGCCAGGAGTTGAACGGGATGCCTTGAAGGAGAGACCAAGGGTCATGAGAGACATAGGATGAGATCACGATCACCCTGGGTTTAGGGCACAAGCCTGCACTCCTGCACTGGATCTGGAAGGAGCAAACACCTTGTGACACTGATTTAGGACAAAAGAAACCCTCAAGGACTGTGAGTTCTCTTCCGGATGGGTCTGTAACACCTCTTGAATTAACGAGATGTTGCTATCAGTTGGTTGGTTGCCCAAAGTAGAACAATTAGATCCTTCAGCTTCTCTCCAGCAGTGCCCTGGGGTGGATCAGCCCCGTGCTCAGGGCAGGGTGCTGGGCTGTGCTTTTCCACACTGGAATGCTGCAGACAATCCCCTTTTGTCCTGCTGGTTCTCAATCCTTTAAGCAGCACATTGTGAGCGCCCTTTTCCAACACAGGTGTGTTCCCCTTTTCCCTGCCAGATCCTGACCTGACCCGGGTGAGTTCATGAAAGCTGAAAATTCTTTTTTTGTGTGGCTTCTGGAAGTGAGAACGAGTTTGTTTTGGAAGCAGAACACGTTTTCCTCACAGTTTTTGGGCAGGAGTCCATCTGACACTGAACTACCTGGAAGATATCTCAGGTGGCAGAGCTCACCTGCTGCAGCTCAAGAGTATTTTACTGCAGAGAAAAGAGAAAAGTTTTACTATTGTTCACTGCCAGGGAAAAAAAAACAAAACCAAAACCAAACAACAACATAAGTTTGGACTTTTCTGGAAAAACTTTTATTTTTCACAGTTATAATCTTATTATATCTTAAGCTGCAAGTTTATGGAAGGGTTATTACATATGTTATTGGAAACAAAGCATCTGCTTTCCTACTTCTCAAGGTTCTTTGCAGAAGTTCTGCTTATTCTATTATTATAGTGATACATATGGATGACAAGTAGTATTCTGATGCTGTTTGATATGAAATTCAAAAGAATATAGTACCAAAACCAAAAGAAAAGAAAATTAAAAAAGAAAAATAAATCAGAACATGCTTAAATTTTTATACACCTTCTCATGTAGGAAAAAGTAGGATGGCCTTGTGGTAATTTGGGACATTGGATTAAATAATTCAAAGACATTTATTCAGTTTTCTAATACAGCAAAATTTATATTCATTCCATAACTTCACAATCTGAAACATCAGGGTTAAGCACAGATTTTTTTTCCCTGGTCTCTTTAGTGAAGAGAAACAGAGGCTCCTCCAGGGGACTCAGATGTGTCTCTTCTCATTTGATCTCTGAGGGAGCTTCTCTTTTTCCAGGCAGTTTTGCCACCTGCCTTGGGCTGCCAATATAAACTGGGATGAATCTTCCCAGCTGCCACTCCACAGGAAAACTAGATTATTGCACAGGAAAAATAAAAAAATCATGAAGTCCTGAGGGGATGAAAGAGGATGGAATGCAAACTGCAAATCCATGGACTCTGGATGGGATTCAATCCCCAGACTGGAACCATGTGAAATGAGCAGGTTTGTGAAAGATGGAAGTGCAGGTACAGCCAGCATGGCCAGGTGGCTTCTCCAAAGGAGGGGAGATGATCTCCCTGTTAGACAGATTTAAAATATGTAAGGAAAGGCACTGCTTCATGCCACAGACCTGCACAGAACAGCTGCTGTGAAGATGGCAATAAAAACCCAATAAAAAATCTAAATTTCTATGAGACCCAGGATTAATCATTAACCCACTTTGCTGACTCTTGTCTGTTTCCCTACAGGGATTGTGCCCTGACAGAAATGCCAAGAAGCAAAAAATTGCATTAAAATTACTTTCTAATTGTCAATAATTAATCAAACTAACAACTATTGTTCCAGGCTCCGTTGGATTTATAATTAGTCTCTATTGGCCTCATTTCTCCTCTTTAAAATGGAAATAGAAAAGTTGGTTTTAACAGTATATTTCACTTCTAATTTCTATGAATGGTCACTTTTCAGGGAACAGAACAGGGTATGGCACCTGACAGGAAAGTTTTCAAACTGCTGTTGCAGTAAACATAAAAAACAAGACTAATAATGTTATTTTTAGAGGTGGTAGCCCTGTAAAACTGGATTGCACGTCTCCAGATGGGGCAGATTTACTCACTGATTTCTTAAGCTTTGTGCCAGGAATGCAGATAATAAATTTCTTTATGATTTAGCATAAATAACACGCTAATAATCTATGTTAAATAAATTTAACATAGAGGATTCTTTACCAAAACCCACATTTAAGACCCTTGGCTGTGAATTTGTGGCTTAAATACATTCTGGTTGCATAATTGCCCCAAACCCCAGAAGGCAGAAAAATCTGCTTACACCTTTGAGATATTTTATATCTACACATGTCCAGTTAAATCAAGTGATTTTCTGGTTTTTAGGCCAAACACATGCAGAGACTCTCATCTTTAAAACCAAAGAATAAAACCACTAAAAAGAGCACTAAAACCAACAATTCCAAACACAAAGTGGCTGTTGGGAATGGCTCCTGCAGCACTGGAGGTTCTGAACCATGCCCAGGGGATGTTTTGGGGTGTTGCTGGAGTTTGCTGGCCCAGAAGGGCTATTCCTCACACTGGGGAAAATCTTAAAATTTTACAAATAAGCCAATAAATTTACACCCTGCAATATTCCTTGCCTCTGTTGAAATCACTGATATAGAAATAAGTCTATGAGGAGACATTTCTTGCGACAGAATAACCAAAATTCTGTTATTGAATACCTGGGATAAGTCTTGCATCTTCCAGGTGTTTTGATGCATTAATATATCATTTGGAGAAATCTTGATTTTTTTAATCAGAAAAAATAAAAAATCTTCTAAAACTTAAGATAAACTTACTGACAAATGCTTTGCAGGCACATGCTGGTTTACACACCCAAGTGTTGAGCCACAGCAGCTGAGGGCTTTGAGGAAGAGCAGAATTCCCAGCAGCACCAGACTGGTGCTGGATTTTATTCCAAGCAAAGGCAAAAGTGCAAAGCTTGCACTTCCCAATGTTTGAAAGAACACACAATACATAAACTTCGAGGCAGAAATAGAAAGGAAGGAGTAAAACTGAGGATTCCTGCACTGCTTGTCATATTTCAAATAGGCTCAGGTTGCTCTTTAAAAATATTAACTCCAGCCCTAAGTGAGTGAGTGCTCTCTGCTCTGGATCAAACCCGAGGGTTGTGATGATCTTTTTGGGGCTTAACATCAACAAATCCTTGAAATAAATGTGCATTTCCATGCAGAGCTCTCTGCTTCCCTCTGTGTACACATGGCTGCTCAGAGGTGTAGCCATGGAATGGCCATTCCAGGCACTGAATTGCCTCTGGACATGTTTCAAATCACAAAATTAAACATAATAGTTTTCTTTTCCCCCTTACAGTCACTCTGTTTTTCCTCTGACCACAATTCCTCAGTTATTTTGGGTTCAAAGAACCTGCTCTTGTCTCATTTTGGAAGCTGAACCATCCTAAATGCATCTTGGTCCTGTGTAAAATCTCCAGGGGAAGGCAAAGGCTTGAGGAGCAGAGCTCTGTGTCTGAGCTGGAAGGGAAGATTCATCTCACCCAACCTTTACATAACTAAACCAGAACTAAAACATCCCAAACAAGAAATTATCTGAATTTGGAGAGTGCATTTTAAAACTGCTAAAATGAGAAATAGTGAGGGAAAGGAAAGGAAAGGAAAGGAAAGGAAAGGAAAGGAAGGGAAAAGAAAGGAAAGGAAAGGAAAGGAAAGGAAAGGAAAGGAAAGGAAAGGAAAGGAAAGGAAAGGAAAGGAAAGGAAAGGAAAGGAAAGGAAAGGAAAGGACTTGGTCTGTAACTGGTTTCTAAATAAAAACCTTCTTCCCTTTTGCCTGGCTTTACCTTTTATTCTTAATGTTTCCATTTCCAAAATATTTCAATTTTTTTTTTTTTCTGTTCTGATCCAAACCCATGACTCTGACACCTGACAAAAGAGGAAGAAATATAAACATTCTAATTTACAAGATTTTTTTTTTCTGAAGAGCTTCAGATCAACATACTTAGATCAAAATATTTCCCTTCTTTTGCCCTTTCTCCAATAGTTCATCTGCCCACCATTTGAATACAGGCTCCTTTTAGACATGAACACCTCTTCAGCAGGTTTCTCTGAATTCCAAACACTATCCAGGGAGATGAAGGAATCTTTTATAGGGCCACGAAGGCTGTAAAGGAAAGAGAGTAAATCCACTTTGCCAGGTGTCTCAGATGTAAATACAAGGGATTATTTTTATTTCCTAGTATAGAGCAATGATCAGGAATATCTAGAATTGTTGAAGATGTAGCTGGTGCTTGTTTTCCTGTTGATTTTATTTACATGAGATTCTAACCTTAGGAGAGATGGGGAAGGGAGGGAGGGAGGAAGGAAGGAAGGAAGGGAGGAAGGGAGGAAGGGAGGAAGGGAGGAAGGGAGGAAGGAAGGAAGGAAGGAAGGAAGGAAGGAAGGAAGGAAGGAAGGAAGGAAGGAGATTGTAGAATTGTTAAAAATCCTTGACTTGAGTAAACTTGCAACTCAATGCTGACCAAGACAAACACTGTATAATTTTTTCCTGAGTTTTCTTGAAGCTTAATTAAACTATTCAAACCCAAATGCTCCAAGGTATATCACAGACAACAACAACAACAAAAAGAAACTTCTGAGGCAAACTGCAGTATTCCATGGTTACTGTCAGGTTTGAGAGTGACTGTGGCCCAAAGGTTACAATCAAGAGATGTTGATGGAATAAAAGCACCAGATGTAGCATTGCTGTGATTTTTTATTGTATGTAATTTAGCAAAGGGGGTGGGGAACAAAGGCAGGCATGAGATCTGTGCTTTGCTGCCAGTGGAAATGTGAGGCTGTCCCCCAAAGGGAGAAACTAATAGGCTTAATTAAGATATAATTGAGCCTTTCTATGAATTTGAAAGAAATAATCTTTCCCTGTTTCCCCCCAGAAGAGTCAGGGCCCACAAGCAGCTGATGCTGTCATTAGTGATGCTGAGAGGCAGCTGCTTTCTCAGGGTGGCATTTTTATTGCATTTTTCATGCTATTAAGCACACAAAGGGCTGTGTAGTTTAAGTGATTAAGAAATTATATTTAGGAGTTAGCACATTTATTTTTAAAATAGAAGTGAGATCTTGCCTTGTCAACTTGCCAGCAGCCTTTACTACCTCGATACGCCATTGGAAAGCATTCTTACCCTATAGTAGATTCTAATTACATTTCTTTTGAGTCTGAAACTCCTCAAATCGTGCTTGTGATTAACCATGTCAGGTCTGTCAAAATATATGAAGGTTTGATGGGATTAAATCCAAAGCAGCATTGCACAGAAGAAAGTGTCACTGCTAGGAATTTATTCCAGCCTTGCCACCTCTTTTTGTGGTGGCACTCTCTGTATAAAGTTCACTCAAAGCATTGCCATGGCCAGCAATGTTCAGAATCTTTATTTATTTTACTAAAAATAATTTCCATGCTATAAATACTGTTATACACACTTCCTGAGATTCTGTTGTGTTTTATTTATGATGCCATGGACATTACTCTGAAAATAAAATGAAATTAAAAATTGTGTTAACAGGAAGGAATTGGAGACTGAGAATTCCAGAAGGCAGAAGGAATGTTCATTCCTGGGTCTGAATTAGAGAGGTGGAAAAGACTCACTGAATTCTCCATTTCACTCTCAAGAAATTGTAGAATAATGCAAAGATGGAGGAATAGGGTCGTTTAATTCAAAAGTTAAAAAAAAAACAAAACAAAACAAACATGCTTTCTAAAAATCAGGTTAATCAAGCAAATTATTTTCAAGATTGGGAAACCTCATGTGGGTCGACAGAAATGGAGCCATTGAAGGAATTCAGATATTTAAATGCAAGTGTCTGCAGGTGAGTCTAGTCTGTAAAACCCCCCTGCAGATGGTGGAGGTGTAAATGGTCTTATCAGCAAGAGATAACAAATATCAGCTCAATCTAAAACAAAAACTTGACATTTAAGTTAAATTCTCTCACTGACTGTCTGGCCTTGATGCTCATTGACTGCCAATAGTGGTCACTTGGCTATTGAGTTGAAACAGAGGAATTTATAAAAATCACATCTTTAAGTGACTGAATCTGCCCCCAGGTGACCTTGATTCACTTCACCTTTCAGCCTCACCTCTTTCCCCTTGTCCACAGCACTAAAATATCCTGAGGGCAGCCTTGGCCATGCTGTGTTTGTGGGAGTCCCTGTCTGGGGCCAAGTTCACCCAGGTTCCTCAGGTGTTACCAAACTATAAAAAAATTGCCTAATCTGATTATTTCAGAAAACACTGAATTTAATTCTTAGAAATAAATTTCTCAGAAATAAAGTTCACAAAATGTGGTTGTTTTTTGGTTTTTGTTTTGGTTTTGTTTGTTGTTTTTTTTTTAATTAAACCCAAATTAAGTAAAAGAAAATGTCTTGCAGAGCTGTGTCCCACTGTGATGGGGAGCAACTTGTTGGAAATGGAGAGGGTTGTGGGATCAGAACAGGCTGCCCAAGGAAGTGGTGGAATCACCATCCTTGGGAGGGTTTGAAAAACTAGATGTGGCACTGGAGACATGATTTAGTGGTGACTAGGGGGGTGCTGGGTGAGGGGTTGGACTCGATGATCTTAGAGGTCTTTTCCTCTAATTCTAAACCTTTAATTCTGTGATTATTTGCAAGAACTTTCCAGCTATTTTTTACCAGTGGATGCTTTATGAATAAAACTGACAATTCAAGTTCCTTCATCTCTTCAGTACTCAGAGAACCCCAGGACAGGGGTGGAATGTGGGTGAAGAACGACTTCCCACTTCAGATGCCTCAAAGACAGAGACTCCTTCATCCCATCTCCCAGGGAAAGCTCAGGTTGACATCAGCATCCTTTATTTCATCCCATCTCCCAGGGAAAGCTCAGGTTGACATCAGCATCCTTTATTTCCACCTCGTGTGGAGGGCACACGCCCGCACGTTTATTCTGAACCCTTTTACAGGAACAGCCCTAAAATATCTCCTGATCCACTCCCAGATTAGAAAGCTGGGAACAATTATCCTTTTTCCCCTATATTCTGTCACCTCAGAGCCAATGTGCATTTTTCCTGTTTGAGGCTCTGTCCCATTGTTATTTCTCTGCTGTGCTGCTGAAACACCTCGAAGCTCCAGGCTGAAGTCACTTGTGCTAAGTGCTCTATAACCATAAATTCTGGCACAGATCTGGTCCCAAAGAACAAATTGTCTGAAATTTTAATGTTCCAAGAAAAAAAACATGTAAAGATGTAGGCCCACAGGGGAACTCAATTTTTTTCCTCGAGGTGATTGAACCAGAAAAAAAAGCAAAGCCAGGGACAAACCAGAGGCGTTTCAATTTCTGAGACAGCTCTAGACTGTTATCTAATAAAACATTTATTGTTTTAAACACTTCAGGTCAAATCACATGAGATTTTCATGGCTTTTGTGCATAATTAATAAATAAAAAACAACTGTGAATCATCATCACAATTATTGTTGTCATTTTAGCATTATTGTCATCATCATTATTGTCATGATTATTAACATTATTATTATCATTATTATCATTATTTTCTTCTCTGATATCAGAAGAAAACACCACACACCGAAATTAAATAATTATAAAAGCCCAGCCACCTCTCTCAGACATGTGTCCTGAAGTAAAATAACATCAGATAAATAATTTCATAATAATGCAAATAAATAATAGTTTTTTAAAAAAGCCAATGAAATAGCACTTAATTTATGGATTACACTGTCCTTTTATTTCAGAGACATAATGGAAAATTTTAGAAATCAAGACAAAATTTGTTGAAAAGCAAATTATTCATATTTCTATGTACTCCCATGAATAGCTGATACATAGTGAGAGAACTGTTTATCAACATAAAGCTGTGACAAACATATAATAATAGTATAATAGATATATTGCAAAATTTGATGAACGTGAATCTTAAAAATAGAGAAAAAAGATAAAAATAAACCTCAAAATTTGAGTTTTCCCTTTTTCTTGCAAATGTGGGTTTTTTTGCATTTTTATAGTTCAAAAGTTTTCATTTTAGAATAAATTATCAAAATAATTTTTAAAAATCAGTTTAGCTTTTTCACTTACTTCTTTTTTACAAGGAGCTTTTTCAACCATGGATTTACTGTAATTTTAACTCGAAATGTGGAACAACAGGCTGGATTTGGGTTTGGATTTGAATTTAGATTTGGATTTGGCTGGTGGCACTTTTCAGAATGTTTTCAATCTAATCATGTGTAACAAGGACACAAAGAGGTGTGAAACTGCCTTTGAGGATTTAAAAATAGCAACAATGCTCTGGTCTCCAGTTTCAGTGTTTTACTATCAAATCCACCCCATTCTCCAATGTAAACAATGCTACAAAAGCCAAATGATCATAAATTCTTTACAAGCAGAACTAAAAATGATGGGGATTATGCTCTGTGAGTCTCATTTAAAAATTATTTGAGTTTGGCCCTGCATTTTTCAATACTTATTTCTAATTAGGCTATGACATCTAATCAATCACCAGAGCAACCCAGATGTGAGGACATAAAAATTCTGGGGGTTGAGTTATAGCCCCGAAGCCTTTAAACTAATTTGCTTTTTATTGGTGAAAGGGAAAAATCAAGATTTCCTTCACTGGGTCAGTGAGTTACAAAGAGCTGATTTGAAGCAAAATATAAGCAGGTACATAAAATCAATCAAGCAGAATAAAGAGCCAACCTCTGGCTAAACTTACTCCTCTTCTATCCAGTTCATTTAAAATGGGATAACAGTGATATAATAAGGTTAAAGAAATATGATCATTAGGGCAGGGAAAATATTGACTCTTCTGAAGTGTTCTCTTCCTGGTTGGAAAGAAAGCAATTCAGAGGTAATGTAATTCCTAAAGTTAACTGATGCAGCCCCAAATGCTTTGCAGTGTAATGACAACAAATTTTTGAGCTGTAAAAAATGGATGCACATTTTATTTGTCTTTTCCACTATAAATGGCAAATCAGAAAGTCAGAATTTATTGCAAAACAAAGCCAAAAAGCAAAGAGAAGCTTAAACAGGCAGACATGCCAGGAGAACTCTGGTCTTATTCCTTCCAGGCTGCCCTTGGATTTCTGGAGAAAAAAGCATCAAAAATGTTTCACATGTGGCACAAAGCAAGTTTTAATTCATTGCTGTGGCTGCATGGAGCAATAAAGTCCACACTGCACTTGTTCTCAGTGTCAGGTTGATATTTAGGGGAAAAAGCTTTGTGTCCTCACATCAAACAAAGCCCACATTAGTCAGAGGCTGGATGTACAATTAGTCACCGAGACACCTTGAACTGAAACAGTTTCCAGAAGGCTGAATGTCACAGAACCAAAGCTTTATGAAAAACTAATGGTATTTTTTATTTCTTATTTCTTTTTCTTTCTTTCTCATTATGTTTTCTAAAGGAATCCGCATAAGGTTAGAAAGAATATGCTTTTTTTTAAAAGTTCCTTTTTAATTTTTTTTTCAAAGATACTTTAGCCAGGAAAAAATTAATTTTCCTCTAGAAATTCATTAACTATTTCAAATAAAATTTCATGACCGGTAATACAGAAAGGCAGTTTGCAAAATAGATGGAAAAATATGCAAAAATTTTCTCCAAAAGCCTGTGTGTCAGACTGGTTTGGACACATGTGAGATGTTGGCTTCTCCCTCTGAGCTGGTATTTGCCTCTCTGTGTACAGTGTTTAGAATATTCCATCTGCCTTCTCTGGATTTTGGCTGAGCATTTTAATTGAAAACGTACAGGCTTTAATTATTTGCTCTGAATCCCAAAAGAAAAAGTCAATTTAATCTTGAGGAGCCTCTGTGGAGAGTTGGTATGTCCAGGAAAATTGATAAAACCTAATCAGCAATAAGTGTCCTGCAGATAATTTGCTGGTTTTATGGATTTTATTTTTAATATCTCTGCAAAATGTACAAATAGTGGTCTGCTTTATTATGCTCTAATCTGGCAGGCAGTGTTCAAATGGGAAAACTTTTAGTTTTCATTGCTCAGTTCAACACAGGCAAAGGCAGAGGTAAAAAAGATTTATCTTCTCTTGGGTGTGAAATCAGTCAAGAGCTCAATTCTTCACCAGCTGGACCTGACATTCTGTAAATATTATGCAAATTTTGCAGCTGGAAGACACGAAGATTGAAATTTCTCTCCCAGTAAAACACTGGATTTCTTTATCTGTCAATTAGTTCCTTAACAATTACTGATTTTTCTAAAATGGATCTTTTCCTGAAAGAAAATACTGATCATTATTAATCTCCATTGTTTAGTGGGATTTTTTCATTCTTTTTCTTTAAACAAGCTATTAATGGTTTATTTATTTGTTTGTAGAATTTCATAAGGTCCCAGTGATAATTTCCATTTAATTTCTGCCCTCATTCAAAATGGATCAGACAGGCTCCTCCAGGCACTGATTCCTATTTGGAAGAAGGATGAATTATTATGGATTGATCAGAGAGAGCTGTCAGAGGTTTATGATCAGCTGGCAGTGCCCACAGATCAGATAAGCCAGTTACAATCAGGGTTTTCCATAAAAAAATTGTTGCCATCAAGGTTTCAAAGCAGCCTATTGGCATTTTTAATAACTTCAGAATTTCCCCAAACAGCCATTTTTGGAACTGAAATTGCCTCCAAGTGGTATCTGTCTGAAAGAAAGGCAACTTCCTTTTTCTCTCTGCAGCAAATTTCCTTCACACCCTCTGAAGCTGAGGGTAGATGACAAGCAAATACAAGTTTGCTACTCTTATATTAAAAAAATAGCAGAGAATTCCCTCCTGGCATTCTGGAGCAGTGGCTGCATCTGTGCTTTGTGCCACTAAATTTTAATCATCCAAAATTGGTCTTTGAGATCTTCCTCCCAGGATAAAAGTGCAGCAGCCTGAAGAAGATGCTCCAGCTCACCTGGTGATGTGGCTCACACCCTCCCCTCTAAACAGAGGAGTGTCCCAAACTTCTTCCCAAATTTATGGTGTCCAGAGTTGTCCAAAATAAAACTCATCCTCTGGCTGTGAGATTCAAGATCCGGCCTTGCCTGTGCTTGATTAAAATTTGGGCAAAGCAAAGGGCTGAGACAAGGAACATCAGGACACAAATTTCCTTGGGTGTGGGAGCAATCCACTGGATTCACACCTACCCCTTGCCAGTGAGGAAAACCCTTCTTGCAGGAACAGTAATTTTCTGAAATTTGCAGCTCCAAATGAGACACAAACAATACAGAAATGGGAAATTCTATAAGGATTTATGGCTAATAAATACCAGGCTGCTAAAAAGATGATAAATAAATTATAATAAATGTAGAATAAGCAAACCCAAAGCAGCAAAAAATTGTACTTTGGGTTCCAAAAAGAAGAGCATTGAAATAAACCAACCAGTTAAAGATCACCACTGCCTCTGTTCCCTTCTCTCTCTTTTTATTCCTGACAAAGAAAAACATTAAATATATTCTTTTCAAAGCCTCTGATTATTTTATGTAGTTTTCAATTTACTCTGGCATCTTGCTTAGGAAGCT
Source organism: Rhabdornis inornatus (assembly GCA_013397075.1). NCBI lineage: Eukaryota > Metazoa > Chordata > Aves > Passeriformes > Rhabdornithidae > Rhabdornis > Rhabdornis inornatus. The sequence goes on along the minus strand of VWZS01008191.1, from coordinate 671,471 downwards.
GTAATCTTCCTCTAGAAGTCATTTCATCCATATGAGCAAGGGAAAATTCATTACTTAATCAGTACAGAGAAAATGGCAGATGTTGCATCTTTGGGGGTTTTTTTTGGAAAAAACTTAATTCTTACCTAATCTAATCTTGGTTGTTCACACAATCAGTTGCAAATTATTCCTTTCTGAAAGATGCTACACTTTGCAGTAGAGTTGCTCTCCACACTCTCAGAATGCTGACAACCTTCAGTGCTCTAATAAATCCACAGAACTTTGTGGCAAAGTCTGAGTATTGCCCATGCCAGCTCACTGATCAGCTTCCCTGAATTTCTAACCTATTATTTGTGTCAAAACTACCTTTTAATCTTCATTTCCACCCCCCAATTCCATCTAGAGATTGGTGGAACAAAGGTTTTGTTGATCCAGGGAAAGATGCTCTATTTATCTCTCTCCCCTTCTCCATCTATTTTCCCTGGAGCAGATAAATGAACAGGAAAATAAAGAATCCCTGAGAAGGATGTTCAAATAACCAGTTTCCTTGACTGATGCCACCATTTCTCAGTTGTCTTGACTCAGTTTTCACTTTGAAAGGTCTCATATGTCAGCCCTTCCAACTGGTGTGTTCAGGGTTCATTAAATGAAACAACTCAGGAAAGGAAAAATGTCAACAGCCCCAAAACTGCATCTCCAGTTCTCATGGCAAATAAAGGGAACAGTGGGAAGTGGCTATTTGGAAATTCTCTACTTTCCTCCCTTCAGTCTATATTTCTTTCTCTTGTATTCCCAGATATTATCCAGACATATCCATACCCCACAGAGAGATCCAGGAATGTTTATTTTTTTTTTTAATTTTGCAGGTATATAAATACAGAATTTACCTCTAAGGGATCGGCAGGGCTATGGACATGAGTGTGAAGGACATGAAATGGGAATTGAGAAAAAATGTAGCTGAGTTAAGCAACAGCATAAACCACTGCAGAATCACAGCATATCCTGAGCTGGGAGGATCATCAAGTCCTACTCCTATCCCTGTACAGGACAACCTCAAAAATCCCATTCTGTGCCTGAGTGTTGTCCAAAACCTTCTGGAACTCTGCCAGGCTTGGTACAGTAACCCTTTCCCTGGGGAGCCTGGTCAGTGCCCCACGACCCTCCGGGGGAGGAACCTTTTCCTGATATCCGACTGTCTTGGTTTGAAAGACAGGAGTTTCTTAAGAAAGGCAGGAGCATCTATTGAAATGGACAACTTAAACCCCCTCCCTCCAAATTATTGTAATTTTGAAATTAAGGGGCTCTCAGGCAAAGATATGGGAATAGGAATAACAGCTCTTTATTAAGAAAATTAAAATAAAAATACAGTAAATACAAAAGAAAAAAAGAAACAAAACACTGCCAGAGTGAGAATCCAAGCTGATCCCCGTCAGTCAGTCAGGGTGTTGGTGCAGTCCCATTCCATGGTGTCTGCATCCTCCTGCAGTGACAGATGTGCTTCTGTTGGAGCAGTGCTCCTGGAGAAGGTGCAGTTTTCCTCCAAAGCTCCAGGGATGATGTGGAAGGGTCTGGTTTTCCTCTGGGATCCAGTGGAAAAAGGCTGCTCTGATGTTCCAAATGTCAGATTTGATCTGGGTAGGAAATGCTTGGCTCCTCCCCCTGGCTGGAGCATGCCCCAATGGGATGATGGAATTTTATCAGTCATGCAGTGAGACTCCATGGCCCATTAACAGGAGATCTCTCCTGGAGGAAGGATGGGCTGTGGAAAAGATAAAGAACACTGCCCCAGCTGGTTTTAACAGATGGTGATAGAATACATGTTGCCGGTCACATCCTGCTTTGCAAGCCAAGACACCAACCTGAACCTCCCTGACACAGCTCCAGCCATTCCCTCAGGTCGTGTCACTGTCACCAGAGAGAAGAGATCAGAGTCTCCATTCCCCCTCCTGAGGAGCTGCAGACTGAGATGAGACTCCCCTCGGTCTCCTCTCATCTGGATGACAAGATTTTCAACACTATTGCTCTGGAGACAAACATTTCCATGGATCAGGTGTGGCAGGTGTGACCTACACCTCTTGTCCAGCTGTGACTGTGTGTGGGGCTGGGAACCCACGCAGAGCGGGGCTGTTCCTGGCTCTGGTGGCATCACCTGACCCTGAAGGTCAACACACCTTTTCCAGGTGAACACACATTTCCCAGGTGTGAGCTGCAGAAGATCCACTGAGTCTTTCCAATTTATTCTGCTCCTCTTGCTGGTTGCTGTCACCCTTTTGGAGGAAGAGCCATTGCCCTGGAATGAGCTGTAGGGCTGATTCCTCCATGGAATGTGAATCCTGCCCCACAGGAGATCGAAGCACGCTGTTATACAACATGCCACGTATTTGGATACCAGAGGTACCAGGGCTAGTGTCCCCAAAAATAAATAGCTACAAATATCTTATTATTTTCACATTTTAGAGCTGTACAGCTGTAGAGAACACATCAGGGTTATAATAAAACAATATTTCTTTTCAAGTCCCTCAGGATAAGAACTGATTGAATCACATTTGTCTGAAGCAAAAAGAAAAAATACTTCAATACTGGATGAATCATGGATAAATCTGTAAACCAGACTGGAAAAATTGAACATTAAACTTCAAATTTAGGCATTGATGTTAAGAGCCTTCCACTTTTTTACTGACCCCCCAAGACTGGAACTCAAATGAATCTGAGGACATGAGTAGTTCTTTCTTTCATCCCTCATTCTTTCCTCCAACTCCATTTCTCTCCTTCAAGCTCACCAGCTCCAAATCCTTGCTGTAACATAATTAGAGATGTTACTGTGTTTGAAATACTAAGGCAGAATCCATCATCTGTTTAAAAAACAAAAAAAAAAGCAGTATCAGGAAAGTTGTTTTATTTTTTTTTTTGCTTTTTTTTTCCCTAGGAGCTAAAATTCTTTTTAGATCTTTGTTTACAGCCATCTGTATCAAACACCAAATAATAAGGCAGAAAGTGGAAAAACAAAAGATATTCTTGTTTGTTGTTTGACATGGTTTTAGACTTCTAGGAGAGGCATGGAATAATCTATTTGGGTTTATTTCTTAAAGAGAAACAGGAAGATGTGATACAATCTCAGACCTCTGAAATGAGGTCTGAGCAAAAAAATTATGAACTTATATTTCTATAGTTGTAAGTAAGAATATGCCTTAAGTAAGTAAGAAACTGAATGTGGGGGTTTGTAAAGGTTTTTTGAAATTTTTATTTGTTGAAATTTTTTATTTTGTTGAAAAAGTGTGTCCCATAGTTAATATAGCCCTTAATAAAAGTTCTGAAAAAAATGTTAATTGAAAAAGTAATTTTTACATAGTAGTCAGAATTCCATTCTCCTGGACAGCTAACCACTGTAACATCAAAACCACAAAAAACTGTTTCTTGTAAAAAAATCTCCATAAACTAAAAAAAAAAAAAGTCTCCTCTCCCAAATAAATTAGTAAAAAACTATTTTAAAAACAGTAAACTAAGTTATTTTCTAAACATTCTCAGTATCAAAAAAAGACTAGCCTAAAGTTTTATTCTAATTTTTTTCTTATAATTTCCAGTAATAAAATTTCTCTTTGTACCATTTAAAGTTAAGCCTGTTTTGCCTTCCTCCTAATCCTATCTCACAATAAAAAAAATTTCAAATTAATAAACCAAATCCACTACACTGTATGATAAGATGTTGAAGAGTTTTATAGTGTAGTAATGTAATTGTATAGGGTAAGCTAAGAGTTTAAGTATTATAATAAAAGCATATGTGTATGTGTGACAGTAGTTCAGAAGTATATGCAGTGAGACAGAATTAAGTAAACGTGATGGGTTAGAAAAGCAAAATAAATTTTGTAGCAACTTTCCATTGGACTAAAATGTTATGTATTGTCTTGCAATGAAGAAATTCGTGACTAGTTTGAGCTATGGCTGAATTCTTGCTTTTCTAAATCTCACCACCTCGAGTCTGATGCATTTTGGAGCAATAAATCATCTTTAGCACAATCGTAGTCCCATCCCTTCATTAAAGTGATGATAACAGAGTAAAGAAGGTGAAAGAGTTTGCTGTGCAGGAGCAATCACAGGCAGAGAAAAGAGGAGTGAGAATATGTGAGAGGAACAGCCCTGCAGGCACCAAGGTCATGGAGAAGGAGGGGCAGGAGCTGCTTCAGGAGCTGGAACAGAGATTTGCCTCTGGGGCAGCCCGTGGAGAGGCAGCTGTGCCCTGCAGCCCATGGAGGTCCAGAAATAAACTTGCAGCAGTGGAGAAGCCCGTGCTGGAGCAAAAGGATTCCCAAAATAAGGTTGTGACCTCATGGAAAGCTGGTGGAGCAGCTCCTGGCAGGAGCCAGGAGCCCATGGAGAGAGGAGCCCACCCTGGAGTAGGTTTAGGGCAGGATCTGTGACCCCATGGGGACCCTCATTGGGGCAGCCAGGACTGAAGGACTGACCCCATGGGCAGGAATTTGTGAAGAACTGCAGCCCAAGGTGAGGACCCAGGTGTGAGAAGTGCCTGAAGGACTCTCCCATGGGAGGGATCCCACACTGGAGCAGGAGGAGAGGGTGAGGAATCCTCCCCACGAGGAGGAAAAGGCAGCAGAGACAACCTGTGATGAACTGACCACAGTCTCCATTCCCCATCTCCCTGCAGCTCTTGGGAAGGAGGATTTGGGAAGAGGGAAGCAGTGGTGGGAAGGTGCTTTGAAACTTGGGCTGATTTCTCATTGTCTCACTGGGCTTCATTTGGAATAAATTAAATTAATCTCTCCAAGTTAAGTCTGTTTTGCCCATGATGACAATTGCTGAGTGATCTCTCCCTGCCCTTACCTTGATCCATGAGCTTTTTGTTGCACATTTTCTCTCTGTCCAGATGAGTAGGGAAGTGAGAGTGATTTTGGTGGAGAACTGGCATCAGCCTGGGTCAATCAACCACAATCAATTTGTTAATATTCACACACAGTCAAAGGAAAAATGCTTGGGTTTTACACATTTCAAAGGCTTGACATTTTTATGCCCACCTCTTATTACAAATGCAAGAGAAGGCAAAATTTCAGTCAATTTCAGAAAGACATAGTAAAATATTGCTGAATTAATTTCCTTGTCCACAGCTGACCAGAGAAACCAACTCTGATGTGCCTGCAGTGGTGAAGTGATTTTTTTGTCCATAAACTACCTCAGAAAAGTGACATTTATATTTATCACTACATCATCATCATAAGAGTAAGGAAATTATGATAATCCAGTGCATTTTTCATTCTTTGACATTTAACAGCATTAAGGTGGATCATCAGCATTTGCATACTGTAATTGTTTTTGCATAGGTTTGGCAGGGCTGACTTAACAAGGAGCTGTCAGTTATAGTAGATTTTTAATTACTTTATTTCACTACTGTTCTCAAGTGCCTAAGCAAGTGAACTTTAAAATAACTTCAGAACAGATTTGTGCTTTAAAGTAAATATAACCTGCAATAGGCTAAGGAGGAAATTAGAAGAAGGGAGGAGTGGTGGGAAGGTGTTTCAAAATTTGTTGTTATTCTTCCTTGTCCCACTCTGCTTTACTTGGCATAAATTAAATTAATTTCCCCAAGTTAAATCTGACAGCACATTTCCTCTCTCCTTAGCAGTTCAGATATCAGATGAATTGAGATTAATGAAAGTATGCTGGTCCATGTTCATTCAGATAAATGTGAACATAGGCTTCTAAGGAGGAATTAATCTTTATGGACTGAAGTCCATTAAAATTTTAGGGATAAAATTCAGACCAGGCATCTAAAATTACCCAGTTGCCTCTGAAAATGGAAGGTTAGTGACCAGGCAGTTGGATTAGATGTGGGTCCCTCTCAAGTGAGCTATTCATTAAATTATAGAATGATATGAATATTTAGGTTGAGAAAAACCTCTAAGGTCATTGAATCCAACCACAAACCCAACACTGCCAAGTCCACCACTAAACCATGTCCCCATCAGAGTGCACATTTCAGATCTCTAATCAGATAATCTCTAAACTGATAATTAGAGGAAGAGTGGAGGAGAGAAGATAAATGAGTGTGATTTATGGCATCCATCTCATATCTCCTTTTTGGGTGCAGAATGACCTTTTGGAAGGACCCACATCTATCACTGACTTTAGGAGAAACTCAGCAACAAATTTATGTTAAATTCCAGCTCTTTGACCAGACAACACCTGAGACAAACCCCAGGTTCTGATCAGAGGATTTGTGCCCCAGCACTGGAATATTCTTCCAACTCCCCTAAAAGGCTGACTTTGAGGGATGGCTCTGAACAACAGTGCTGGTCATGGGGAACACTTTAACGATATTTAGGTGGAAAATGAAGAAAAAATATTTATCCTGCTTGAGTTTGAGATACTAGCAGTAATATGAAATGTTTATCTTAAAAATTTATAAAGGTAAAGGAACAAAAAATTAAATAAAGGGGTAATCTATCAAATGTTAGAAAGAGAGGAATTATCAGAAAAAGACTGGTATTGTTTAAAGCCCCCAGTAATGGGGATACTTGGACTCAAGAAAATGGGAAATAAACCAGTTCATCCTTATTGTTATCCTTATTGCTCTGGCCCTGTTTTCCACAAGGAAAAGCCCAATATCCCCATGTCCACCCTGCCTTTCTTCCAAAGCCTTCAGAGAGCTGCATGAGAGAGGAAAGCAGAGCTGTTCCTTCAGCCACCTCATTTCATCAACAGGAGCCCAAACCAGGTCCCACCCTCCTGCCTCCACCCTGGGGACAGAACCTGCTGCAGGTGTGACTCTGGAATCATGTCAGGATGAGCCTCATCATTCTGCAAGCTGAGGCTTCCTCCAAGAGGTGTTTATTTTATTTCCAAGCACTGCTTTAAACCAGAAAACAAGAGCTGTCCTTGCAGGAAGATGGAAATACATGTGGTGACAAGACACCAGTTGCTCTGCAAGAGCAGCAAATGAATTAAATCCATTCCATATTCAGGGCTCTGTCCTTTGTATTCTGGAGTTTTGCTGCTCTGCTTTTATCATTTAACATTTTTTTATGCCTGCAATACAAGCAGACAGCTCTGTGCAGTTCTGCCTGAATATTCCCAATTTTAGACATTCTCTATAAGATGCAGCTCTTAATTGCCTGTCTGAGACTGTCCTTCCCCCAGACCACTCCACAAGATGAAGGGAAATTAATTTGGCATCTGCAGGGAATACTGAAGATTATCAAGAGTTCAGAAGACAGATTTTTATAAATGGGAGGGAATTTTGCCATGTTGATTTGTTTGCTTCCCAGAAAAGTGTAACAATTTTTATTGTCTGATGACTTTCCAAACAATGCTCTTATTTCCTGGTTGTGACCTGCTCTTCCAGAAGAGCCCAAAACCAGAAGTCTTGATTTCAGACTGAACTATGCCCTAAGAACCATTTTCCACTAAATACCAGGTTTTCAGAGGGCTGCATTTAAATTTGAGGGGTTCTGCTGCTAATCACAAAACTGTTTATTTCATAATAATATTCCACAATTCATGTCTCAGTTATGTTCCTTCTCTCTTTTTTTTTTTTTCTGCCAGATCCATAAGAATATCATCATGGAAGATTAAGTTTAAACTATTTAATGTTCCAGCAAGAATGCTTCATTAGACTTTTTCCAGTCCACATCTGCAGAGTTAAATCACTTCGATCTCCTTGATGTCCCCAATCATGTAACAATCAGTTAAGAACAAGGCTGCCAGCAGGATTTTTATTCTTCAGTGGGCACAGTAGAAATATTGAAAGCACAAATAACTCCTGGTGCTGCTTCCTGCCCCTTTTTGAGAGGAGCCCAGCAGATGTGTGATGTGCTCCATCTCTAACACCTCAAATAAAAAGTGTTAAAATTTGGAGGGCTTGAAGAAGTTTTGATTTTCTCTGAGCCAAATTTAATTTAAATAAGGATGAGGTTCTTGAGTTTATTCCTCCCATGAAGGACTTTTATTTATTTATTATTTCTTTCTTTTCACTTCACTGCTAAGGAATATGGAGCCTGGCATACAGGAAAGACTGGCTGCAGGGCAAAGGAAAATGCCAAGACAATGATAAAATTTGGGAGGGAATGTGGGGGGGTTGGAAGGGGACAGAAAACAGGGAGAGAAAAATAATAAAAGAAATGAGACTAAATTAAAAAGTGAGAGGCAGGAAATTCTCCATTTCCCTTTAGGTTTATCATATCTGACTTTTAATTTTGAATTTACACAAGAACGTCTTTATAGTTCCCTAGAGAATAACTGAACAAATACTCAGGGTTGTGTAGGGAAAGTCCCCCTAAACAGAGAAAAACCTGCAGACAGTGGCCAGGATGTCTTTTTTTGGATCTAAATTTCAAATCAAAATCATGTGTAATTGCTGGAACTAAGTACTGACGCCAGGTTCTTAAAAATCAAGAAGTTTAATTGAGGAGATTTTAGAACAGGAATATTTTAATCTATTTTATTCACCTTCCAGTGTTCAGTGTGCCCCTGTTGTCTTTTTTGCTGTGACCAAACAGAGGCAGGAGGCAACATGGACTTTATTTAGAGAAAAACAAGTGAGTGACACCACAAGATGAGGTTTTCATGTGCTTGTGTGATTTGAAAAGCTGCAGATCCTTGCAAGACTGACATTAAACCCTAAGAGTTGAAAGGCCTTAATGTCTTCAAAGCTTTTGCCTCTGACTGAGTGATCAAATTTTATTTCCACCTCATTAGGAAGTCAAGTAACAGGAACAAAACCTGGTATTGCCAGGACCAGAAATGAAATTGTTAAGGAACATTTTCCTAGCAAGTGACTCTCTCATAAGCCTGTCTATTTTATTGATAATTTTGAGACATGATGGGGTGATGGCTTGCCTTGCTGTGAGAGGCTGCAGGGTGATGGGGGATTCACTGCTCTGAGCACATCAGGCTCTTGCTGCAGCTGCCTGAGGAGCAATGATTGGCTCCACTCATCATTTTCAGGAGAAATTCATTGCCCCTCGTGAAATAAGGTCAAGATTCCCTTCAGAGCAACATCGGCCTTGGAGCTTACCAACTATGATATAAAAACCTCCATGTATTAATAACTATTGTTATTATTATAAGCTATCTAAATGAGTTTTTTCCCTATATTCAGTATTGGTTTTCATATCCAGACTAGAAGTTCTGCATTTTGGCAGAAGCTGACAATGCTAGGACAGGATAAAACAGAGCCTGGAATGATTTATTTTAAAATCACCCAACAGCAGCAACTCATGGGTGGTAAGGGAGAATGGCTTCAAAGGGGGAGTAAGCTTAGATCAAATATTGGGAGTAAATTCTTTACTATGAGGTTGTGAGGCATTGGAAAATGTTGCCCACAGAAATTATGGATGCCCTGTTACTCTGAAGTGTTTAATGCCTGATTAGATGAAGCTCAGAGCAACCTGGACTAGTGGAAAGTGTCCCTGGCAGAAGTGGAACTGGATCACTTTTAAGGTCCCCTTCAACCCAGACCATTCTGGGATTGATTCCATAAACTCAGATCGATTTTGTCAGGAAGGACCCAACAGACAGTAAAGACTGTGCCCAGCAAATCTCATTCTTTCATAAAACAAAACACTGGATTTGCATAATTAAATGCTGAATGTTTTCCTCAGTGCAAAATTCTTCCACGATGAGCAGAGAGGAAAATTTACTTCTCTGTTGAAGGCCTGAAGCCAGCTGCCATAAGGTTTATAGGATTTTCTCCCACTAACTCATGAAAAACCTTAAAGCCTTAATAGATACAGATTGCCTGGTGAAATTAGGGGGAATAATTCCTCTTACTTCAGTGGTGGAATTATGGGGAATAATTCCTCTTACTTTAGTGGTAATAAGAAGATAAGCATAGGATTGTCCCCAGGAATCAACTATTCCAGCAAACTTTAAAAAAGGGGAAATAAGAATAAGAAAGAAGAATATGCCTTGTTAATTTCTGCATTAAAATTTGCTTGCACTGAGGCCTGGAGGGGTGTTCAGTAGGAAAATAACAGCCTTAAAACAAGCAGGGTTTTGTATTTAAGAGCACTCAGGACATTCCCTTCCAGCACACATAAATAATGAATTACCAAAGCTTTACCACTTTTTGGGGTTGATTTGTCCTTCTATCAGGTTTGCAGCTCTTAAAATCACATTATTGTGCTGTTTGCCACAGTGGTGCTGGTTCCCTGCTCCCAGCAGCTGGAATTTGCTCGTGGTGATGTTCCTATTTCCTCCCTGCAGCCTAATGAAAGCTCCCTGACATTATCACAGCTCACTAATTCCCAGCCAGCTCCTTCCACGGATCCGTGCTCTCACTGTGCTGACTCAGCAGGCACTTCCCCATTCCTAAAAAATCCTGGGTTTGGAGAATTTTTTCTACCCACAGCAGCATTTCAGAGAGGCAGCACACACAGGGAGATACCCAAATCTACTGAAAAGAAGCTCATGGAAAGAGGGAAACAAACAACAACAAAAAAAGAAGAGGCAAATTGAAAAATCATCACGAATGTTGCAAGGGAAAAGGGATGGTGGTGCCACAATGAAGCAGAGCAACCCTGAGATAATGAAGGGATAAGAATATTGATTTCTTGTTTATCCTGGAGAAAAGGAGGCTCAGGGGGGCCTTTGTTGCTCTGCACAACTCCCTGACAGGAGGGGACAGCTGGGGGAAGTCTGGCTCTGCTCCAGGGAACAGGGACAGGAGGAGAGGGAACGGCCTCAATTAGCACCAGGGGAGGTTTAAGCTGGAGATTTGGAAAAAAAATTCTTCACTGAAAGGGTGGCCAAGCACTGGAACAGGCTGCCCAGGAAAATGGTGGAATTCCACCATCCTTGGAAGTATGAAATCTGTGGATGTGACCATTGAGGATGTGGTTTATGGTGATGGTGCCAAGCTGAAAGTTGGATTTGATGACCTCCAAGGTCTTTTCCAGCCGTTCAGTGACAGATTCTGTGGTTCTGCTGACACAGCCCCACCTTCCTCTCAGCAGTTTCTGTAAGTTGCAAAACCAAATGCCTTTCTTGCAGCTTTATCCATTTGGAGGAGGAATTTACCTTCTTGCCAAGACATATCAATCTTCTCATCATGGTTTGTCTTCCTTCCTGTTGCATATTTAACTCTTTCAGAACCCCCTGAGAGATCCCACCTGTGAATCTCTCCCAGAAGAAATGCAAATACAAACCCCAACTAACAGGCCTATTCCCACATTATCTTCAAGCAAGACAAAGTATAGACTTGGCTGCAGGCTTCCACTACCTAATTTTAATCCTGATTATAAAATCTAATGAGGTATATAAACCAGCAATATTTTATTTACTCATGCTGATGTTAAGTAAATTGACCTCCCCCATTTTTGTTTTCCTTGCACAAACACGATCAATCACCAAGACACAGAAAATTTCCTCTGGATTTTATTGGTCACAGGTTGTTTTTTCAATTAGATATAATTAAGAAATGACAAGCCTTTATTTGACTGTGCTTACTGAAAAGAACTTTTTTTTTTTTTTCCCACTACAGCCCATATATAAATTAATCCTTTTCTGGATTATAATTAATTGCTGGAGGTCAGTGATTAATCTCCTTGTTCTACAAGATAGACTGCACTTAACTGCACTGAGACAGTGGCAGAGGGGATTTTCCCTGGCACAGTTAGCAGAAGGATTTTTCAATGTATGAGTGGTACCAAGCTGCTAAGGGACCCAACTCCCATTGAAAGAGGCTCCTCTGCAAACCTTATTTTCACAAACTTCCACTAGCCATGAAAAGTTTTGGGTTTTTTGTTTTTTTATGTTTTTTTTTATTTCTAGAGTAGGAATTTTGGGAGCAGGTCAGAATTCACAGCCTTTGTTTTTCCATCATGTTTCCTTCTGTGTCTTCAGGTGGTGCCAGCCCCTTTTTCTCAACTTCTGGATAATTTCCAATTATTGTTGTTGTGGGGGATTAACACACTCAACCAGTGTGAAATGGGAATTCACTCTCTCAGAAAAACCAAATGATTCTGTGGTGTGAATCTGATCCTGGAAATCATATCTGCTTGAAACACCTGGGTCTGTACAATGGAAGTTAATATTATGCCATTCCAGATTTCCAAGAGTAAAACTTTTCAGCATTTTGCAGGAATAATGGCAAGATGCAAAGGACTCGGATGTTGGAGTGTGTAAAATAGAAGCCTCTCTGAGTCCCTCAGACAGAGAAAAGAATGCAGGGATTAAATTAAAGCCTTTAGAGAAATTAAAATATATTAAGCAACACAGACATGAAGTAGAACTGTAAGTTTTAGTTTTAAGTAAGCAGAAATATTATTAAATCACATAGATATGAAGTGTAAGTCTTAGTTTTAAGAATATATTTTAAGTGCCTTAAGAGAGTAAAAAGCCCTAAAGCCTAGTTAAAGTTCAAGCAGCCTAAAGCCTAGCTGAAAGTTCAGAAACTTAACCCCAGACATAATGAAAACATGGTAAAAACATTGCTTACATTTTCTAGATAGAACCATTTACGTAAATAGATAGAGCTACGTACGTAAGTTATATGTAAGAATTAACACCACTTTTGTACTTTAGAGCTAGGATTGTAATAGGTGTACACAGAATGGTTTAGGTTTGTGTTTTTAGCTCATTGGGTAATTTACAAATAAAAACTCCTGTACTGGGGTGAGAGANAAGGAGAAGGAGAAGGAGAAGGAGAAGGAGAAGGAGAAGGAGAAGGAGAAGGAGAAGGAGAAGGAGAAGGAGAAGGAGAAGGAGAAGGAGAAGGAGAAGGAGAAGGAGAAGGAGAAGGAGAAGGAGAAGGAGAAGGAGAAGGAGAAGGAGAAGAAGAAGAAATGCCAGGGAGCTGCTGCTGCATGGACTAATATTCTGGACTCTTTATTTTCAAGATTGATGCATTCATGCAATAAACAGCTTTACAGCAACCAACTACTGCTCTTGTCTCTTTAAAGACCCAGCCCCATGAATAACTCAACACTCTGATTTTATTTTAAATAGATGGCTATAAATTGCCTTTCTAATCCTTGATTTTTTTTCAGCTGATACAGTCTTTTACAATTTTTCTCTGAAATAATTAGGATGCTTAGAACATTCTCCACAAGAAGACTAAAAGCTTTTGCCTATGGTAGCTGCTGCCTACTTCTAGTGTTTGAATGTCCAATAAAGTGCTTTTTAAACTGAAAATATCACCTCCAAATGTTGCCCCCCTTTAGTTTGGTGGTGTAAATTTTAATGCCTGTTTCAGGGATATAGAAGTTTCTGGTTTGCAAGGTGTGCTCTGGAATGCCAAAACCCCAAAAAGCACACACTGCACCACTCCTGCAAACACTGCAGGAGGTGTGGATTGAGCAATGCCTTTTGTTTAGGAATAGGAACTCAATGAAAATATGCATTGTGGTGCTGCCAAAAAAAAAAAGATATTAAAATGGATGTTGACAATGCAAACAGAGCAGAGCTCAGCATAAGCAGCAGCTCATAACCACACCTCTCAGCCTGGGAGGGTTCATTGCTCTCAGGACAGGTCTGCATTACGAGTTTTGACCTCACACACTGCTTTTCCAAGGCGATTAAAAAAACCTCCTTACTCCCCAGGCTCTCTGAGTGTCCATGGAAGGTAACGAGTGTGAAGTTTGCAGGTCCATCCACCAGGAATCTCCTTGGAATTGCACCTCAAACCCTTTCCAGAGCAGAGCTGGATAAACACACGCTCAGATATTCCAGTCAAAGAGGGGGAGGAGAGCAGCTCATGAATGGCAACTGTGATTCACGTTTACTCCATGAATAACCAGCTTGTAAAAACACACATCGGAGTAAGCAGCCAGTGCAACAGGCAATTGTGGGCTCTTCTCTCCCACTGTGCCTCTCTTCAGTTTCTAATAGAGAAAAAAATTTAATGTTTCTTTTCTCTTTGGGGTTTTCCTCTTCTTTTTCTCCCTTTTTAGCTCCAAGTTATGCTGTGAATAACCAAATAGACCCCCAAAAAATCATCCTGCCTCTGCTTTTCTCTCACTGTTCCAACCAATTGCATTTCCTAAACAAATACTCTTTATGATTTTAAGCACAGAGAGATAAGTGAGATAAATGAGATTACTCTCTATTAAAAAGAGGATTGTTTTGCCATAAAGGGAGTAGGAAAAAAAAATCTCCAAGGAACTATTCCTCCAGCAAATATTTCTGCTGTCTGAAATCTGTCACTGCCATAATTCATGCCGTGCTCTGGGTAATACACATGACTGTACTAGAAATGAGCATTTAATTAGTGTTTAATACAAATACCAACCACCTCCTGTGCTAATAACTAATGTTGAAGGTTGTAAATGTTTATCAGGTAAATATCATGGAATTCTGAGGCTCCATCTGACCTCAGGCATGGAAAGTGAGTGTGATGAATTTGCTGGCTCCATCAGCCGGTGAGAGATCAATTGATGGCACCACACAGTGGTGGCAGAAGGTCCCAGAGGTCAAGGAAAGGCCATAAACAGGTTTGAGGGAAAGGACAAAGCCTCAGTGACAAAGCTCAGCAGCTATTTTTAGGCAGTTAAAAGCCACAAAAAGGGGTTTCACATAACCACAGAGTGAGTTTTATTGGAAATATCCTGGCGGCTTGCTTCTTTGCAATAGCCTTGGGTCCGTGCTTTCCACAGAGATCTGCAGACTTTTCCTCCCAGAGGGTTCCAGGGCAATTCTTCGGGAATCATCACTTGTGAGTGTGGTGTGGACAGAGCCAGGACCCTGTGCAGGCAGGAACGTGAGCCAGGATCCCACTGTGGAAGGCAGAGCTTGGTTCTGAACCGAGCTGTGATGAAGAGAGCAGCTCTGGAGTAGAATAAATTTTTATTTGTTTTCAGATGGAACTTTAGCAGGCACTGAAAATAGATTGCTGGAGATAAGTGTCCCCATTCCAAGGGAGAGACAACCTGGATTAAATAGAAGGTTGCTATACCACTGGTGTTAATGAATTTATACAATTATTTATACATATATACACTAGTTTTTATACAAAGAGCTCAAATAAGCTTAGGGAGAGGCTTGAACTGAATTTACACACAATTTTCACTGTGATTCCATAGACTCCAGCACTGCCAAATCTCCCCAGCATTCCCCCAGCTCCCTGTGCCTGATTCCCAGTGCTTCTGTACCCCTCCATCCACATCAGCTGCTCACTGCCAGAGGTAGACTGGGAAGGACAGACAAGACAGACACCCAGGGGAAGTTTCTCCCTGTCATGGGATTGGCAACCTGAATTAAAGTGAATTTAAGGGTGAAACATCTCAGTGGCGAGGAATGGCTGAAGATGACTCTTGGGAAGAACCCTAAACATTGCTGTAAACCCAGCTTAAGGCCAGCAAATATAAAAAGCTGATTTCTGCTTCTCGAGACATCCTTTCATTCTATCTTAGGGCACTGGCCAGCACCTGCCTGCAGGAACAGCTGAACTTTCCTATGTTGGCTGATTGAACCACTCAAATAAATGAATAGTGTGGATCCCAACAGGAAATAAATTTATTCCCAATAAAACCGTGTGAACTTGGGCAATTTATGCTGCTCATCTTCACCAGGTCTAAAACCAGGAACAGAATTAGTAGGAAAGACAGGACAAAATTCCCCTGGGTGCAGAGGGAACATTTCAACCACTCCAACGAGACCTTGCTCTGCCTGAATCTCTGAATGATCTGAGCTACAGCTTCCTACAATGCAGCCCAGATCTGCTGCTGGACATGAGACTCCATCTAGAATGTGTAAGGAAAATTTGCCACCCCAGAATGGGCAGCAAAATGGCTTTGAGTATGCTGAATTAAAGAAGAAAAAAAACTAAATGAAGTCAAAAAATGTGATGTAATTTTAGTTTAGTTTAGTTTAGGAATTTTTTATGATTTCTAGGACAGGCTTCAAACACAAAAACACAAAGGTTTGTTTTTTTGGTTTTTTTTTAATTTTTTTACCACATGAAGTATAAATAATAAATTAAAAAGGAATCCCAGAATTGTCTAGAATTAGGGACTGTAGAAAACTGGGGTTATTTGTGTCAGCCACCATATGTAATACAGGCAATTCGTGGGTAACTTCCATGCAATAAATAATTTCTTGGATGGACATACACAGCTTGAAAGATGCTTTATTACCAAGCCCAGCAAAGTTCTCAGAAGATTTCTCTCTGCAATATTGACCAAACCTATCCCCTCCTGATCTCAGCCATCTCTTGTGCCTTGGCCTCCCTCAGAATCATGGAATCACTCAGGCTGGAGAACCTCACCCAAACTGTTAGTTTTGCATTTCTGTTTTGGTAGAGCCAAGAAGCAAATGCCTGAGAGTTGTTATTCCATTTTTGACCTTCTCTGTTGAGAAACCTTCATGGAGTTACTGAGAACACTAGGAGGATCTCAACAAACAAAAAAGATTTGTAATCCATTCATTTTATTTAGCATCTCTGATCCTGCCTGCTGTGATTACTCCGCTGCATGTAAGTTCTTGTTTTAATTTGAGTTTTAAGGGAAAATCTATTAACAAACCATTCATAAATTTCAGTGTTGATAAGGCACATTCTTCGGGGTTTTTTCACTCTCTGCCATTGACTGATAAGGATTTTTTAGTGTTAATTGACTATTTTATCATCTCAGTGTATCCAATTTAATAGCTGCTCGAGTAAATGTTATTTGCTGTGACTTTGAGAACATTGGCCTTTATAGGTCCCTTCAATAAATGATAAGGAAAAAAAAATCATCATTCCAGAGACTGGTGTCCATCCCTTGAGATCTGCTGGGTGCTCCAACCAGTTTTGGCTGGGTCCAGAATTATCGAATGAAAGTCAGACTCAGTTTATGTGGGATAAGTATCCAGGAACTCTGGAATACAAGGGTTGGTTGTGGTTCTGCTGCACTCCACCAGATTTAGCAAATCTTGCTATGGGTCTATGTGTCTGTTTTTCACCTTCTGATTTAGGGATGTGGAGGCCCACCCACAGCTTCAAATTACTGTGGGGTTTAGAGAAATGGCAGATGCGTAAATCTAATTAAACCAAATCAATTTGTGATGAAGTGACTGGTACTGTACACACATACTGATTACTGCCTTCTAATGTAAGACTAATTAAGAAAGCTCTTAAAATTCCCTAATAGTAACCTGACATCTAAATTGTCTTGATTTTCAACAAAAGACAGTTGCTTTGGGGTTTTTTGTGTCTCTCCTTCAGTGGTCCTTCCCCGTCTCTTTTAGGAGTAATCAGCAAAGAAGAAACAGAAAAAAAACAACTGAGTTCTCCAAAGATATAACTGAGGTCTCTTCTCCCTGGTAAAAAGTGATAGAACCAGAGGAAACTTCTCAAGTTTCCACCAGGGAAGGCTTAGATTGGATATTGGGGTAAATTTCTTCACTGTAAGGGTGGTCAGAAATTGGAACAGGCTGTGCAGGGCAGTGGTGGAATCACCATCCCTGGAAGTGTTCAAAAACCTGTGGATGTGGAGGATTTTTCTACACAAAAAGCAAAAAAGACCCCTTTGGGAGGCTGCTGAGAAATATGTCCATGATTTTCCCCTTTACACCTCTTGGAAATAAACACCCAAGTCCTAATGCCTGGGTCTGACTTGCCACAGGGCCAAGGAAATGATGTTGATGGATTTTCCTTTTTGCAAAATTGCAGGAAGGAAAAGTCCTCAGCTTTTTTTTAATATAAGGTCCAACATAATCCTGCTTTTGAGGCAGCAGGCCCACCCAGAGTAATTTAAACCATGATGACACTGATAGATCAGAGCTGGGCTCAGTTTGAAAACTTCTCTAAGCCCCTTAGGGTATCCCTTTCCTCAGAATTTTCAAAATTTGTATCTTCACTTTTAAAACTCTCAGAATCATTTGGGTTGTAAAAGATCTCTCAGATCATCAAGTCCAAGCTGTTCCTGATCCCCGCCTTGTCCCCAGCCCAGAGCACTGAGTGCCACCTCCAGTCCTTCCTTGGACACCTCCAGGAATGGGGAGTCCAAAGCTCCCTGGGCAGCCCCTTCCAATGCTTCACAACACTTTTGGTGAAGAAATTCCTGCTGAAAGAAGGACAATGGGGATAAATGTGTGATTCAATACATGCACTTAATGGCATGTACTTTTTATCCTTCTCTCACATCTCAAATTTTCATGATTAATTTGTTCACATGAAGGTGTCCCCTAACTTAATGACTCATTAATGATGTCACTTCATGTAGAGATGATATCTATTAATTTTTAGCAGGTTTAAAACAGCCTCACACTTTTTCTGCAACAGTAGCTGGGGAGCAGCTAAATTCAATACGTGATTAATATCTTGCATCAACCTTTTAAATCCTTACCAATGGTTGGATCAATTCTTATTAGCAAACTTTGTAGGGCAGGTCTCGCTGGCAATGGAGTTCAATCAGAAGATTAGCATCTAAAATTCACAGAGACCTCTTGGTTTACTCAGTAAATTGAACAATCCATCACACTGCTGAACTCAGGCCCAGTGGGCATTAGAAAGACCCCGTGGCAATTTGCACAGAGTTCAGTGACACAGATCTACATTGTCTCTAAATAAATGAAGGTTCAGTTTGCAATTAAATATTTCAGAGGCCTGCCTGTGATCATCCTCCTCTTTGTTGTTCATTTGCCCCTGTTTATTTCTAAGCCCTTTATCCTTTACTGTGGTCTCCACATCGTTTCCAGCGTCACCCAGGAGTTTCTGTTTCCTGTTCTACACTTCAGCACCTGAAATGGGGTAATTAAATTCTGTTTTGTTCAAGGGACAGCTAAGAAGTGCTTCAGATTGGAAGGGAAATTCAAGACCATCTAATGAGAGTCCCCCTGCCATGGGCAGGGATACCTTCCACTATCCCAGGTTACTCCAAGCTCCATCCAACCTGGCCTGGGACACTTCCAGGGATCCAGGAGCAGCCACAGCTTCTCTGGGCACCCTGTACCAGGGCCTCACCACCCTCACAGGGAAGAATTTCTTCCTAATAGCTCATCTAAATCTAACTCTGTGTTTTTGAAGCCATTCACCCTGGTCCTGTCGCTCCATGCCTGTGCAAAAATTCCCTGTGGGATGTTGAAGATTCCATTGCTCACAGTGTTTTTCACTTATATATATTCACTTATATTCACTTATATCTCCAATTAAAAGCATAAGATAGAAAGGGCACTTTAAAGGGTTTTTTTCTCCTTTCCATTCCCATCTTTTACTGGTCTTTTACTGTCAGACTGCTGAACTAAAGGCCCCAGGGCTGCTCTATTTCTCTCTTTGGAGAACTGCACATTTTTTTCCTTCTGAAATTGCCTTACCAGATAATAATCTGAGAATGGTATCACTTTAGGAGCACCTTAATGGACAAACATTACTCATATTCAAAACAAAGTGAGAATTTTAACGAATCAGGTTTTTGATATTTGGGCACCAAGATTATTAATGAGTATTTTGAGAGCATGTGAGATTGTTTCTGGGATAAATACATGGGTACAGCTTGAGAAGTTTCTGGTGAACAGAATGACCAAGATTATGAACAGAAACATGACCAAGACCAGAAGGAGATTCAGCAGGAAAACTGGATTAATGAAGGAGAAGCATTTGATCTCATCGGTGTTCTCAGAAGTAGCCATATTTTACAGACCATAAAGCAACAACAAATGTCAAAAAGCTTCTCAACAGTGACTCACCTGCCCTTTTCCCTGCATCCTACACATCTGACACGTATTTAAAGTATTTAAAGGGAACTGCCCTTTGGGGAATTATCTCTACTAGAGCTCTAAATACATTTTTCTGAAGTGTGCAGCAGAGAGAATCATAGGGAGGGCAAAATCAAAAATCTATAAGCAAGCAAAAGATAAAGATCCAGACTTGTCCTCCAGGAGCAGCCTCTTAGATGTCACAGCTTCCACATCCACCCAGCCACCAGGGCTTACTGCCCAGGCAGCTCTCAGCATGAATCTGAGAGGATTCAGCTCTTTTCAAGGATATCCAACATCTCTGGAAAGAGGAAACAAGAAAGGGAAGAGCAGTTTTCTCTCCCAGGAAAGAAAGAGGTTGGTAACATCTTAAACAAGCTGTAGGTAGAACAGCTCCATTGAGAACTCCAGGGTTCTCCTTGTGCCTCAGGATGGTTGCAGGGTCTCACCTGGGCTTGGGATCCCCAATTTTAAGCTCTTCCTGAGGCCCCAGAGATGCCAGTGCTGCTTCTCACTCTTGTCAGCAAAGTGCAATATTCAGAAACTTTTGAGTCAGTGTCACTAGACTTGATTTGGGTGTGGGGACATCTCCATGGTTAAAAGTGCAGAGCTATTTTCATTAATATTGATCAGCTGCAGCAGACAAGAGAGTGTAAAATGACCCAAGAGAAGCCCAGGCACTTTTGGAGGCTAAGTGGGACACTCAGTGTTTTGGGAAACCACTCTGACCGTCCATTCTTCTCCCTGCTGCTGCCACAGCTGATGCATCTCCCAGCTTCAGCAGAGCATCATTCCCCTGCCAGCTCCCAGCAGTGTGTTCTGAGTCACTGTGTTCCTCTCCTGCTCTAATTGCACTTTCCCCTAGGGAATTTTTCCAAAGCTTGTTGCAAAGAGAGGTGTCAGTGCTGAGGTACAGGGCCTTCTGTGCTAAATATGGCTTGAACAAAGAATCAAAGGCAAACGTTCCATTTGGAAACTTAACCCTTCCCTGGGATTCAAGAGAGAAAGTAAATAAACAAGTGACTCCAAAATGATGAGCAGAGTTCTTAGAAGTTTCTTCACATTACTTTTTGGAGACCTCTAAGAGAAGTACACTTGGTGAGCAGGATTCAAACCTATTAGGAGGGGGACTTTTCACCATGTTCTGAAATAAAACCTTTCGTTTTGTGTTCCATTTTGGGCAGTCATACAAAGACTGATTCTAATCCATTATTAGATCAGCTACCTCTAGGTGAAAGTATGTCCCAAAAATTTACCTTACTCCAGGCTCACTATTAGTTTTTATGGATAATTTATTCCTGCTGTTGCCAGCCAAAAACACACTTGTTCCAAAAGATCTCTGTCCTGTGTGGAGAGCTCAGTTCCTGTCCCCTGATCAAGATCAATACATATTCCATGACTTTCCAAGGAAACAAAGGTGACATGAGAATTAAATCAGTTTGTTTAGCCTCTCCCATGCCAACTCCAACAATTCTTTTGGCCTCAGCTATTTGAAATGGATGGAGTTTCATATGAGATAAAAATGTTTTAAGATGATTCTAATAGCGCAGATTTTGGAATAGAGGCTGACTTGAGGCTCCACTCAGGTCTGTCACACCAAATGACCGCTAGGAAAACAGCAAATGAAACATTGAAAAGGCAATGCTGGGCTCAAAAAAGGCAGGAAAACTGTTTCAGGTTAGAAGAACCTCAAGCAATATAAATGCATGGAGTCTTGGATGTACCAAAGAAACCATATTTTAGTCTATATTCCCCCAGTTATATCGGATTATTGACAGGAAAAGGAAGAAGAGAAGAACTGACAGAGCAAGCAACTCTTATCTCTAGTACTCTTCATCTCTCCCAGACAGTGAAACTTTATTTTTTTATCCCATATTGTTGTCTCCAAATTTTTTTTTCTAGGGCTCACCACTGGTGTTTTACAGAATACATACAGAATTTTTAATATAAACAGCTACCAACACAATCACTGTAATAATATCATTGTTGTAATAAACAAAACCCTATTTATTTTCATTTATTTCTGATAAATTTTCAGAAGTTTTGGATTCTGGTAGTCTGGCAGAGGCCAGAATAAATATCAGCATGACACATATTTCAACATGAGCTCCCTCAGATGAAAACAGAGTGATTCACTCAATGATCACTTTTTTAATGATTTGGATGGGCCATTCATTATTTAGTTAGTATTTTGAAACATTCTGAGCAAAGTTCCTGGAGTATTTTGGAAACAAAAGCCAATGTTTCTCTGGAGTGAAGTCATAGTAAATTGCGGTTGATGGCTCCACCGAGCAGGAGCTTCAAAACAGACCCATGAAATAATTTGGAAGTAGTTCATAGAAAGCAAAGTGCTTTCTATGCAATAGAAATAATAATTTGTTTGCCAGCAGAAAAAAAGAATTTGCCTGCAAGTAGGAGTGGAGGAACAGATTCCCTTGATTCCCAGCCAACATTTTTTCCTGTCTGAACAAGCCAGTCCTACCTGTGGTCATGGTTAAACCCCAGCTGGCAGCTCAGCCCCACTTCAGCCTCTCCCCCAAACCCGTCCAGAGGGATGGGGGAGAGAACTGGAAGGGTAAAAGTGAGAAAACTCATTTGTTGAAATGAAGACTGTTAAATAGGTGAAGGAGAAGCCACACACACAACAAAACAAATCAAGGAATTGGTTCATGGCTTCCCATGGACAGGCAGGTGTTCAGCCCTCCCCAGGAAAAGAGGGAGTGATGGTTACTTGGGAATAAAAATTCCATCACTCCAAAATCCCCCATGTCCTTCTTCTCCAGCTTTTCCACTCAGCATGATGCCATGTGGGCTGGGATTCTATAGGGCTGGAGGTGACCCTGAATATTCAAGGAAAGCACGTGGAATATAAGGAAGTCCAAAATCCTCCTTGAATGGAACACAGAGACCAGAAAAAAGTATTACAGGACACCTCAACTAAGCTGTTACCAGCAGTTTTACCCAGCATGGATCTAGATCTCTCATCCCAAAAGAACAAACTGGTTATTCTCAACTGAATTTTTCACAAGTTGCAGATCTACAAAAGAAAAGGCTTAACATTTTTTAGCAATATTGAGCGCTATTTGAATTTCTTCTATCAAACAAATAAAAAGCCTCAGAGTAAAAAATTATGTCTAAGAAAAATTCATACTATCTTGTGGAAGTGGCATTCATAAAGTAACCTGTCAGTCAGTTTTTTTGCTCCTGATTCAGACTCAATCCAAAATTTTTTTCTTGCTTTCTATTCCTCTGTGATCATTTGTTTAGTTTATTTAAGCTTGGGCAAAATTAAGCCTTTTCCTTTCTTTTGTCTGCCCTTGTAGAGCCCAGAAAACAAACTCAAATAATGTCCATTGTGTTCTTCTGGACACTAAAATTCTAACAGAAGGAGATGCTGAAAAATAAATGTTCTGCTCGAGGAATAGCCCTGATCAAATGTATCCTTCTTCCAAAGGAAACTGATTTTGAGCTGATTAAACCAGGTGATTTCGAGTTTATTAAACCAGGCAATTTTGATGTTTTTACACCTTTTGCAAGCATTTGGGGGTTGGGGAGGGGGAGGTTTTTTTGCAGTACAGTCTAATTCAGATTTTAAGAGGAAGCTTGAAATTGCTGCTGAGGAGCCCCCAGTCCTGCCTGCCAACCTCAGACCACACACCTGAGGAAAATGTTCCATCCCTGGAAGTGTCCAAGGCCAGGCTGGACAGGATTTGGAACAACCTGGGATAGTGAAAGGTGTCCCTGCCCAGTGCAGGGGTGGAGCTGGATGATCTGTAAGTTCCCTCCCAACCCAAACTGCTCTAGAATTTTAGGAAAAGAGTTTGGTGCACAAAAGTAAATTTATCAAAGCCACACTGGGAGCAGCTCTCCTGGGCTTTTTGAAAAGGGTTACAGGTATAGGTGAAGTAATATCTGCATGCCACTGTTTCCTGTAAATTCACAGGTTGCATGGAATCCTCTAAGGGTGATTCCATAAGGTGGGAGTGTGTCCCATCCTTTTCTTCATGCACAGCGGACAGCAGTTGGTCTCAGGGAAAGGAATTCAGAGAGAAACTTCATCCATGAGACCTGAGAGGGACAGAGAATTCCTGTTCTTTTGGGAGGAGGAAAAGGAAGTTTAGCAATTGCCAGGTGCATCCATTCCAAGTGGGAATAGCTGTGTTCTCACAGAGTTTTTGGTGTGGGTGCCCTTGATCTTTGAAAAGCTGAGGCAAGCTGCATCCCGCTCATTTCAGAGCTTGGGAAATGATAAGTTCAGATTCAACACGTGATAAAACAGCTGCACTAATGTTGGACTGTGCTTTAGCTGCTGTGTCTCCATGGAGATCCAGCTCCCCACCTCTCCTACCTGCACTGGGTTTTCCAAGTATCATTATTTAAGAAGATATAATGAGTGAAACATTTTATTTGAATTTTAGACGCTGTATTTTGTGAGCAGTGACCGTGTGGGCTTTTCAGTGTGTGGGCTGCAGGATTTAGCATCCTTGCCACCCATCTCAGCTCCTCCTAATCCTCCCAGAGTGCCCTGTCCTCATTTGTACCCAGCTGTGGGCAGGTGGCATGGCTGCAGAATGGGAAAGGCACCACGGGGCTGACTCTGCTCCAGACCACAAAATTTACTCTGAGAAAATTTATTTGTGGTGTTTGAATATTATGTAAAGAGGACAAATTCTGGAGACTGGTGGCAGCTCTGAGCTAATGCCATGCCTGGTGTTTGTGATTTCCTGGCACAGGGAGAGGCTCAGGACTGGGTCAGGTCACTGCTCATGGCCACGTGGCAATGGGAATCCAGCTGAGGACACACCAGTGCAGAGGTGAAACCCCTTAAAATGCCCCAATTGATTTTTGTAGAGATGCTGAGACACATTTTTGGGTTGAAAAGCACCTTCCAGCTCCTCTTCAGTGTCACCAATGCATGGTACATTCCTAGCTGGGTTGAAGTGGCAGGAGCAGGAGCAGGAGCTGCATTCCCTTTAAAGGCACAAACCCAGCTGCTCTCCAGACACTGAAGGGAGGCAGTAAACCTCATCTGATTAAAGTCTACCTCGTGTTTGGTTAAATCATAACGTCCAGGAGCATTCTTATCTTGCTTTTATAAACATCACGGGGTGGTAAACACAGCCCAGGCTCTGGCAGTTTGTTTAACAGCCCTCAGGTACAATTACCCAGGGGAGTGGTGAGGATCTGGATCTGTTATTTTTGTTCTGCTCACAGTCATTTCTTCCTGCTGTGCATATCCCAACTTTTGTAAAAAAAGGTCTTGACACAGACTATCTCCTGCCTCTGCAGGCAGACCACCCCATCCCTGGAGGTGTCCAAGGCCGGGCTGGGCAGGGTTTGGAGCAACCTGGGACAGTGGAAGGTGTCCCTGCCCATGACAGGAGATGGAATGAGATGATCTTTGCCATCTTTTCCAAGTCAAACCGTTCAATGACTCCATGATCATTCAATGATTCTATGGTCATCAGAAATATGTGTGTCATGTTGGAGGAGCAAAAAATTAAATTTTATTAACTTTCCTTATCCTCTTTCTATTAAATTACGCTTTTTATCCTATTTCTGAAGTGTTACTCTGCAGGAGAAATGGTATTTTAGCATGGTGAGATCAAATTCTAAGTTTTGAGTTGTTCTTGGGTATCTGCTTCCTTCTATTTTAGTCAATATCATTTCTGTGCTACTGTAAATGAAATTAAGATAAACCAGTCTGGGACTTTGTTTCCAAAGTCTTTGACCTTACATGGCATTTAAGCGCTACTTTCAGTCTTGGGCAGGGGACAAGAATCATATCACAGAATGGCTGGAGTTGGAAGGGTCCCTACAGATTATTTCCTTCCAGCCTTCAGGGAGTGGCACTTAATTCCCAGTCCCCATTCAAAATATGTTGAAGAAAGTTTTTCCCAAGGCTGTTGCTGATGTAAAGATGATGATGAATGGTTGAACCAAACAAGGGACTGAAGTGGAAATGTTGTTTCCTGGAGGCAGCATAAGATACCCATGCAGAGAGTCCTTGTCCTTGAAAGCACAAGTGGCTGCCTCTAAGAGAGTTCACTGTTCTGAATTTCCTTATCTGAAGAGTTTCTTTACTCAGAGAGACAGAAGAATAATCTCTAATCCTATGACTCAATCAGTTTTGCCAATTAAAAAAAAATAATAATAAAAAAGAAAACCTGTGGCACTTATTTAAGTACCCAGAGATAAAAGGAGGTGGAGAAAAAAGGAGTTTGTTTACCTTGCCTCAGGAGCACCAGCTTGGAGCATAATCTGGTGTCTCAATGTTCAGCATCAGCACCCACCTTGCAGTGTAATTCAGGGAATCACTGAGTCACAGAATGGTTTGGGTTGGAAGAGACCTTAAAGTTCATCCAGTTCCACCCCTGCCATGGGCAGGGACACCTTCCACTGTCCCAGAGTGCTCCAAGCCCCATCCAACCTGGCCTTGGACACTTCCAGGGATCCAGGGGCAGCCACAGCTGCTCTGGGAATTCTATTCCAACCCCTCAGCACCATCACAGGGAAGAATTCCTTCCCAATATCCCATCTAAATTTACCCTCCATCAGTTTAAGGCCATTCCCCCTCATCCTGTCACTACCTGTGCTTGAGAAAATTCCTTCTTTCTCTTCCTTGTAAGCTCCTTTCTCACAGATCTTCATCCTTCAAAGCAAAACAACTTTTTTAACTTTCCACACTCTCGTCTGAGTCTTTTCAGGAACTCAGTGTTTTGATGGATATAAATTTTCTTCCCAGTTCCAGTTGATGCCCACGTGTTTCTCAGCCCTTACTCCCTCTGGCTGGAACATTTTATCCTTTCTGGAATTTTCCTGGTGTTGTTCAGGCCTGCCAGCCTGTCTCCACCTGCCTTTCTTTGCAACATTAAACAACTCATATCTTGCCATACGTTTTTTTTTTTTCCTTTAAAGTTGTCCCTGATCACATTTTTAAGCTTCTTATTGTAGCCAGGAAAAAAAAAATGTTTATTTTTTTTTCTCTTCTTTTGCATTCTCTGTCACTCTTCCTGCTGTAAACTGGAAACCACAAAGATGAAAAATACATTGAGCTTTATTCATTTTTAGCAGCTAAAACTTTTTTTTCTTTAAAAAAAAACAATCACCAAATATTAAAAATATGCTCCCTCAGCAAAAACCTGGCATAGTTTTAGAGACTGGCTGAGACTTTAAAGAGCTACAGAAAGCAAACAACAAAAATGTATCTTCTTTTCTCTCTTCTTATTCTCATTAATAAAATATGATTTTTATATTATTTGCCCAAGTTAAATGAGGTTCATTCAACTGCAATATGCTGAGTATTCAATTTCCAGGCCTTGAGAGCAGTACAGTCAAATAATCACATGTCTTAGTCCAAAGTCAACTGAAGTCTTTAAGGAAAAAAATTACTCAATTCTGTCCAAATTGCAAACTTATTTTTAATGTGGTCTTTTTTTTTCCATCAAAGTTGGGTTATACAGGTTGCATTTTCCCAGTAAAAATATTCATTTATTCATTTTAAAGATTATCATACACAAGACATTTTTGTTTTGTGCAACAAAGCCAATTTTACTGGAACACCAAAACAATGCCTTGCTGATAATATTTGTTTCTAATGAAAGGCAGCCTGTACTGCTCACACCAAAAGTGAATTATTAGGCCAAATATGACAAAAATCTAATTATCCAAATCTTGACAGTGTTTCCAAACCTAAACGTGCTTCTCTCTCACATTCCTTCACAAGTTATAAATCTATTGTTAAAAAAATTCAGATCAGTTTGTCTACTGACTGGGAAATCTCTATTATAGTGACTTTTACTGCCTTTCTTTATAATTATTATTTATATTGTTTTCCAAGTCATTGTCTTCTCTTTTCTTTCTGATATTTTTACCATTTTCTCTTTGTGGTAATTACTTTTATCTTTCCATGTTTCCCACAACTGAGTTGTTGTGTCTGTAGTAAATATTGAATATTCTTTGCCTAAGGGGTAAAAAGACATGTTCAGATTAAACTGACATTAAACCAAAGCAAAGGCTTCCTTGCAGTCCTTGTGGCAAAGACAATAAAATAAGGAAATTACTTGATATAAATAAGCCTAAATAAAATTATGGCTTAGCCTAACCCTCTGAAAGAGCAATAAAGAAGGGAAGGGAAAGAAAGGACCAAGGAAATTCAAAAGGGTAAAAGGAATGAAATTATATGAAATCCCATTATCAAGCCTTGAGTGGAATCGATGCTTNAGAGAAACAGCAGAAGATATTCAAGAAGATTCTGAGTCCTGTTCTAGTGTGGTTTGGATCTTATTCATACAGAATTTACAGATATATTTTTTTCAAACCTCTTGTTTTCTCCACCATAAGAAAAACCTCATTGTTAATAGTGAAACTATTAAAATAGTGAAAATATTTATGAACTGTTAGGGTAAGAGAAAAGGTTTGTGAGACCGACGACACAGCGACATGAGCCACAAATGTCCCCTGGTTATAAATAAAAAAAGAGAAAAGGACATAAACCTCCCCAAAACTCAACCTCCAGAAAAGCCCAGCAAGCAGAATCAGCAGTGAAAAAATTGGGATTTACCACGGTTTGGACCCTGATGTGTGGGAGGATGGTGCTGTCCTTAGGGGCTCTTTTTACCAACAGGCACCATCACATCCTCTTGGAGGGAAAAGAGAGTCAGAGAATTTCACAGTGACCTCATTGTAAAAGACTGGTATTCTTCAGTGTAAATTTGTGGGTATGCTCACATGTAATCACAAATATACTCCAACTCCTAAAAGCACTTTCTGGCATATTGATTACTTTCTGGAACTTGAACAACTCATCTGGTTAAGTCTTTCTGGCTTCATTATGGAAAATAGATTAAAAAAAAAAAAAATCTTGATATAAATCCTACAAAATTAAGGGCTCTGTAAAGGTGTTTCCAAGGCAGCAGTAACAGAAATAATTTTCAGAAATTGTTGGGAGGTTTCAATTTTATTTTTTTAATCACTTAACAAAACTAATGGAAAAAAAAATAACTTTGAGAATAGTTCAGTCTAGCAATGAGTTGATTCCACATTTAAGCCTTTTAAATTGACCATCCCTCCCATTCATCTGTCTACATTTCATTCCACAGATGAAAAATCTTTATTGCTATAAATTCATTACCTGGTACTTCTACTCATTTCTTTTTTCTGTTCATTCACTGCTTGATGATATGACTTCAATGTAGTTTGCAAAAGTTCTGATGCCTCCTAAGTGATGCTTTTTGGGCAAAACTGGAGATGCTGTAATGTCAGATAAGTACCTGCTATGAATTACATTGCAGCCTTGGACACAGTGCAAAAAAAAAAAACATACAAAAATAAATATTAGAAAGAATACAGATTCCATATGAGCCAGGCAGCTTGAGGACAGGAAATATTAATCAGATTACTCCCACCTGACTGAAATGAGCCTTCCCAGGACAGATATTTGAGTTGTCTCTCTTAATTGGTTTACATGTCCGAAAAAAAAAAAAAATTATTCAGACTTTTCAGAATCTTTAGGACATCTTAAACAATTCATCCCAAATATCTCAGGAACCATGTGTAAGAATTGACATGCAAAGCTTCATACCTTCCAGTTTTGTTGTGTAGAAGATGGCACAACCACTGTGCTTCAGAATATTTATCTGAGGATCAAATGATATTTTTTTGGAGTCCATAATTTCTATGCCTGCTCTAAACCAGACTGATTTTCTACTCCATGAGCAGCCAGTTTTAGCTTTACTTGTGGTATTGTAATTTATTTCTCCACAGATTGGGGTGCAATAATTATGATTGATCTAGAACTAATCTGCTGCTAAATAGCTCTTCTTTCTTCTGCACAACAACCACAAAACCTGATTTTTGGACTCTCCCAAAAAACAAGTTCATAAAAGTGAGCGAAAGTTTTGCCCCTTTTTTTGGGATGTGAGGCTGCAAACACTCTGCTTCTGACAAGAGCTGTACAGGACAGTACCAGTCAGGAAAAACATTTCCAGCACCTCTTCCAGGGGTTCAGAGCTGAGATATTGATGTCCCAGAAGAGCTGGAGTTCCTCTCCTTTCTGTCTGTGGGCAGAAGTTGTACATGGGAACCCAAACTCTCCCAAGAAAACTGTTTGTCCTCAGCTGGCACTTGCTCCATTACTTCTTTAGAAATACAAAGGCATAAGTGAATAAATAATTCATGCTTTTTAGTCTTTTTTATCTGTATGCCAGGAATACAATGATGTTTTTCCAGGTCAGTTTTAAGGAAGAATTTTAGGGGTATTTTTGCAATTCTCAGCTTACATGCACCAGCCACCAGCAAAGCCCTTTATAAAATGAGCCTGAAAAGTCAAATGTGACACGGGGACCTATTGCAGTGTGAATTTAATCAATAACCCAGAGCTCAGGGCGTTCCATCAGCTAGGAACAGAGAGGAAGGAAAGCTCCTTGGTGGAGATTCAGCTCGAGATTCAGGTGTTTACACTGAGGCAATAGATGCAGATATCTCCATGTGAGTGAGGCATTTGTATTCTCATGACAGTAATTAAAACCCCAGTCAATACAATTAGTGGAGCTTACAGAGTCATGCAATAAACAAACACGTTGGGACTTTGAGATGAGCTCAGTAACTTCTCAGGATCTGTTGGTGCTGCTGACGTTCTGTATGGAGCATTTATTGCACAGTTCACTGGTATCAACAAGATTTTATATAAATATACAAATAAATAAGTATATAAGTAGATATAAAAATATATTTTTATATAAATATATTTTATATAAATATATAAATATAGAACATATAAAATATATTTATATAAAAATATACCCATATTTTTATATTCATATCAATATAATTGTATAAATAAACTTATCTTCTTATCAAGATAACCAGACTTAAAAATCATAAACGAAGCAATTAAATCGTGTTATCTACAATACAAACTCTAATAGGGTCATTTGAAATGCCTTAAGGTGTTTGAAGCATCCAGAAGAACTGACATTGGAGCCAGCTGGGATGCTCAGGGGTATCTTTAATGGCACTGGATGTCTGTAGAGGACAACCCTAGGNATTTCTTTTTTCTGTTCATTCACTGCTTGATGATATGACTTCAATGTAGTTTGCAAAAGTTCTGATGCCTCCTAAGTGATGCTTTTTGGGCAAAACTGGAGATGCTGTAATGTCAGATAAGTACCTGCTATGAATTACATTGCAGCCTTGGACACAGTGCAAAAAAAAAAAACATACAAAAATAAATATTAGAAAGAATACAGATTCCATATGAGCCAGGCAGCTTGAGGACAGGAAATATTAATCAGATTACTCCCACCTGACTGAAATGAGCCTTCCCAGGACAGATATTTGAGTTGTCTCTCTTAATTGGTTTACATGTCCGAAAAAAAAAAAAAATTATTCAGACTTTTCAGAATCTTTAGGACATCTTAAACAATTCATCCCAAATATCTCAGGAACCATGTGTAAGAATTGACATGCAAAGCTTCATACCTTCCAGTTTTGTTGTGTAGAAGATGGCACAACCACTGTGCTTCAGAATATTTATCTGAGGATCAAATGATATTTTTTTGGAGTCCATAATTTCTATGCCTGCTCTAAACCAGACTGATTTTCTACTCCATGAGCAGCCAGTTTTAGCTTTACTTGTGGTATTGTAATTTATTTCTCCACAGATTGGGGTGCAATAATTATGATTGATCTAGAACTAATCTGCTGCTAAATAGCTCTTCTTTCTTCTGCACAACAACCACAAAACCTGATTTTTGGACTCTCCCAAAAAACAAGTTCATAAAAGTGAGCGAAAGTTTTGCCCCTTTTTTTGGGATGTGAGGCTGCAAACACTCTGCTTCTGACAAGAGCTGTACAGGACAGTACCAGTCAGGAAAAACATTTCCAGCACCTCTTCCAGGGGTTCAGAGCTGAGATATTGATGTCCCAGAAGAGCTGGAGTTCCTCTCCTTTCTGTCTGTGGGCAGAAGTTGTACATGGGAACCCAAACTCTCCCAAGAAAACTGTTTGTCCTCAGCTGGCACTTGCTCCATTACTTCTTTAGAAATACAAAGGCATAAGTGAATAAATAATTCATGCTTTTTAGTCTTTTTTATCTGTATGCCAGGAATACAATGATGTTTTTCCAGGTCAGTTTTAAGGAAGAATTTTAGGGGTATTTTTGCAATTCTCAGCTTACATGCACCAGCCACCAGCAAAGCCCTTTATAAAATGAGCCTGAAAAGTCAAATGTGACACGGGGACCTATTGCAGTGTGAATTTAATCAATAACCCAGAGCTCAGGGCGTTCCATCAGCTAGGAGCAGAGAGGAAGGAAAGCTCCTTGGTGGAGATTCAGCTCGAGATTCAGGTGTTTACACTGAGGCAATAGATGCAGATATCTCCATGTGAGTGAGGCATTTGTATTCTCATGACAGTAATTAAAACCCCAGTCAATACAATTAGTGGAGCTTACAGAGTCATGCAATAAACAAACACGTTGGGACTTTGAGATGAGCTCAGTAACTTCTCAGGATCTGTTGGTGCTGCTGACGTTCTGTATGGAGCATTTATTGCACAGTTCACTGGTATCAACAAGATTTTATATAAATATACAAATAAATAAGTATATAAGTAGATATAAAAATATATCAGCCACAGCTTCTCTGGACAAATCAGAATAATTGGCTCTTCACAACCAAAATTAATTTGTAATTTTCCAACTAAGATATATTTTCTTATTTTTTTAAGAAACTCTGCAGTACCACAATGCAGAAATAATTTTGTTGGTGTCATTTTACTCCTGCAGGCCTCATAGAAAGAAACTAAGGAGGGGGAAAAAAGAGAGAAAAAAGAAAACATGGGGGAATGTGTGAGGGAAAATCCAGGAGTGTTTTCAGACAAACAATATCCTTACTATTCAGGGGATGCTTCATGCCCAGATCCTTTCTCAGGAAGTTAACAAATGCTCCCTGCTCTGCAGAAATGACCTTTACATGCCATCGGAAAAGAGTTACTGCAAAGAATACATGACACCAAATACATCCCCCAAAAGCAAATGCCACCTCCTCATGTAAATGTCAGCAGGAAAATCTTTTGGCAGGAATGCTGATGGGCAAAGTGGAGCCCTGGAGCACCAGCACAAGTTCCAGGAGTTCAAGCCATGTACATTTATTTTTTGAAAGACTCCAAGTATTTCTTTTGTCTTGTTTGGATTTTTCCGGGAGTCTCAGTGATTGACAATCCCTAATTAGCAAAGGAAACTTTGAAAATAACAAGCTCTGTAGGAAAGACAAAGTTAACATTTATATTTCAGGGTAAATTAAATAATCTGAGATGACTTTATGCTTTTATCTCTCTCTTATATATATTGCAAATTTATTTTTCTTCGGTTGGTTTAGACTATGTCTCTAAATTACAAAATATGTCAAGCATGGAGTAGATTTTGCTTCAGAATAAATCTGTAAAAATCAGCTCTGAAAGTTTTTTTTTATTTTCTACAGTGGCTTTTCCCCCCCTTACCACAAGGAATTATGATATTTCAATATAATCTCAGCGTGTTCCTCTGACAAGAGAAAAGAATGCAGAAGAAGAATTTTTATGACTCCTTGAAACTGATATCAAATGTTATCATCCTTTGCAGACACGTTTTATTCCTTCCTCATGGACACTAATTACTGCACAGTCTGCAACAAGTTGAAAGGCAAATTCTGTCCCTGGAGCCCTGCTGATCCACATTGTCAAATCTCCTTATTCAGAGAGCTACCAGTTCAAATCAGCTGAAAATCTGCTCCCATAAATTGTTCTCTGCAACAAGATCTCAAACACATTGCCAATCCTTCATCTTTAATTAACTTTCTCTGTTACAGCATTAATGTGGGAGCATCAGAATAAAGAAAGGACAAGGCACTTTCTTCTTGAAATCCTTCTAAGAGGTTTCTCCAAGTGCTGTTGAGATGGACATTCTGAATCTGTGCGATTCATAGAAGGAATTATTCCATGTGTGGAATGACAAACATTCAAATAGGAGCTAACAGGATAAAAAAAGTCATCGTCTCTGAAAGGCTTCCCTTAGAGAAAGGAAAACTGAACCTAAAGTGAAAATTTCAAAGCAGTAGGGAAGATTAGTTCTGCCTTTCATGATCTTATTATTGACTTCAGCAGAATAAAAGAAAATCTCAAGGCAAAAAGAAAATCGACTTTGCCAACACACACACTCCATTCAGACATCTCTTTGTGCTTTCATGCTGTCCCATTTCTCAGCTGAAGAATCATTGACTGTGTCAGTAATTTTTCCTAATTATTGTGAAAAGACAAGAACAACATTTCTGGCACAAGAATAAATAGATTTAAACTGGCCACCAATAAATTTAGGCTACGCTTAGTTGGGTGTTTTTAAGCAGAACAGATTCCAGGTCAAGCTTTTAGTGGGTTGAAGACACCAACCAGACTGGTCAATTTTTAGGTAGAGTTTGGTTAACTAATAAATACAATTGTTTCAGTATCAGAAGTCTGGAAGTGTAATGAGATTACTTCAATAATGAACGGGGAGGAATATAAAGTATATCTTATATAGGATGGTGTGAATTGGGTGAATTTCTCCTTTATCATTTCACATGGAGCAGAGAATGCTTCAGCTGGACATTAAAATTGTGGACAGCTAAAAGCAGGGATGTGAGAGCTCTGGAAATCCAGTAGAAATTCCAAAGGGAAATTCCCCTGACCCCTTTGCTCTCATCAGGTATTTGGTCCATCATGACTGCAGAGTGTGTTTAGGGATTTTGTACAAGCCTGCTTGATGTTTGGTGCTTTGTTCCCAATTCCAGCATTCATTTTTGGGCTCTNCAAAAAACACCAAAATCAGAAGGGAAGAAGCCCCAAACATCCAACCAACCCTTTCCTCAAGAAAAGAAACCAAACAGGTATACTTTTCCTGGAAGAAACAAATTAGCCCAGCTCCTTTGGAGACCTACAGCCATTTTGTCCAAGGCTGGACAGTCTTTCTCTGGCTGTATTTAACTGCGGGAAATAATTTTGTCTGATTATAGCGAAAGTCATTTTACACTGACTTTCCTTGATAGAGAATACTCAGTATTGAATGAGACAAATAAGAAAAAAGACCAAACAGCAGCAGTGTCCATAAGTAAGAATCTCTTAATATCTGCATGCTAGATAGCCTATAATCCTGAAAAAATAGAATAAAGATGTTTTGAATATTTAAACTGAAGTTTCTGATCCTTTTATCCAAAGTAATGAAGGAGTGGCCAAATTCCATGTGCCATGCAAGGATCTCTCTCTCCATGCCCAGCCCTGTACCCATTCCTCCCTTGGCTGACTTGACTGGGTTGTCAATCAGTGCTGTCATGACCAGTAGAGCAGAAAAATGGAGACAGGACTGGGGTACTGACTCCAAGAGCTGAAATTAAGCAAGAGAACAGAGTCAAGACATTCCTCAGCCAAGAAACCAAATAAAGCTACTCTTGGAAAAGGTGCATAGAGCTCTGAGGGCTGAAAATTCAGCTGGAGTAATATCAGACATTAAAAGTCAGTTATTTTGATATAATTTGTCTGAGATTAAATACTGTTTAGGCTGGACTTCCCATGTTCCCTTGACAAAGAATTTGGGATGTAGTTGCAGATTCCCATGGTGTATCTGAGAAAGTACAAAGAGAAAATATTTGGGCTTTCTCTCTGAAGTAAGAAGGGCACAAGTGAGGAGTGATTTGGTTGTTCCTGCACCACAGTCCCAAGGCATGATCATGGCTCCTGCCAACATCTCCAGTGCAGTATCGAAGGAGTTTTCTCTACCACCAGTCTTTGTCATGATTCAGGGGCAAGAGTTTTCATTAAAACTGGACAAACACTGTCAGAAGTCCTGACTAATACAGATCTTTTCTCCTGAATTGATACACCTGGTGTGTATATATTGATATTATATGGATATAGATAGATATAGATAGATATAGATATAGATATAGATATAGATATAGATATAGATATAGATATATATTAGATAGAAAGAGGTATAAGTATAGATAGATATAGATAGATGTAAATATTTCCCTTGGAAATATATAGACTCACTACAAGATCAATTTTCAATTGCACCACCAACATGAGTTTTAGTCTTGTTTTCCAAAGGAAGTGGGCATTTAAAATTATTAAGCTATTTAAACTAATAAAGATATTAAAGCCCAGGAAACCAAACAGCATAGAAAGACCTTTGTGGCTCCACACTATTCAGGGAGTGAAATTTGCTGGATGCCAAGGCTTAAAATTGCCCCCAGTGCCATACAGTCCCCACATCTTCCCACACCTGGTGTGTGTTCAGAATCCATCCCCAGGTCACTTTGTCTCACTGAAAGTCAGAAGGATTTTCATTCTTCAGTGACTAAGCAGCTTTTGAAAATACAACGTGTGCTCCTCAGGGCCCTGGATCCCTCTGGAATAAAACATGACAATTAAATCTCTCTCATCGTGGTTGCAAAAAGATGAGTAAAAAGCAAATGTGGGTTTGTCAAGCGGAAATCATCTTAACTAAGTCTGATCTTTCTTATGCACTTCATGAAAAAAGAAAGAAAAGCAAATTGATGAGATTTACTCTGGCATTGGTAGGGCTTCTAACACTATTCCTCATGAGATTTTAATGGGAAATTAAGGAAGAGTAGCCTTGGTGAAATGATTACACACTGAGGATCATTCCACTCTAGTCCATTCTCAAGGAGTTATCAGGAGTGTAATGTCAAAATTCAAAGGGATGGGGCTTGGATCAACCTAGGAGAGTGGAAGGTGCCCCTGCCCATGGCAGAGATTTGAAACATGATGATCTTTAAGGTCCTTTCCAACCCAAACCATTCTGTGATCCTGTGAAATTGGGAATCTCTTGAGTTGTAAGCCCAGAAATGAGAAACTATGAGAAGAAATCCTTGATAATTCACAGATTAAGAAAATATCATCCTATTTTCAGTACCTGTTTAATGAGCTAAAACAGAATTTGATTTTTATAGTAGTGATTTAACTTCTGCTTTCTTTGAAAAAGTCCATACTTTCAGCTTTTCCATAGTTTGCCAGTCTTCTGTATTGCTTTTCCACTAATTACATTTGGAACATAAAATCATCACATTGATATGATTCATCCAGCCTGACTTCAAACTCTCATTTTCAAATGCTTAAGTCTGAACTGGGCAGAACAGGTTGCCTTCAGCAACAGTGGAGACAAATCAACACCTCCAGAGGAGAAGTCATCTCCATGTATTATAGTAACAAAATGGTCACCAAATGAATGAATTTCTGAGGAAACTTCCTTTATTTTATCTCTGTTTTCTATAAACAGAACCTTCCTGATCTTAGAACAATTTAGAGTTGCATCCTTAACATTTAAACATTGAAAAAAATGGGATATGAATCACCACTTGAGTTGCCTAAACCTCACTCTTTTGTTTTCGTTTTTTTTTTTTAAGTGTGAGACTGTGCACAAGTTATAACCATCTAATATTGGGGTTTTAAATGTTACATCTCACGAGGGCAATTCCTCCTTAGAAGAAATTTTGCTCTTTTTCTTTCCCCTTAAAGCATTCAACAAGCAGGAGGTTCTCAGGCAACAGAGGAGAGAACAAGGAACACCTTCCAGAAAGAGTCCATATAAATGATGTTCTTAATGTTCTAGTATTACAAGTCACCAACTTCCCCCAGGTGCAATTTATGGTCGTTTCCACACCTGTTTAGTCGGCCTGATTTGTTCTTCTTCCTTTATAGAGCTGTTTAACAGAGCCTGTAGTTCTAATTTCCTCTTTTATTTTTTCTCGTAAATATTATTTCCACCCTGGAGAGCCACGAACCTTTATCTCTTACTGCACATTAGATACTGTGGTAGTTACTCTGCTCACATCAGGGATGTTAGTCAGCTCTCAGGTGTCAGCCTGATTCTGAGTGAATTTTCAATTTTTTTAATGAGAATGGAAAAATATTTAAGGGAAAAGTCTTGTTTGCAGTCCACTGTAAAGGAAAATGATCAAACCATGGTCAAATGGTCATGGTTAAAATATTGCCAAAATCTCCGCTCAGTGTCCTTGATTTTAGATAGGAAAAGCTTTGCATTCAGTCCTTATTTTAGAGAAATAATCCTTATTTTAGACCCCCAAAAAAGCTCTTTATTTTAGAGAAAATAAATGAGAACTGAGGAACACAAGAGGGAGAAAGAGCATGTCTTAGTTATGTACAAACAAGCACCAACCTTTGCGTGGCCTTTCAAAGACATTGAAGATTTGCCAGAGACTTTCAAAGAATTAAAGGAGATCAGATTTATCTCCCTTTCTAATAGCTCCCAAGTCAACTAAACTTCCCAGTACTCCGGGGAAAGTTTCTGGGTTGCTTTGTTTTATGTCCTCTAGAATAATTATTAAGTAAGGAGTTCAAAATTTAGCCAAAGAGCAGCACTGGCTGTCTTTTCCAGTTGAGCTGTACATTTAAACCCTGAAACGACTTTCCAATATGGCACTTTGGGTAATGCTCAGATTCTTTGTTTTAATTAAATTGGGATTTCCAAGTGCTGAGATTTTTACCTTGTGTTCTCCATTCCTGTGATCCCCCATTTTTGATGGATGCACCATAACAGGAAACAATGGGGTGGTTAAGCCTGGCTCAAAGCCAACAAAGCCAAATGAGACAGACAGAGAAGAGTGCCACAAAGACTTTTTTTTTTTTTTTTGTGA
Source organism: Rhabdornis inornatus (assembly GCA_013397075.1). Classification (NCBI taxonomy): domain Eukaryota; kingdom Metazoa; phylum Chordata; class Aves; order Passeriformes; family Rhabdornithidae; genus Rhabdornis; species Rhabdornis inornatus. Next base: position 633,186 of record VWZS01008191.1, on the reverse strand, counting down.
TATAGATATGTGTGTTTAAGAGCAGGGTAGGAATTTTGATATTGTTTAGAGGAGCTGGCTATGCACATTGTCCAGAGCAGGTTAAGTTCTTCCCCAAGAAGAGCATAATGTGGAAAGGAGGAATTGTGGGATATAAACAAAATATAGATATGTGTCATACAGACATCCAGATCTGAACTGTTTCCCTTCACTCAGTGGAAAGAAAAAACTCTTTCAGAGGGTCATTCCACCAGAGCATCTCAATCACAGCCCAAATACCCTTTTTCCTCTCCAGTGATTATTCCAAGGGTCTGCACTGTGACTAACTCAGTTGCAGACAGCTAAAGCCCAGTGAAATTATGATTACTTGGTAGAACTGATTTTTCTATTCCATTGCTCATTTGGGAAAACAAATGAGCAATTCTCTCATTCTCCAAACTAATCCAAAATATAGATGTGACTATGGATTTACAGGAATTCAACAGGCAACAGCATCTTGTAAGCCCACTAAGTAATATCCAAGTGGCAGCTGGAGAATTCAGCCTGGAAGCACATTTAGATTTAAATCAGGTCTGTAAAACATCAAGCTGTTCTGGAGAAATTTCAGAAATGACCATTTGGTGAACTCCCACAGCTCACACTGGAAGTGCCTTAGGATTCAGCCCAGAAAGCCTTAAGCCATATCTGCACTGAGGAATGAATTCACTGCAGGGAGATTTCCCTGCTCCCAGCCCAAATGGGAACTGCAGCTCATGTCCATCCTGTTTAAGTTTAACCATCTCTAAATAACAGTGCTGCATCCACCTGACAGCAGTTCAGCCACAGCTTCTCTGCAGAGTGCATCTGTGGCCCTGGGAAATAATTACCATTTTAAAAAGCATTCAGGTAATTGTCCAACTAAAAGTGTCTGATCTAATGTGAAGGCTGTGTCACAACCCACGAGGGAAATGTTTTTATAGCATGAATCTAAGGAAATTAAATGTGTGTCTAGAAGTCAGATGGGGGTGTGTGATCACTGTAATGACCACGGTGGTGCCTGTGGTTTAACAGAAATAAATCTTATCCATCACCTTTTCACTGGGAATTTGTGCTAAGGTGAAATAACAGGAGCAAGAAGGTCTCCTGCAGCGGGAACAGCTGAAGTGGGTTCCTGTGGCTTTTCATAGCAAAAGCAATGTAGAAATGTGTCTCTTTAGTGCAGGTGGAAAGACAGTAACCTCTTCAGGAAAGCAAATAATTCTTATTTACAACAAATGAATAAAAGAAGTGACTATTTATCGTGGGGGGGTGCTGGAGCCCTGGCACAGGGTACCCAGAGCATCTGTGGCTGCCCCTGGATCCCTGGAAGTGTCCAAAGCCAGGTTGGATGGGGCTTGGAGCAACCTGGGATAGTGAAAGGTGTCCTGCCCATGACAGGGGCTTGAAATTCGATGGGTTTTAAGGTTCCTTCCAACCCAAACCGTTCTGTGATTCTATGATCCTTTGATCATAATTTGCATTGCTTATGAAGCAGTTCCATGTGCACTAATCACCTGGAGTCATCGGCAAGAACTCCTCTCTGTTTTTCAGGGAAAGACACTTCCTGACATCTCCAACTCCATTCAAAGAAATAATTGACTTGAAAAGCCAAACCCTAGAATAAAGAAAAACACCTGTTTATGATGATCAGTGATGGGACATGAGGGAATGGCTTGAAACAGTTCCAGGGCAGGTTTAGGTTGTATTTAGGAAAAGGTTCTTCCCCAGAGGGTGCTGGGCACTGCCCAGGCTCCCCAGGGAATGGGCACAGCCCCACCCAAGGCTGCCAGATCTCCAGGAATGTTTGGACAACACTCCCAGAGATGCACAGGGTGAGATTGTTGGGGTGTCTGTGCAGGACCAGGAGTTGGACTCAATGACCCTTGTGAGCAGATCGGGATGTGTTACTTTATTACTCCATTGCTTTTCCACTGCTTGAGTTAGGTGATCTATGAAAGAAGTGAATGGCTTAGATACTCTTTGCTCTACTTTTGTATAAATGCCTTCTGGAACTTCAGTAGGTTGGATTTGTAGAATGGTTTTTCAAGCTGTTTCTTTGATATTTGTGATTACTTCCCAAGGCAGGACCACTGCTTGGTCTTCTGGTTTATCATGAGGAGCTTCTCTTGCTGATTGTGCTAATGTGAGGTTTGCATTTGTACCTATAGTATAGGTTTCTCTTAATTTGGTGAGGACTTTTTTCCATTTGACTTCCCATAGTATGAATTGTGAATTTATTAAGATTGTCATGGTAATATATTCGCAGTCATAAGGTACCAAATTGTAATTATTGAAGGTGCCTTTTAATAGTTGCTTGAACTATGGAGAGCCTAAACCACTTCCAACTCAGGATATTCTGCGACTCTTTGACTCGAAGAGTTGCACAAACAGAAGCCAAACATTGAGATTTGGGCAGTGGAAAAGTTTTGCAAAAATATATTTTGTAAAAACATGTCTTCTACCAGTTACTGAACCACCCCTTCTATTTGGCCAAGGCACAGGATGTTAAAAACCAAAAGACAGAAGCACCATTGCTTGTCAGGGTTGGACACAGCAGATTTTATTTTCGGATTTCTGCGAGTCTACAAAGCTCTGCCACCTCACATGGTTCAATGGCTTCAAACAAACAGCCACCAGTTCGTCTCAAACAGGGACTGGATGTTGAGCAATGTTTGCAAACAGTGAATGCTAAAAGGCACAGCCGTGCCTGTGCTTCAGAATTCAGCTTCATGTTTGTCATTTATTTCGTATTTGTTTTGGAGGAGGGAATTCAACCAAATGCTAATGATGATTGAAGTTCAGGAATGACAAGTCAAACTCACAGATGTGTTGTACCAGAGGCCAAATATAAAACAGCACTGCACGCAAACACTCAGAAATTCCTCTTTTCAGGGCAATTGTTTGTGGTTTCTGTAGGTGTTTACCAATCCCATGGTTATGGCTTAACATGCACTCCCTGGAAGTTAGGAATGGGAATATTTTGGAAATTGTGACAGCTGGTTGAATAGCAGGATGTATTTCATTCAATGTTCACATGGTTATCGTGGGCTGAAACCAGTAGACAAATTTTCCCCTTTTGCAAGAGTCATAAAAATAACAACTTGCACAATAGCTTTAACTCAGAGAATAAATAAAATAAACCAGTGGAGCTAAAGATGGGGCTGATCCCAAAACTCCACTTACTCAAGAGGCACTACAGCACTAAATCAGATTTATTTGACATTCATCAAGGCAGTTGTTCCCACATGTGCATTATGCCCTCGTGAGTATTAATCAGTAATGAAAATCATAATTTGGCCATGATCCAGGGATGATGCTGGCCTCAAGAATGTGGAAGGTTTCATAACTGAGCCAACCCTTCTCATGGCTGCTCCTCCCAGCACTGGTGGTTCTCTGGTGCCTGGACCGTGTCAGGTCCCACTGCATGGTCCCACCAGTCTGGGATGCCCAGGGTGGTGGTTACCAGTAGATGTCACTGGTGGAGCACTGGGAGGTGAGACACCCACCCTGGGCTGTCCCAAACGCGAGCTATGGACCTGGTGATCTTCTGATTGTACAAGGAGCACACACAAACACAGGCAAAAAGACCTGGAACTTCAGGATTTTTTCTGGTTATTTTTATTTATTGCCTTGCCAGCAATACTTGGGAGAGAGAATTTTCAGACTGTCCAGAAAATGAGGCAGCAATTTCCTCCTCTGAAACGTTTCTGTGGCTATTCTGGGGAAGAAAGGGATTTCGGGAAAGCAGGTTCAGCCTTCTCTGCTCATTTTACGTTCTGCTTTTCTTGCTGTGAAAGCCAAGTTTACACTTGGGAAATGTGTTCTGGGTGAATGATGCCCAGTGCAGGTTCCACCTGAATGCCAAGAGGAGTCCCTCCAGCAGAAAGTGGAACGTGCTGAAAGATTTACCTATCTAGAGTCTAAAACAGAAGATCCCGGCAGCAGCACAATCTCAGGAATGCGGAGCACAGGATGGGAGTGCGTGTGACCTTTAGCTGAAGCTTTTACTGAGGCGTTACTGAAACTGGGCAAGATGAGACTTTACCCTCAATTAACCAATCTGCATCCAAAGAGGCACCACTGCCTCCAGACTCTGGACTCCAGGCTCAAAGGTTTGCTATTTTGGTCCTGAAGGGCTGTGCAAACCCAGAAGCCAAAGGTTTGTTTCCACCTCATAACTTATTAAAAAAAAAAAAAAGAGCACAAGAAAAGAGAAGCAACAACAGCATGGGATTGATCTGCCTGAATATAAATGTGGATTGCCTCCTAGTCTGCCTTTCAGGTAAAGGAAATCTAATCAGGATGTTCAGAGGTGTACAGGTCCTAAAATAAGTGTCTAAAATAGACCAGGTGAATTAGGCTATGGAAGGTTGGGGGTTTTCTTCAATCCCTTTTTGAGCTCTCCATCCTGGACAGGGAGATCTGCACAGGAAGTGTGTAAACTCAGGTTTCCCATCAAGAGAAAAGGCTGGGTCTGAAAATTAAGTGCATGTAAAAAATGTAATTTCCACCATAAATGAACCCCAGAGTGCCTGATACAACCTCAGAATTCTGATACAAGATATTGATACCTGTGGCTAAAGTGAGCATGATCTGTTCCCGTACACAGTACTAATTCTAGAGCTTCAATCCAAAGCTGAGATCTTCTCAGCAAACAGCTTAATTTCATTGATTATTAATTATTTAATATTCAGACTGGGTATTCCTTTTCACTGTGGCAGCAGATATCTAGGTCAGCAGCTTTACTTCCATTTTTATTTGCATTCACTTCTGTTTAACTTTTGAGTGTGTGCATAGTGGGGAAAAGCTTTGGAAAGTGGAATAAAAACGTTTCACTGGGCCTGAGCACCTCATGCCAAGCACTGTTTACCAGAAATTCTCTTGTGCTTAATAAGAAATTCAGCCTAAGTCATTTGTTTCCTCAAAACTTTGTAAGTTATTTCTCTGTAACTAAAAGGAGCCATCTGATTCATCAAGGCTGTTCCATAGATCAAAATAATTGCTTGGAGGTGGAAGGAAGAAACACACTGACTCATCAAGACAGAGGTTTTAGTGAACTATGAGCCAATATTTTTCCTTCATTTATACTAATAAAGTACTTTTAAAAGTGTCTTGCACGTAGCGGTACGCAGAAACAATTATGAAATGGATCTGATGCCTGCATCCTTAGGAACACTCACAAAAAGAACATTGCTCCAAAACTAACAGTCCAAGCTCATTTTTCTTCCATCTCTGGCAGGATATAACCTGTTCCTAAAAATTCCTCCATAACATATTCCCATGATGTTGGCAATAAGTGTTGAACTCTATAACACGGGAGGACTTTAGCTTCAAAAATACTGGAAGTAAAAGAATTGCAAAACCTGGTAAATGCCATTAATTGTAATTGATGGAAAGAATGAACAACACTTCCCTACCGGTATGAAAAATTCTGAGGGGAGATCCTGAAAGTGATGCTGCTTCCATGATTGTAACAGGGCCTGGTTATGGAATCCTGGGATTATTAAGCTGGAGGTGGTTTGCCACTGCTCCCACTTTAGATGCCTGGACAGCAAGGAAGTTTCACAAACCATTGAACCAGGTGGCACCAGCCCACTGGAGAGAGCAAAACCCAACACTCACATAAAGACACCAGTGACCAACTCAATACAGTTTGGAATCACAGAAACATGGAATTCTAGAATGGTTTGGGTTGGCGGGGACAGTAAAAGTCACCTAGTCCAACTCCCCTGCCATAAGCAGGAACATCTTCAACTAGATCAGGTTGCTCAGAGCCTTGTCCAACCTGACCTTCAGTGTTTCCAGGGATGGAGCATCCACCACCTCTCTGGACAACATTTCACTGTTTTACCACCTAAAGTAGAAAAATTCTCCCTTATGCCTGATCTAAATCAACTCTCCTGCAGTTTAAACCACTGTCTCTTGTCCTATCACTCCATGCCCTTGTCCCCAGTCCCTCTCCAGCTCTCCTGGAGCCCCTTCAGGCCCTACAAGGGGCTCTGAGCTCTCCCTGGAGCCTTCTCCTCTCCAGGTGAGCATTCCCAGCTCTCCCAGACATTCCTCATCCCTTTCCCCACATCTCCATTTCTGATGGATCCCAACTGCTTTGGGGTTAACAAGGACTTAGATCAGGGTGGGCAAAGGTGTTCTTTGTGGATTTGAGCAATCCCTAATTTTGAATGCAATGAGAGGAGGAGCAGGAAGTTTAGATTCTTCATCTGACTGTGCATGCAAATTCTGCAGCTCGCAAATCCTCTACACAATGCTTCCAATTAGGTCCTTGGATGCCACAACTCCATAATTTCTAGCATTTGAATCAAGCTCTGCAGTTTAATCTTCAGACAAATCCCATAAATAAAATATACAGTGGAAATAATTTGCTTTCTTATTACAGCTACAAACAGACTAATAGGCAAATAAATGAGTGCAATCAAACTGAATGTTCTCTTGGTTATTTCATGGGAGGTAAAAACCATCTGCAAACAAAATCAGACATGTTTTGTGAGTTTGAGATACACAAGTGTTTTGGAAGGATAAACAAAGTAATGAAACCTGACTGGTGTGAAATTCATTTTAATTTGGAAGAGGAAAAAGAATCATTTATATGTGAGCGCAATAAAACAGGCAGCAACTCAGGGAGAAGAGTATTGAGAACTGGAGGTGCCCCTGTGTGCTGAGAACCCAAAACTGCTGTCTTATTGGCTTCTCTTTGCTCCATGGGAGGTGAATCCAAGCTGATGGGAAATAGGAAGAACTGAATTGTTAGTGTTTTCTTTCATAAATATTCTATTTTTGTCATATTTCACATGGAAACTGTACGGAAAATGTATAGAGCTTTATCATTAAAAGTCTTTAAAATAACATGTAACCTAAGAGCTATGGAAGACAGCAGGTCAGGGAACAAAAAAGACAAAAATACCTCTATATCTCCAATTTTTGCCTTTCATTTCACTATTGCCCAGCTAACAAGGGAAACTTGAATCAGGAGGTTCCAGTGGTACCACACCTCAGTCTGAGCCTTAAAAAGCACCAGCAGAAATACGTAGGGATGTTCAGCACTGGGATCTTCAGGCACTGACAGTGTGAGCTGGCAGCTCAGCACGAGTGTCAGGAATGTCAGTAACTCCTGAAGAGGGAGTTTGGGACATAAGAAAACATCACTGAGTTTCTAACAGATTTTCCCATTAGAGATTTGGTGTGTGGTAAAGAAAACTCTTGCACACTGGAGTTATTTTGGAGCAGTCCCTGCAAACAAACATTTAGTTTATAGCAAAAAAAGAGTGCAAGGAACCTCTCTTTGGTTTTAGAAGAAATAAATTACACAATCCAAAGTCCTCCAAGTGACAATTAAATGAAACACATCTGTCAACCCAGACCTGAGAGAATTCTCAGAAGAAAAAAATATATTTGTCTTGCTGAACTCAAAAATCTCACACACTCAGGAGCTCAGCGCCTGTGTATGACCTGAATTCTGAGTCTTCCTGTTGATATGATCCTTTGGCGATAAAGGCACCAATAAACATCTTAGAGAAAAATTCAACAGGCTCAGCTTGGAGACTTGGAGCCAAACTCTGTCCTCAGGGTTGTGCATCCCAGTGGGGATGGGTAAGAATGCCAAAGTTTAGTGATTGGCTTAGTGGGTGATATTAAAGGTGTTTTCCAACCTTAATTTTTCTATGATTTTAAATGCTTACCACTTCCTGGAATCTACATGGACCTTCATTCACAGATGGCTTCATCCCTTAAAAATCAGGAGCTGCACCATCTGTAGTGCTGTGTTGAAAGAACCCAAATATTTTCTTTAGAAAGACCTTTATGCAGTAAAAACAGAATAGAAAAGCAAGAAGTGCTTTCCAATCTGCTGCCTCAAGTGGAGCAACATCCCTGCATGGATCCATGCACAGGTGCTGACCTGGAGTGAAAGGATGGAGGACAAGAGAGCTGTTTCAGATTTTGGAGTGCAATAGGGAGGAACATTGCAGAGAAACTCTTCGCACACCTAAAGGTCCAGGGCTGCCTCAATGGTGCTTGGTGACAGCGTGTTTGCTTCATTTGTCACTGCCTACAACACTGTGACTGCTTAGTGACTGCATCAAACGTGCTCCTGATGGATTGAACCCTGCAGATTTATACAGCTGGGAGCTGGAACAGGGATTCTGCATCACACAAGGACAAGAAGATTTAAGGGCAGTGGCATTAGTGGTGTTATTCCACACATGTCACATGTGTAATCACGACATGAGGAATGAACCCAATCCAAGCAAATGCTGTCACAGATAACCAGCATCAGCCAAAATTGTCTACAAATAAAACCATCACAGACCTACAAATCTGATCCCTGCCTCTGTGTGTTGAGAATAAATAAAGGACTTGAATCTTGTTAGCATTAAGCAGATTTTCATTCAAAGTGTAAAGGATGGCTCTTCCAGAGAGATATATCACAGTGAATGTTCCCATCTCATCCTTCTTCAAGGAAAACCTATGCCAATTTAAAGGAAAATCAAATCAGCTGTGCTAAAAGGGTTTGGCTGGTTTTATTTTCTATTTTTTATTCATTCTTAACCCTATTCTTCTTTCTCATCTCAGCATTTTAAATCTTCACAGAGGTGAACAAGGTCAAACCTGTTTCCAGGCAATACCAAGTATTTACCTCACTGAGAAATCAACCTTAGATTTTAAGAAATGTCACTCTGTGGCTGCAATTTATTCCAGAGTGAGATTTCATCCTCATATCTGATCCCTGAGATCAGTAGCAAAGCGTAAAGGAGGAAACTTCTGTTAATGTAATTTTTCTCTCATACATGTCATTCATACTTTTTAAATATCTAATCTTGAAAATTCTCTGTCACCATAACTACATCTATATGAGGATGTTGAACAGTCTCAAGGACGTTCCCAGGTTCTGAGTGCAGCTGCTGCAGAATCACCCATGTGTCCCACTGGAGTCTCTCAGACACCAAAATATTGTGACTCCCTGTGAAAAACTGAGGGTGTTATTTGCATCTTCGTTCATGTTCTGCAAATCCTTTTCAGTACTGAGTAACCAGAACCGTCAAATACATCCAGAAGGGACCAATCTGTACTTGAAGCTGTGTCTCCTGCACAGAGGAAAGAATAAAGTCACAGTTGTTCACAAAACAGGGATGAACAACAAGGAGACAGATATGGTAACACAGAGCAAGCATATCATGAAAGGAGACTCCCTTTCTTTACAGACTTGTTTTCTTTGAACTCAGTTTTTCTCCAGCCCTCCTTCAGGGTGTTGTATCAGAGGTTTGTGTATCTCCACTCAACAGAAACCCTTTTCTGTTTGGAGGTGCCTGGTGTGGCCCCTGGAGGAAATCTGGTGTTGTGGGAAGAGGTCATTAGTGCAAGGAGATCATCCTGCCCTTAGAGCAGGACTCAGAAATATTACCACACATTCCCCAGGCTTTCCAAATGCAGGTTTCTAAGCTGATTTGGGTATTTTCAAGGGACCACATCCAGATTGTACACACAATACTGCTGCTGACCCTGAAAGGCAGTGTCTGCATGGGCTGTGATCAGTTTTGGTCCAAATGCCACAATAAAGCAATAAGGCAACACACATCTCCCTTGGTTGTGTTTGCCCACATCCCAATATTTACTGAGCTTACCTGGGTCCAGCTGCTCAGCAGCAATGCAGAGAAATGGAGCTGGACAGAAAAGCACTTCAAGCTGGTTTATATCCTGACATTCCAGAAAATATTTGTAGGCAAAGGGAGCTCTTGTGGAAAGTGTTACCCTGTGGGTAGGACAAGTGGGAATGGTTATAAAATGACAGAGGGAATGTTTAGTTGGGATATTGGGAAGGAATCCTTTCCTGTGAGGGTGCTGAGGCCCTGGCACAGGTTACCAGAGAAGCTGTGGCTGCCTATGGGTTCCTGGAAGTGTCCAAGGCCAGGTTGGATGGGGCTTGGAGCAGCCTGGGACAGTGGAAGGTGTCCCTGCCTATGGCAGGGGGTGGAACAGGATGATTTTTAAGATCCTCTTCAACCCAAACCATTCTATACTTCAAAATCCTTTCATCCTGACCAAAACCACCAGTGGAATACAAGCGAATGGCAAAGCCCAGCTATGCTAAATAACTTCAGCTGTAGTCTCAGCCATAAATGAGAACCAGCAGGAAGCAAACTCCTCACAAATGCTTGGGGAAGACTCCAAGCAGCCTTCTATAACTTCAGTTTTTACTCACTAGGTTTTAGTCAGAGAGAGAGAAAAGGAAATTCTGAAAAGACAGCATAGTCCACAGCACTTAGAGAGTGGAAAAGAAGTACTGAGGGGCAACAGGGCAAAGTGAAAATATTTTCTGTATATCCACAAGCGTTCAACTAGAAAATCAGGCCACATTCAGACTGGCAGAGCCCTGCAAGCATTTAATTCCTCAAAGTTGCTAGGGGAAAACCGTTGGGATTTTTTTATCATGCAGAAAACAGGCTGAGACAGGGACAGGTTCTGCAGGACACTGATTGCTGGATTTGGAGGATGCATCCTTTGGGTCAGTGAGATTAGTTCCAGCACTACTGCTTGACCTGGTGCTGTGTCTCCTCCTTGTAGGCTCTGCATTTTCTGGTGCCAGGATGTGTTCCACACATGAGAAACCTGAAAGTCTCCTTTTCTTTGCTTTAAAAATAATACTTTCATAAAGACTGAGCTGTAACCCATTGAACTGAGTTCCTTTGCATCCTCTGAGTTTTAGCTGGATGGTTTATACTGAAAGTGGGTGAAGGTTGTTCGATTCCTTCTTCTGTTCATTGTCTGAGCGTGCTTAGAGCTCAGCAGAGATAACTTTAACCTTCACTTTTGCTGTGACACATGCACTGCAGTGTGAAAGGAAGGAACATGATTCACATTGTAATGTGCTCACAATGCTCATACCACAACGCAAATGCTGAGGTGCTGCTGTGAAACGTTTCCTTTCAAAAGTTCAAAATCCTAAGAAATAAAATTCAGCACGATGACCCACAGGATGCATCAGCAAGTTAAAGTGAGGGAGTGACGTGAACAGGGTTTTATGTTATAGCACACCTGAATTAATGGACTCTGCATGGAAAGTTTTAAATTGAAATACGTGATTTGGTCCATGTTTTTCCTCTTCATTAGGAGAATGAACCCAGCTGAAAGAAAGCTGTGACACAGAGGCAGTGCTTCCTTACAAAAGGAGAGAGACAACTCGCATGCATTTAAATGCTGAGGATGTAAAATGGATTTCAATGCACTCCTCTCAAACTCTCGGGGTCAAGGACTGCCCCATCTGTGAGTAACCACTACAAAACATTTACATCCTTCCAACTAGAGTGAACTTCACTGGTTTTTTACATTTGTCTGCCATTTATTCAGTAATCTTAGGCATCAGGAAGTGATGAAGTTCAGGGACAGCACATTGATTAAATTATCAAATTTTCAGTAAAAGTGTTAACTCCTTTCAGGATGGAGCTTGAGCAACTTAGGAGAGGGCTGTGCTTGTGCTGATGACAGGAGACTGAATCATCCTGTGAACAGGTCTCCACCATTTCCTTCTCTTCTCTTCTCTTCTCTTCTCTTCTCTTCTCTTCTCTTCTCTTCTCTTCTCTTCTCTTCTCTTCTCTTCTCTTCTCTTCTCTCATCTCTTCTCTTCTCTCATCTCTTCTCTATATTCTCTCTACACAGAAAAACATTTCTTTTTCCTGCAGAATGAGTGGGGAGTGCACAGGTTGCTGGATGGACCCCAGTGGCCCTCAGTCACTCCCAGAGCACCACCAGCCCTGTTCCCATCAACTTGATCAGTTCCTTTTACATTTCCATTTCTCTCCTGCAGCACACCTGGGGACATGGCATATTTACTGGGATGTTTTGTTCTCTGAAAGTTTGAATATCCCAGTGTTTCAGAGAGTAAAGAAGTCTGAGCCCATCACTCATACATAAAAAGGACCTTTGCACCACCTCTGCCAAGGCATTCCCCTTGTGGACACAGGTCCCACATTTCTCTTTTGTTCTCCACTCAGTGAAACTCCCATGAAAGTTTTGTGCTATTACAATGATCTCACACCTTATACTGAGATGTGATAAAGAAATCACAAATAAATATCTATTTGAGCACATCTAATTGTTCAGAGCAGGATGCAAAAGTGTGGGGAGATGTCATGAATGACATGTGGCTTATGTATTCACTGCTTTATCTAAGCAGAATTTTGGATTATTGAATCAATTTATTAAATTTGTTTATATTGACTATTCTCTTTTAACCATAAATGCAGACATCAGAGGGGATTGTGTAAATGTTGTTCTACATTTTATAAAAATTGATTAATACTAGGACTAAAGTAGCACTTTCTGGAAAGCAATGGACAGGCGGAAATGATAAACAGTGGCCATCACTTTCTGACTATTTTTAGCGTAGAGAAAATATTGCATGACATCCTATTAGTGACCAAGACTTGCCTTTATGCCAGGATTTCCTGTAGAATTGAGTTTTTTACCCCATATTCCAGCATATTCTCCACACACACACACATAAACACATCTCAGGTTAGTAAATATTTGCCTTTATTTTATAGGTTAAATTGCCAGAGGTCAGTGCTAACCAGGTAGGAATGAGATACAAAAATAGGAGAGAATAGAATAGAAATATTTGACTTTGAATGTACCTACAATGATTATCTACTCCAACTCCCTGATCAATCCAAGCCTGACCAAAAGTTAAAGCATGCTAATAAAGAGATTGTCTAAACCTCTTAAACACTTAAGTTGCTGCTGAAAGATGAAATAAAATATTTTTTCTTTTATTTTTGCTTGCGTAAGTTTTTAATTCATTTGAAACTTAGGATCTTTGTGGTTATTAAATCAAAAATAAATACCTTTCTGAATCTGACCCATAGCTGTGTTTGGGATAGATGAGTTTAGACTGTGGAAATATCTTTATTAATTGTAGAAGCTAATCCAAACAGATATTTCAGAGTGCTGCTTCCCCTGATGTTTTAAAAGATGAATTTACAAGGCTTTCAGTAAGTAAATGACAGGAAACAGGCACCTGCAGATATTGGGAGATGGTTCAGAATGCTGGGCCTGAATGCAGCTTCTCCCACCCCACACTAATTACCCTTCAACCCATTAAATGCAGAAACAGAACTGTAAGTAGATGGGAAGGCAGATTTTTACTGCAAAAAGAGATTTGTGTTGAATGTTAACAAGCTGGGTCTTATGTTTGCAAGATTTTCATTTGAAGATAAGTTAATATAATTCATTGAATCTCAACCATATATCAGAAAGACTTTGCAGATCATATTTTCTAAAACATTTAGGAAACCAGTGGTGAAAAGAATGCATTTCCTGAAGAAATTAATGAGCTTCTCTTTTAAAATTAGTTAAATTGTTGTCATTGATGCAGATCCCTTTGCAGAACTTGGTTATCCAGATGAAGATCAACACAATGGGGATGTTGGGTGGAAAATCCAGCTCCATTTCTTGATTTCTAGGAATCCTCTTCACCAGTGTCCGATGGAAAAAAAATCCTGGAAGGAATGAATCTCCTGTGGAGGAATGAATCTCTGTTTGAAATGCAAACTGGCTTGCCTGGGAGGGAAATTTGAATCAGAGAATAATTTGGGCTGAAAGGGACCTCGGAACATAATTTGGTGCAACCCCCTTGAGTTGAATGGGTCAAGTGTTTTGGGAAAGGAACAGAGTGGCAGCTCTGACCTCCCCCAGTTCCCTGAGCTTTTACTGCTTTTATAAAATGATTGCTCCCACTCAAGTTACATCCACAGTTGTCAGTCTAATTAAATCCAGTTTAGGTCAATGCCTCTGAACCCAGGAGGCAACCCTCTATCTCCACAGGACATTTGCATCTGAGTGCTTTCCTTTTTTTCCTAATTTCTACATTGCCCACTGCACTTCATTTTCCCCTTCATTTTCTGTCACACACAGTTTTTATAATGATGTGCTCAGCAGTAAAAGCTTGCTGGTGATTATGGCACTCAGTGTCTCAAGTGACTCTTGCAGAGGCCCTGCTCTCCAGGAAGAGGCTGGAATTTCCCCAGAGATGGGAATTAGTAAAAAAATTCCTCTTTCTGCACTAGCTGTGTGTGCAGCTTTTGCTTTTCCTAATCAAGGATCATTATCTTGACCCACAATTTTGCTCACCTTCTGTTTTTCTTATCATCCTGCTGGTTTAGAAACCTAAATTTACAGCTCTTAACTGACAAGGTCAAATCCATGTCACAGAAGGACAGGATTCAGCTGTCTGGAGATACCTGAGACTCCTGAATCAGGCTATGAATATGAAAATAAAGAAAATAAATGACTATTAATTAATAATAATAATAATTTATAAATAAAAAAATAAATATTAAGTGGAACCCACAGAAGACCAGCGCTCTGATGGAATCTCAGTGTGGCATTAGATGATGGGTTAGGCAAAAAAATCCCATCCTAGGATTTTATAATTCCATTTTAAAATGGAGTTCAGACCATCCTTGTGGAGGTACCAGTCTTGCTGACAGTTTTTACAGGGAAAACAAGCTCTACAACAGCTGGGCTGTACAGCACTAGGAAATAAAAGCAGAATGAGCCTCATGTATAGGATGGGGATAATGGGAGGTGGTATGAAATGTACCCTGCAGTGAGAAAAACAAGACTGTTCATCATCCCTACCTCTTTTTCCTCCACTAAAGTGGGGAGCTCTTGATAAAGAGGGGAAATGTGAGAGAAACAAAGCAATCAGCACTGCTGAACATGTAAGAATGTTGGATTGGTGTTTTTTTAAGGATCACCATGTAAATTTCCTGGATTTCCTTATAGAGAAGCCTGCAGAACAATCTCTTGGTCACAAATATATATCAATACATACCACTAAACAGTGAATCACCTAATGCTCTAGCTCCTTCCATATGTGGGAGTTTAGTCACGTAATACAACTGGCTGTTGTCTTAGCATTGTTTTGTACCTGAATTTCTGTTTGCTTTTCCAGTTGTGTCTTTTATTTCTGCTCAGCCTGGAATTCCACGCCAGGCTATTTAAGAAGGAACATCATTTTATTGGAACTCTTAATGACGCCAGAGCTGTTTGGGGATTATGTATCAAGAGCAGGGATTGAGCTCAGAATAAATGTTTGCTTGCTGCTATGGAAAGAAAAAAAAACCAACCTGTGTCTATATAAGTATTTATTTTTCCAGCTCTTACAATTTTCTACAATGGAAGTTTTCTAAAAACGTCTCTGTATTCTTTCTCCTGAGTACTGTCTGCATTCTGCATTCCAGATCCAAGAGCTCCTCCAACACCATTCCTGCAGAGAAAGGGGGGTTCTCTTTCTGGAAGGGTTGAGGCACTCTAAGCTCCCTGCCTCACGTGGCTCCAGCTGTTTGCCAAGCATGGCCTGATGCGTCAGGAGCGTCGCTGCTGGGGAGGCAGAGAGGTTTGCAAAAAGCCACAAGGCACCAGGCAACGTCAAAGAAAACATTCCTCCTTTGAAACTGGCCATGGAACAGCAATAAGGGCACTCCTGAGCAGCCAGCACCCAGCTGAGCCTGCTGCAGATGTGTCTGTGAGGCAGGAGGGGAAGGAACAATGAAATCCTGAATGAACAGCAGAGATAAACTGGTCCTGTTCAATCTGGACGCTCTAACACATCCTGCACGTTGTGCAGCAGAAAACGACACTGCTAGGAAATGAAAACTCATACCAGCAACATTTAATCGGTCTTTCAGCAGTTTAAAAAGAGTTAGTATTGAATAAAGCAGTGAACCTTTGTCCTGAGTGGATCTTTATGAATGCTGCTGTTTTAGTGGCTGCTACATCGACTTGTTTATGTAAAAACCTGTACAAATTGTTTAAAAAAGTACAGGTTGTGCCTGTAACAAGTTTGCTGGTGCACACAAAAAGAAGCCTGGCCCACCCTGTAGCACAAATAATAAACTTAGGTCTGAGGTTCCAGTCAAAGCCCAATTGATTTCCTCCACCCTCTTTGAAGAATGAGGGCCAAGCCAGGAGTTCTCTGCTCTGTTGTTCAGTCTCACTGGTTAGCATCAGATTTGGGACTGGCTTTTAGAGGCAGTGAACTGAGGTAGGCAATATCTTTGTAGAGCCAGAAGGTTTTTAGAGAGACAACAACAAATTATAAACAGATATATAAAATACATGCATACATACATTCACGTGTATACAAGTACATGCCTTTATATTTGTATTTTTATTTAATCCAGAGCTAGGGTGGTAAACTACAGCATCTCTTTAGCAGCCCGTAAATTCTCCCCTGCTTCCCCACTTCCTCCCAGACACTCCCAGACAAAATGGGATGAAAGATGCAGTGAGAGCACCAGGCAGTTCTGTGTGTTTGCACCTGGAAAGGTGAAAGGCCATTTTATTGCCAGAGATTTTTGAAAGTATGATGATTTGGGGAATATATTGCAGCCAACAAGCTGCCTTTCTCACACACTCACTCAGGTACAGCATCCTTACACGCAGTGCTGTGTGCCCAAGCTGTAAATCCCCATTTTGAGCACACCCACCGTGAAAAATGACACTCTGTGCATGGGACTAGAGGTTCCTGACTCTTAGGTAGATGGTTGGGGTGTTTTGGCTGTGTCTGAAAATTTTTCAGTTGCAATAGTTTGAGTTTGGTGGGGATTTTTGTTTTATTTTTTAATCCTTCTGTTTATTTGTTTTCCCACCTGCAAACTCTTAATGTAAAGTGTGTCTTGTTCTTTTCCATAACACCAGGCTATGTTTTGTTGTCCTTTATTGTGCAAAGGAAGAAGGGTCTAGCTAAAATCTGAACAGCTGAAATGAATGTTAACTGAGTCAATAAAGAGAAGACTTTGAGATTTATGGAAAAAAGGGGTCAAATACTTTAAGTTTACAGCTGGGTTCTAAGCCTGACCCATAGCCCCAGTGGTAATTAATGTCACAACTGCATTATGCAACATTATTAAGAAGATAAATGTTCTGTTATTAGCAATTAATATCACAGTGACCTGAGCTGTAGAGGTTCATGTGTGACCTGAAGGGACATTTCAGAGCTTTGTGTTAGCAGCTGGAAGTTTTATATATGTCAGTGTGTAGAGTTCCAGTCTAGGGAAGACCCTGAAGGCACTCAGGAACAGGACAATAATATTTCAATCTGTGCCTCAGCGTCTCATAAAAATATGGAGTAAAGTCTCCACATTTTGGAAGGAAGATAATGGGCAATGTAGTGACAATCTACTCACTGTTGTGTAAAATAAAGCCCAAAACCAAAACAGGTGAAAGGAGTAAAATGGTACCAAGCTCTGAGCAATTCTAGTGGAAAGTGTCCCTGCTCACAGCAGGGGGTTGGAATTAGGGGATCTTTAAGGTCCCTTTCAACCCAAACCACTCTGGGACTCTCTGATTTCCCTCCTGGTTTCCTTTCTCTCATAACTGCTGCTGGCATCAAGACACTGAGCTCTCTGCACGATCCAAATTGAACTTAAAATGGGAATTCAAACAATGCCAACATCCAAAATAACTCAGTCATCAAAACCCAGAGACACTTAAATTCCCTCAGCATCATCTCTTTTCCCCTGAAAGATTTCTATATACCTGCAGAGCCTCTCATTCCTTCAGCTGGACTGACTTGATTAATTAAGAAAGGAAATGGGTAATCATACACCACTGAACTCCTGGAACAGCAGGTTGAGCCCAATCTGATGGGTTCAGAGCCAAAGTACCCCGTGTAGACCCCAGGCTGGGACTTGTAACCAGCACAGGGAATTCCCTTCCTTCTGACCACAGCAAGGCTGCCAGACCTGGTTCTGATATTAAAAGTTGGATACATAATAAAGTTCAATTTATGTTCAAAATTAGCACAAAAAGCTGATGTCAAAAATTCTTCCTTTCCTTCCCTTTTGACTCTGGTTGTATTTATGGTCCAGTTGTTTGATCTGATTATTCAGATGTAAATGTTTACATCAGATGTCTGATGTAAAACTCTGCTGCTCAGAGCACAGTCTGAGATCTGGGAGCTCCCACCTGAAAAGTGACTCCAACAATCAAAGCACTGGTGAGGAAAAAGATGAAGAAAATCTTTGGCTGAAGATGCTGTTTCTCCATGGCATTGATCCCACTTTTATGGGGTTAGAGGATGCAGGCACCAACAGGTCAACAGCATTCACTAGCCCACAAAGCTGCACCACAAAATCTAAATATAGATTTGCACCCAGGATCCAAATATAAAGGCACCAACCTGAAGCCCCCTGGAACTTCTTTTCTGGCACATCTTTTAGATTCACTGTACAAAATCTGTAGTTATATCAGTGGAGGTAAACTGATTCACTTGCAGAGGTCATGGCAATTTGCAGGCACAATATTTTATTTTATACTTGCCAGAGGCCTAAATGGTAATCTCTGGTGACTCATGAAGTCTTGGGAATGTAATCACCTGTGAAAGCAGTCAGAGCAATGTCTAAAATTCACCCCTTTTTACTTAAAATGTCAGGAGAAAATGCAAAGGCAATAAACTTTGCAATAATAAGGAAATTTTATCATCTAGAAGGCCTATGAAACACACATTATCCTAAATAGCCTAAGCTTGTTTACACCAGTCACCACTTAATGAAGGTCATTAGCATTGAGAGGAGTGAATCTGGGCATGAAAATCACTGTAAAGACTTTGGGTGCATTGTTACATAATAAACCCCAAACCTCAATGGGGAACTGGAGGCAGGGGACTTGTCCTGGTAATGCTCAGAGGTACAGCCATGGTTTCTTCTACTCACAAAACAAAAGTGGGCAGGCACCTCCATTTTCTTATTACTGTTTCTTAGCAGAATGCAGTTTCTCTCCTGGAGAAATTAAAGTTGAGCAAATTGATGATTAACAGCATGGGGAGGCGAAAATCCTCGTACAAATCTCACAGTCAAGATGGGAACAGGCAGTTCTGAAAATAAGCAGGTGACAATGGCATTTTCTCATTTTCTTTGTAAATACAAGATGACTCCTGAGGCATTTGCTAATCAAAATAATGAAACAATTCAGCTGACACTTTTCAAGCCACCTGAGTTTGCTCATCTGATTAGCTTTGGTCTCTTGTTATGACCTTGAATGAAGTGATGATGTGATCAGCAGTCCAAGAATTGCATCAAAATTCACTTTCCTGACATTACTTATAACAGAAGAGCAACAAGATAAGGCAAAAATGGTAGAACTTAGAGGATANTATGTCTTTTTAATTTGTCTTGTGCACAACAGGGATTTTGTTGTGTGTCCTGCTAAGGAAATTCAGATGTCACAACAAATACTTCCGAATGCCACTCAGATCNATAACAGAAGAGCAACAAGATAAGGCAAAAATGGTAGAACTTAGAGGATAAAATGCACGAAAGAACACTTTTATAGTCCCTATAGCACCCAAAGGGGCTACAAGAAGCCTGGAGAGGGACTTTGGACAAGGATAAGGAGTGATAGGGCAAGAGGAGATGGCTATAAAATGACAGAGGTTTTGGGACACTGGGAAGGAATTCTTGGCTGTGAGGGAGCTGAGGCCCTGGCACAG
This sequence comes from Rhabdornis inornatus, assembly GCA_013397075.1. NCBI lineage: Eukaryota > Metazoa > Chordata > Aves > Passeriformes > Rhabdornithidae > Rhabdornis > Rhabdornis inornatus. Next base: position 613,685 of record VWZS01008191.1, on the reverse strand, counting down.
GTTGCCCAGGGAAGCTGTGGCTGCCCCAGGATCCCTGGAAGTGCCCAAGGCCAGGTTGGACAGGGGTTGGGACAATCCGGTCTAGTGGAAGGTGTCTCAGCCCATGGAAGGAGGTGGAAGGAGATGATCTTTAAGATCCCTTCCAACCCAAACCATTCTGTAATTCCGTAATTCTCAGACCCCTGTAGTCAGGAGCATTTGTTTCTGAGCACGAGCCCGGATTTTGGGAGTGAAGCAGCTGCCTCTGTCCATGGTGCTGGTTCCTACCCGAGAGCTGCCCAGCTCCACTCTGACAAAAAGTCTTCAGCAGACTTCTGATCATTCTGGTTAACCTCAGTGCCCAAAGAAGTGATTTGTGAGTTTATTGCTCTCATGTCACATCTTCTTGTGAGGATTTTTTTTTTCCTTTTCCTGAATGAAGCAGAGGGACAGGACTTCTGAGTTGCTTTAGAAAGTGAGGTTTGTTTTTCTTATTTTCTACACAGGCAGAAGGTGTAAGTTTGTCTTTTCCTCTTACAGATGTTCACAGCATGGCTCAGAAGTCACGAGACTTATGGTTACAAGGTCTTGTAAGGATTAATTAACCAATAAAACACTGCCAACAAATTTATTTATGTCATTAAACCAATACTAAGAAATTTTGCCTAATTACAGTGTGACCTTTCTTAGCCAATGCTGTTCTGACACACAAACTTACATTGCTGCACTCTGACACTCCTTGTTACCTTTATTTTTTCTGTATCTTAAACTCTAAAGCTAAACCTATGTCTACTTAACTGTGTTTAATTTTGAACTTTGGCTTACAGGCCCAATGTTCTGAGAATTCCTTACATTTTGAATTCCAACATTGATTCGTGGTTTCATTTTCTTTGGCAAGCACTTGGCTGTAAAGAGTTTTCATACATCATTGTCCATCCCAGGTGTCTGTGAGTGTGAGAGTCACTGGAACCACCCCAGGGAGGAATTTTTCTGATCCAGCCTGCAGGTCTGGAGAGTGATGGCTTTGCAGCCAGTAGGACTTCAGCCGGTGGAGTACAGAACAGAATTAGTGTTTTGCTAAACTGGATATCTGAATAGGTCAGACAAATACTGCCTTCAACATCAATATTTATTTTACTTATAGAACAAGCTGACTTGCTGTGGTGCAGATGTTTTAATACAGTTTTATGAAGGTGACTGCACTCCATTCAAAATGATCCCACACCAAAACCATCCGAATTACAATAATGTCTGTCCATCAAAAATGGGATTCATCCTCTCCGATAGCAAAAGCAAATACCTGTTCAGCCCAGAATTGTTCCAGCTCCTTCTGAACTCAAGGCAGAGAGATGAGCATCTTCAGAGGGTGATCCTGAAAGAGCTGCCTTGAACAGGTGAGCTGATCCATCCCCTGCCCTTACACTGAGGGTGAGCTGGATCAGCTGAGCAATAAGGGGCTGCCTCTGTCAGCCTGGCAGCTCCTGTCCAAATCTGCCTTCTCTGCGTGACTCTGGGTGATTCTGCCACGGACCCAGCAAGATATTCATTTGCCAGGCTTGGTCTTACTTGTGTTTTCTTTTTAAGTCTTTCTTTGCTTAACTTTTTTTATCTTTGCAGGAGTGCCTCTTGTTGCTTTCTAATAACCCTAAAGAAATTTCCCAGATATTGTGTGGTCAGATGCAAATCCCAAAAACTACATTGAAACCAAGACTATTTTTTATTTTGTTGTTTTCCTTCTCTGACTCCTGCCAAAATGGTTGTTTTGCACTCTTATTACTTTACTGTCCCACTAACACATTCCTGACTATGATGAATTCCAGCAAATTCCCTTTAAAAGTGAACAGTTTAATTAAAAGTCTGCTGCATATCCCCCCTCTAAGCCTCTAGGCTGTGAATAAACAGAGGAAAAATCTTATTTCAATAAGCTCTCCTCTAATTAACATTTCCCTCTGCTTTTCCCTGGACATCTTAAACAAGTAGTGCCACACTGGGACTCAGCTGAATCTTCCTCCACAATGATATTAAAAGTTGGATAAATAGTAATGTTTAATTTCTGTCTAAAATTAACATGGAAAGCTGATGTCAAAAATTCTTCCTTTCCTTCCCTTTTGACTCTGGTTGTATTTATGGTCCAGTTGTTTGATCTGATTATTCAGTTGCCTCAGTTTAGGTTGTAGCAGAGCAAATCATTAGGACCAAATGTACCAAAATAAGGTAAAATAGCCTAATAATTTCCCCTGCTATTTAATAAATGCAATGCTGAGCTTATTCCAAACCAGTATTAAACGCAACTCAAAGAGGTCTGTGTGCAAATGGCATGTATTTCACAGATCTCACAGGCTGTAATGATGAAATTCCACTTATTTCACAGAAATATGATGAAAGAAGTGCCAGGTTTCTGAAACTCCTGTAGTAAATAAATTTCTACATGGTTATTTTAGCTCTTGCCTCTCTAAAAGCACCAAATAGCAGTTCCTGGGAAAGGATCCATCTCAGTTCTTCGTAGGGGAGCTCCTGTGGTCATCTTAGCCCTGGTGGTGAAGTTTTAGTCCAAAATGATTAATTCTTATGTTAAATTTATCCTGGTAAGTCTGGCAGGTGAGAGTCAACTCCAAAATAACCAAGTGCATAAAGGGTAAGGTGGGTTTGTGACAGACCTTGTAAAGATTGAAGGGTAAAACACAAATCAAAAGCTCCCTCATTACAACATAATGATATTTTAGGGGAATCTGTTTATTTGCTTACTTTTTGTTATGATATTTTGATTTGTACCTAAAAAGTGCTCTTCTAGTTAGTAATGGAATTACTACAATTCAAGATGGACACAGCTTTTTAAAATTTGTTTAATAACCAGTCCCTTTCCTCACACGCAAAAGGAAAAGAATGAGAGAATAAAAATTAAGGATTATTTAAATTAAAGCAATAGGAAGGGGAGAAAAACTCTTCCTTCCACATGGTTCTTGGTCACCCCAATTTGTTTTGAACAAACCATAGGAAAACATTCTGTTTCATCTCACATTTATCTATTTTTTTGGTGTAATTTAAATTTATCTTTTTAATTAAAAACTGCAGCTATAAATCAGTTACTACTTCCCTACCAGCCAAATAAACCTCACTACTTTCAGACAATTCTCTCAGTTTAACTTCCTGATTTTTCCTGCTATTTCAAGGACTAGGATTTAATATGGTCAAAAAGTTCAAGCTGGAACATTGCCTGAGAGTGACAAGGAGTTGCCTCTGGTTATGGGATATACGTGGATTTGTTAAAAGAAGCAGGATTCTGAATATTTTTTCCCCTTTTGATTTAATCTCTTTTAAAAAGGAGCACATTTTTGTGTCGAAAGAATTGAAAGCTCCTTAGTAACAAATTTACAAGGCTTGTGTGTTACAGCACATTACTGCTCAACCCTTGAGGAAATAACCCCAATTATTGGGTTATTTTTGAACATCCCATTAACTTCGAGGGCACAAATGAAACTCCATTAGTAGAATGGATTCAGCTGGCTATGGAGGGATGATATTTTCAAGAGGTGTTCTGATAAAAGGATTTGGGTTTGTTCCTTTGGAAATTTACAAACATTTGTCCCATGGTCTTCTGTGATGTCTCACATTTCACCCTTAATGAACCCAGCTTTGGCTGGAATTATACTTTATTTTTTTCCAAACTATTTTTATGCAACTATTTATGCACTGTGTTTATTTATTGGACTAGAAGTTGAAACTGTATCCCAGAAATTGTCTTGTGTCTCAAAATGCTATTTCAAACTTCGTCAATCCTGATTTTTGTCCTGAACTTGGTGATGTTCTTGTAATTCCTTTTTTTTTTTTCTTGCTAAATTTCTATTCATTTCTCATCAACCCTATGAGCTTTCACTCTGAAAATTACTCTGACAATTTTAGAGTGGGCATGTTTTGTTTTCTATCTTTTGGGGTCCAGTTAATTGCATTTTCCTGGCTATAGATCTGCCATAATTCCTGAAAATGATTCCACATTATTTGTGGATTTCCCAGCTTGGGCTGAACACAGGCTCCTACTCATGGCTCGATTTCCTTGTAGATTTTTACATTCAGACTTCCAGAATCAGTAATCAGCTTCAATGCTCATTCAGAATTTTAGGAATTATTCTAATTTCCCGAATGCATCATCATTGTGAGAGAAAACCTTGCAGCTTTTGGATGTCACAAATTCTTCACTGTTCTGCTCCACCTTAGCAGCTGATGGATTCTGCTCAGGATCTCATATCTCCTGTCAATGGTGACAGCACTGCCTTCTTCTTTTCTGCTAAAAAACCCCAGGGGTGTGCATTAGACTTGCTCTCAATCCCTTCAATTTTTAATTTTTTTATCCTGAGTTTTATGTCAATAATACAGGTTATTTAATTTTTTTTCCAGTTGATTTACGCTCAAATGTTGTATATCAATCTGTTGTAAACTCTCATTATCTTATCATATGAAAAAATAAATTATAGAAATTAACTTCCAACAAAAAAATAGAACAATGGCTGTTTTAAGTCTCTTCTTCCTGCTGTGCTAAGAAAAAAAATATGCCAAATTTTCACTCACAGCAATGAAAACCTTGAAAATGCCTTTTTTTTTTTTCTTAATGCATACTTTAGAAAGAATTATGAGTTTCAGAATAATGTAGCTGGGGCACTGTGGATATTCAGCAGCCCTCAAAACAGGGCTGACACTTTAATCTTGGCCTGATAGATCATAAGAGTCCTGTGAATATAAGGTCTGGATAACCCCTCTTAAAGTCATTTCCAGCTTAATACTCCAAATTGATCATGCTGATTTTTATTTTCCATTTTTCCCCTCCTTATCACTATGTCCTGTTCTGGCAGAAGCTTTCACAGAGATTTTGATGCAACTGAAGTTTGGTGCCACCTCATTCCGGTCACTGTCTCAAACATTAAATGACCAGGGGACTGCAACTGTCCATTGGTAGATTTTTTTTTTTTTTTTTTTACCTGTAAGAGACCCTGATTAATCTGGAAACAGTCTAAGATACCTGGGCTTCACCATTTTTCCCCCTCCAGGATTTTCTATGTTCACCCATTCTGTGAATGTATTTCCAGGTGAATTAGAGGTTTCCTGACAGAGCTGGACTTTGGGATGAAGAGGGAGTGTCTAAATGGAGGTTCTGAGGATGTCAGAAGAATCTGAACACCTGCAGTGCTGTGCTCTGATACAGATTCACCAAAACAGAAAGTTTGTTGTGAAATGAGGAACTGGAGGCTGGTTCCCCTCTTTGCAATCCCAGATTTGAGAAGCCAAGCATTTCCACTTGCCAATCCATTCATTTTCTCCAAAGTACCTAAAATAATGTTGTTTTTCTCCCAGTCAGACTGATGCCTCTTCAAAGAACTTATCTGGGTGGGACTCAGCTCACAGAGGGATAACAGCATTTTGGGGTGTATCTGTACATAATAAATCCCACTAATAATCCCCTACACCCATTTTCCATTCATTAGGAGCCATGAAGGGAGAGAACCTGCAACACTCGGCTATGGATATTATCAGTGTGGCACAATTAACCACCACAACAAAAATCCAATTATTAAATCATCTTAGTCCAGCTAATCCACCTGATTTAAGCTACAGTGGGTAAGGTTTGTGATTTCCTTGAAACATCAACACATATTTTCTTCCTTCTCTCATCTCTGAAGCTGGCAGACAGGTATTGCTGCTCAAAGCTATTGATCTTGCTTCTCAAATCTCATTTATTCTATCTCAGACTCAACACTACAGCCACCAATAGTGGAGAGATAAAGAGGGGTTATGAGCACATTGGTAATGTCCTCACACTAAATTTATCAGATTAAAGGATGGATTCAATAACTGCAATGTAATCTCAGATTTGATGGCATTGCTGGAATAAAGAGACTGTGGCTAACATCGTTGATATTGGATGCAATTGATCCTGGCATCATTAAAATCAATATTTTACCTCTTCTTCTCCTGCCCTCCTGACTGAGTCATTGAAACCCTAGTCCTGAATTCTCTCTGTTCTGTCCTGGTGCCTAAATCAGTGAATTCCCTGGAATTGTGAACTTCAGCACCTCTTTTGCTCCATCTCCAGGTGCCCAGCAGCTCTGCCAGTGCTCAGGCACCCTCAGCTAATTTCTTTCCTCTCCTGTGTGTGAGCTGAAGTCTTCAGCACAGTTTCCCTTTGGTCAGATTAATGAAAAAGGGAGCTGATATCATCACTTCTGTGCAGGACTCAAAGGCTACACCACAATGAGAGTCCCCATCACCATGGGCTGGGCTTCAGGTCACATTCCCCAGGATCTACTGGAGGCTTTGAAGCCTGTCCATGAGGGCAACCCCTTAAAGCCCACAGGCATCCATCTGTTTAATAAAAACAAATGGACCTGGAAGGAAAAGTACCGAGGGCAGGCCATGACTGGAAGCAATCAGCATTCCCCCATTCCCTTTGGTGATGATTTAAGGATATGAACTGACCATCAGCTCAGTGGTGCATTAAATCAGTGTTCCACAGGAGGCAAATAATTCCCCCTACACCATTCCCACTGAACAAGCCTGCAGAGCACAGTGTGTGTGGTGCTCGGTTCAATCCTGCAGCCCCAATTCTGGTTTAGGTTTGGCTTTTTCCACCCCAGGACCCTGTGTGTCCAACATTCCAGCTTCTTGCCAGCACTCCCATGATTTGGGTTTGGCCTGGTCTTTACTGCTGGGCTGCTGTTTATGGGATTGAGGGATATAAACAGCACTGATTGCATTGACAGAAATGTAAAAACAGCACTGCACAAGGCATGGGGTTGTATTTTTAGCATTTGCCAGGATTTTTCTGGGTTTAGTGTGGTCTTTCAATTAGGATATGTGTTTAGTTTATGGAATTAAAAACATTGACTTTCCAGAATTGGGGATTAAACACATGACTCTTGGATTCAAAATCTGAGGTTTTTGTTTTTACTGATGGGGTTTCATAGTTTGAACCCTTCATTCTGCATTGGTGCTCCACAGCTGGTTTTACAAATCTGACTGAACTAATCAGAAATTTCTAAATCCTCACCCATCCCAGGAATTTGGTAAAAACTCTGGCACCCTGGATCATCAGTCCTTGGCCACTACCCTCAATATCTCTGCACAGCTCAGCTGAAATACCAAAGGGAAGGGAAGGGAAGGGAAGGGAAGGGAAGGGAAGGGAAGGGGATTTCCACAGAATTCTACCTTTACCTGTTTTAATTTCTCAGTGTAAGAATTGAAATCCCAGGAAATTAGGGTACTTTATCAAAAGATACCTTCATTTGAATGTGCAAATCTATTTTAAATGCTAATGTTCTCCAGCCAACAGTGGATTACACAGAAGAAAATTTAACTTTTATTGACTCTACTGAATACTAGTTTTGTATTTTTTAAGGTGAGTGGGTGAGATGTATAATTTTTTATGCTGAAGGTCTATGTATTTTGCTGTTAATTTAAATGATGATTTTTCCTTTTAAAACCCATGGCAGCCTTTTTCCACCCTCGCCTTACCCAGTGCTGTGATAAATGTTTACAAAAGTCATAAGAGAACGGGTCCTGATGTAAATTTGGGGTCTCCTGGGACCTGCATTCAAACAAATCCACTCTCAGCATCCAGCTCTCCTATGGATATAAGGCTTTATTCATCCTGGAGAAAACGAGGCTCTGAGGAGACCTGAGAGCCCCTTGCAGTGACTAAAGGGGGTTCAGAAGAGCTGGTGAGGGATTGAATGATGGCAGGCTCTGGCATATCTGCTAGCACTGAAAAATGAGATTTTGGGCTAGCAATTATTCTATGCAAATGTCAATTCAGCAGAAGTATCAGTCAAAAAAGCAAATTATATTTGAAATATTCTGGGGAAATAAAGAAGAAAATGGAAGGCATTTTTCTGTCTCTACGGGTAATGTCCTCACATCTTGAAAATTGTGTGTGGTTCTGGTCACATTATAATCATTCTGTAAAAACTTCATGGAAAATCCATCACTGAAGGGATGATCCATCATGGATTGATGGTGTTGGAATAAGGAGCAAAAGGACAGGTTGGAATCCAGCCTGGCAGTGGGATGACTGAGGAAGGGATGATGGACACCTGCAGAATCCAGAGGGATGCGAGCAGCGGGTGAGAGGATGAAAAGGCAGCCAGCGCTGTTCTTGGGTAGTAATTACTCCACAACAAATCAAATCAGTGAGTGCCCAGCTCAGAACAAACAAAGGACATGCCAGAAAAAGGGATGTGGAACCGTGGAACTCTCTGAAGCAGCTTGGAGCAAAAGGTCAGAAAAGTTCAAAAAATGATTGGAGATATTCAGGAAATGAAAATCCATAAACCAGGCAAACATCTCAGGATGTTCTCCAAGCCTCCATTCACGTCCAATGCTCATCCTGGGGGAATTTAAGAAACTTTATGAAGGAAACCTCTCTCATATTCCAATACCTGTCCCTGGGAAGGTGCTTTAGACATATTGAGGACAGGATACCCATCTGGGCACTGATCCATAATGATGTTTTCATAGGTTTTACCCCCTCACTGAACATATTTTTAATTTATTGGGGGTTTTTCTGCACAGAGCAGCGCAAGAGTAGGAAGTGAGTACATGAACATGTCTGGTAGGTGAAATAAATGATGAAGTGTGGGGAAAACAACTCATCAATATTCTTTGGCTGAGGTTGTGTTGGCAGATCATAAACAGTTTGTGAGAGCGGCACCTAAGAACTGTGTCATTCTAAATGAATAATACTGCGGGGGATTAATCAAAAATTAATTCTATTAATTGAAAGATATCTGTTTCTCAAGCCACAGATATAATTGCTGGAGAGTGCAAGAGGTCTTAAGGAGGGAGCCAGCAGTGGAACACAGGGCTGGAAACCAGTGGAATTCTGTCTTCTCTCTCAAGGTGCTGGGAATTTTCCTGTCAGGTCCCTTGTTTGTTCAATCTCTGTTTTTCACAACTTAATAACTAAATCTTGTTTTCTTTGCAGTGCCAAAAAATTCCTACCAGAAGTATGGAGAAGAAATTATTTGGGTCAGGCCCCAAAACTTTAATTTCCTTATGAACTAAAAAGGGAAGCAATGTTTTTGTGGCAATCAATTCATTCATCCTAATTAACCCTCATCCTAATTATTGTCTTTTATGGAGAATAATTTTTTTACAACATCCTGTTTAAAATCAGCAATGCAACATTTTAAGACTATCCAAAGGTATCAGTTTCTTATTTTTTTTTTTAATTGTGATCTATGCAGGAGCATCCTCAGTCCTTTAACTGAGAGATTTAAAAAAGAATATTCTTTGTGAAATAGGGTTTGTGCAAAAACAAAATTTTTAGCGCAACTGCAAACAACATAGGCCAGAATGATATCCCATAATGAGTTTGTACTACACCAAGCATAATTATGTGCTTGTAACCAGCACTGATTCCAGAATAACAATTACCAAAATTTTAAGTACATTTCTGAATTTTACCTAAACCTTCTAATTGCATTGAGATTATCCACAGAACTGAGCTGCTAAATGAGAGTCTGATTGAACAGCTGTGGGGATAAAAATAACTCAAACCTGCCCATCTTGTCTGCTTGTCCCAACAGCTGGTGCCAGCCTCAGAAAACACAGAAAATGTAAAAAATGAAGGTGTGTTGGACTAAACACAGCAGAGTATTTTGACCTCCTCCATGGGCTGGATCCTGACACAAATTAAGGTTTTTGCAGCTGAGAGAAGCCGGTTTGTGAATAAGCTGAGATTTCACAGCTCACTTTCCAAACTCATTTATTTATATCAGACTTGAGACCAATCCAAAAACCTGGATCTCATACTGCAGACATCATTAAAAATCACGATAAAACCTTCAGCCTTTTAACCACCTCCTGTGATCCCTTCACAGAAGATAACCATTAATCAGTGTTCCCTTTTCCAGGTTTTCTGCCCTCAGAGCACTAAGCCATGCTTTTCCTGCTAGCCCAGATTTGTGTTTACATGATTCCTCCCTGCCCTGTGTATTTTGGGATTGCAAACTTTCTCAAACAAGTAAAATGAGATGGGAGAAGCAGCTGTGCTGCAGCAAAGCTTTCACAATGTTCCATTTTCTCCCCTCATGGGGCTGATGCCCTCCACAAACTTCTTTGCCGCAAATGCAGTTTTCCTAGCTGGGCATGATAATCCAAAAATATCACTTCATAATGAAGGAGCACATGTGTTTTGCATGTTGATGACCATGGGTGAGCTTGCTGGACTAAGAACACCAGTGTGAGCTGGAGAGAGATGACAAATCTTCACCCACAGCGTCCAAATGCCCTTTGAGCTTCCATGGCTTCTCAGCAGATGATTTCTTTCACCCAAGTGGTTTCAGGAGGCAAATAAAAAATTCCCTCTGCCTCTGAATTTGATTCCAGCCTTCTACTGACTGGCAATAAGGCCTGCTGTGGGTTATGCACAGTGTTAGGTAAAAAAATATGTAATTGGCTTGTGTCCAGCATCACTACATTTCAAAATATTAAAGCTGAAGCGGTTAATGAAATGTACAGCTTGAAGCACCATCACAGCCAAAAAGCTTCAGCTTTAAAAAGAGAGAACTGAGCGTAAACATGAGACTTCTTGCTCCATGTACTCAGCATCCTCTATGAGTTCCACTGACTTTAACTGGGGATTCTCTGGCTTCCTAAAAACCGAGGATCTCATCCCAGAAGTTAAACATTAATGTTTTCAGCATTAAGTGATTAACTTTGATGGTAATGGTGTTCCTTATAGCCCTTTAGAACCAGCCCACACATCATCTTTAGATTTTATGAGTCAAGCCAGTTGACTTCTCACAGAGCCCCATAACAATCCCAAGAAAGATGCAGGGTTAGATGAGATATTGGGAAGGAATTGTTCCCTGGGAGGATGGGGAGGTCCCAGCACAGGGTGCCCAGAGAAGCTGTGGCTGCCCCTGGATCCCTGGAAGTCTCCAAGGCCAGGATGGACATTGGGGCTTGGGACAATTTGGTCTACTGGAAGGTGTCCCTGCCCATGGCAGGGGGGTGGAAATAGACCCCTTTCAACCCAAACCATGGTAGGATTCTACCCTATGGTTTGCTGTCTGGATGAATGATCTACCTGGGTGAACCTCAGGTGATTTAGTTTTCTCAGCAAATAAAAAAATTATTCTCCTGCCATACAGAACTTCTAACCCAGCAGTTCTCAAGCTTTTCTCACTTCTTCTCTCTTCCATTAACATAATATTCCTTCCTTTTACACCTCTGGGCTGGCCACTCTACTTGGGCCTCTGGTTTGGTTAGAGCAGAATGAAATATTTCCTGTTTGGGATAAGGATTAGAACAACCCTGCCCATCTGCTAAATGTCTTCAGTTCAGCCCTGAGCCTCTTTCTCCAGGGCAGCCCTTTCCATGACCAGCTCATTTAGTAAAGCCCACTGATGTTGTGTCCATGCAATTACATTGCCGGGGTTTTTTGGAGGCGGTTCAATTCCCATTCCAGGTATGAACACCCTGGGTATAAAAAAAAAACAAGTGACTCCCTGCTAGGTATCCTGGTTCTGTTTGTTTCTGCATTATCTCTATTTCTTCAAATAGTTGTTAAGCACATTGTTTTCTCTTTCAACTAATTGAGATTGTGAATTTCTTCTGCTGGTAGGGGCTCCTTCCACCCTTTTTGGAGTCTTTTCTCTCTAAAGATAGCACTGATGTGCATTGTCCTCCTTCTTCCCAAGAGGGCAGCTGGCACAGGCTTCAAACAGCATCTCTGACTGACAAAAATGTGTCTGCAAAACACTCACTGGGCCATCAGCACCAAAGGCTCCCAGCTTGTGCATTCCTCTGGAGGAGAGCACAAAATTCTCAGCAGTTGAGAGGATTATCAGCACCATCCTGCAGTTGGGAAAAGCGGAGTTCAGCCAAGCTCTACCCTGAGGCTCAGGCAGCTGCAAGCCAGAGTCCCAGCTCTGTCACTCCTCCCGGATTATCCTCCCTGCAGAGTGGGGGAAATGAGTGTGTATGCTCTATAAATCACTCCAGGGTGAAGTTCAGGAGCTGAGCTCTCACAAATCACCGCAGGGTGAAGTTCGGGAGTTGAGCCCTCGTAAATCACTTCAGGGTGAAGGTCAGGAGCTGATCTTCAGCTTTCCTACTGAAAACCTTGGGCATGTGCCCACAGAGCCTTCTGTGCCGTCCATAAGTGCCACCAGGGCATCAGGGACAGAGCTGGCCCTGGGTCTGGAGTGGACAGGACAGATGGAAGCGCTGCTGCTGGTTCCTTCCTCACCGGGAAAACCACAGGGACCCTCCAAGGTGACATCCTGCAATTATTGCATCTATGACACGGCAGCCTTGACCACTCACACGTGGCAAGCCTAGCTAGCTCCACTGGCTGCCGGTGTCAACAGTGGGCTGTCTCCCAACTTCCGTGAAGCAGGAGTACAGCTACGGCTCTCCACCCTTACCACGGCCGTCTCCGTATCCGAGGGGAAGGAAAGGATCGAGGAGGAGACCTTTCTAGGTTCTGGAACAAGGTTTATTGGGAGGGTGATGGGAAACAACTGGACAACGAGGGAAAGAACCCAGAAAACACACGAGAACAGGCTTACAGCAACTTAAATACGGAACCTCCCCCATGGGAGGGCACAAAGCTTCAGCCAATGAGAGGCAACAAGGGGTGTAACATAAGGCGGGATTACAGTCTCACATAACCAATAGGGAGTAACTTAGGCGGGGATTCATACAAAATAACGAATAGTAAACCGAGGAGGGGATGATTGACACAGAATGTTCTGGAAGAATGGGCGGGGCCAGGAGGGATTGACAACTGTAAGGGCAGGGTTTAGGGTGAAGGACAGGGAAGATTCTCGATGGGTAGGTGGGGCTTAGGGTGATGGGCAAGGGTAAAGGTGGGAAAGGGAGAAACCATTTTATAACAACACAGGGATACAATTGAGGGAAAAACCATTATAATAAGGGAACATACAACTGAATAACAACCAAATTAAACATAAACTGCAACACATCTACCCTGCAACTGTTGCATCGATTTCATCCTGGATCTGTCCTGCAGCTCTCAGTTCTGTACCCCAGTACCTCTCTGCAGACACAGCCCTGCACTGCCCACCTTCCAAACACTGCTGAAAGCCCCAAAGGAAACCCCTCAATCCTAAATAGTTTAACTGCATCTCCCAGCCCCAAAAACGGCACTGGGATAAATCCCTCCTGCCAGATGAGAGGTGACATTACCCGAGTGTGACTCAGCTGGAATATTCCAGGATTAATCCAGCCACAGCCTAACGTGTCCCAAGGGAGGCCAAGTCAGACACTGGTGTCTGGAGCTATGAGTGAATCTCGTCCTCATGTTCCAAATCTATCTTCACCACTGTCACTGTTCTGCACCAACCCTCCCATGAGAATTCCAGCTCACATCCAGGGAATTCTTGCACCCCAACCCTGCAGGGGAGTCAGTTCCTGATGGTTTGGGAGCAGAACCCTCACAGACCTTTGTGCTCCCAACACCTTTAATCCTACCTGAACATTTTTCCAAAACTATTAAAACCTCAGTCTTGGAGAGAGTGTGCCTAGAGCATATTCCAGGGAGATCATGAAGCAGGGAATAGAGAGATTCAGCTGTGGACATGGGAATGATCAACTTCATACAAACACTGTCCAGGAAAAATAGTAAAAAGAGGCATTTCAATAAAAATCTCACTTCTCTCCATAAATCTTTTAGCAATTCCCTTTGGGTAAATCCAGTCCAAAGTTCCTCATTGACGTTGGCTGCCAATTAAAGCATCTAAATGGATACATTTAATTTACCTTTTTGTAGTTTTCAGTGCCAAAAGAGATCTAAGGCAGACAACATCAGAGAGGATTACTCATGTGTCCTGAAGAAAAAGGAATAAAAAATCACTTTGTGACTACCTTTTGGAAAATTCATGGGGAGTTATTCAAGAGATCATAAGAGACCAAAACACTGTTACAAATAATCAGAATTTGTTCTTTTTTATCTGAGTCAGAGTATATGAGGAATGACACAAAGACAGCAGCTGTACTTTTAAGGAAGGGACTGAAGAAATCCTGTACCTTTTAACCTCTATCCTCAGTGTTTGAGGCATCAGTACTTCTACTTTAGAGCTTCACTACACTTATTGAATCCAGCTGGCATCCCAGAATAATGAGGCAAATGCTGAATTCCCAAGGAATCAGACATCAGTGCCGAGGATCAATTTTCTGCTCTTGTTGTTTCTTTTCTTGTCGCTCGACAGGTGAATCCATGAATGAGAACAAGACACTAATGAGGTTGTAGAGCATCATTTGGAAAACATATCGAGTCCAGAGGCATAAATGGTCTCTCTTAATGAATCTTCATGTTTCAGTTGTACTCACTTTAGCGTGATAAATCAATAGTGCATGCTGTGACAGTGGGAGCATCGCTGCTCTACACCCAGGCTAAATCAAAAGTGCCAAGACAAGTGCTCAGAGTGCAGCATCACACAAACAAGCCTGGAAGGAACCTCAAAATGTGATTTGATCTATTCCTTCTCCGTGCCAGCCAAGCCCAGGCCTGAGAAACATTCCTTTAACCTGGGCAGAGCTCATCATTCCATGCTCCCAGGGTGCTGGAGATGACTCACATCACTCAGCATAACCACACAACCACCACGAGCTGATTTGGAATATAACCCCAACCTCCTGCTTTCTTTTTTTTTTTTTTTTTTTTTACATTCCCTGAGGGTGTGTCCCTATGACAAAGTACAAAGCTGTGCAGGTGGATGTGGGAAAATCCCACGGATCAGTACAAACTGGGAATTTCCTGGCTGGCAGCTGCCCTGCTGAGCAGGGCCAGGGTGCTGTGCTGTGCCCCTGATAATTTTGGTAGCTCTTTTCCCAATCATTTTTATTTTCTTCACATCCCTCTTGGGCTAGTAGGGGTGGGGAGAGCAGGAATCTCTACAGGGTGTAAGGAGTGACCCCAGCAGTGCTGGAGAGGGGAAGGATACCAGCCTGATTTATCTGCAGGCCACCCTGACCCTCGTGAATGTTGGTTATATCTCATTCCATATCCAAAAAATCAGCTTGGGCCAGTGATTAGGGCAAGGGACCAGGATTTAACATGATCCTTTACAATCTACTTGGATTATTTCAGACAAATCCTTAAAGGATCTAACCAGACCATCTCTTGTAGGTACTCAACATCCTTGTAGGTACTCAACATCTGACTTACAAATCCCACAGATTTTTTGATCAAGAGAGAAAAGCCCATGACTCAGAGTTTAGGGTTTCTATTTCCATTTAACAGTGCAGTCAATGAAGAGGTTTAGACATGGTGTCTGAATTAATGCATATCAGGACATGCAAGTATAATTTTTACCTTTTCCCTGGCTATTCCCTGTTCATGTAATTATTTTCTAGTCCAAAAAAGTGTCATAAAAATATCTTCATTGGCACTGTAATGTGGCAGAGAGGAATATCAATTTCACAGCAAGTCTGTCTCAAGCACTGACCAATTCTGCATTTTTCAGGAGAAGCTGCCAGAGAAAGTACAGACCCTTCTACCTTTTCATTGGTCTGTACCCTGTCATTATCATCAGTTTTACTCTGAAGCAGGAGGTTTTTTTTCTGTTTGACACTGCTGCAGATGTCTCCTATTCTCAAAAATCCCAGGTTTCTGGGATCCAACAATTATCCACTGATTTTTCAGTGGAACATGGCCATCCCCAAATGCCACCTCAGATAACCACTATCCCTCCAAAATATACATTGGGCTTTGAATTTATCTCATCAGAATTAATTATTCAGGTTATTTATTGGGTCTGTAATTAAACAAGCTTGATTTTACTGATTTGAAATTAGTCATCATTCACTTTTATCAGTCTTCTTGTTTTAGTACCAGAGTGTTTCTGTGTATTGGGTTTGGGAGGTCAGGTTTTGGTAACAGGGGACATTGGGGTGGCTGCTGAGAGAAGCTTCCCCATGTCTGAGGGAGGCAATTCCAGCCAGCTCCAGAGAATTCAGGAATGAGGTTGAGCCTGGGAAGAAGGGAGGGGTAGGAGGAAGGTGTTTTACAATTTGGTTTTCATTTCTCATTATGCTGCTCTGATTTTATTAGTAATACATTAAATTATTCTTTTTTCCTAAGTCAAGCCTGCTTTGCCTGTGACAGCAGCTACTGAGAGATCTCTCCCTGTCCTTACATTGACCCAAAAGCCTTTCCTTGTATTTTCTCTCTCCTGTCCAGCTGGGGAGGGGAATGATGGAGTGGCTTTGGTGGGAACCTGGTGTCTAGCTGAGGTCAGCTCACCACAGCCTGATTTCTGTGAGCAAACCTTTTCCCAACACTCATTTTCTCTTCATCTGTCACATCCCTCCACATCCATCTCCTCCCTCCCTCTGCCCCTTGCAGAAACCTTTCCCTGTCAGCAGACATTGCTATCACCTCATTCTGGAGATTTTGCTCTTTACTCAGTCTTTTGGGATATGAGGCAGCCAATGACAGGGAATGGAGATGGATTCATCATAGTGCAAGCTCTGTATCTCTCCCTGAGCACAAGATTCCCCTATAACCAATATCAATCCAGCCAGTCACACCTTTGGAGTTTGGTGTCTGACACCAAGGGTAATAAATTGGTAGCACAAGAAAGAAAAGAAGTGGATTCTCCATTTCTTGACGCTTTCAGGCACAAACTGCTGACATTTGTCAGCCAAAGACTGGATGCTGAACTCGCCGTGAGAAAGCCACAGCCCCAGTACTTTATACATCCTATACCCAAATCTATCACAGGGAACAATGAATTACCCTGTGAAAGAAATTATTCTTCTCCACTGACTGCAAAAGGAGCAGAGGGAAGACAGCTCATTTTGGCACAGGTATTCTGTCTCTAACTTCATTCCTTAAATAACTGTGAGGTGAATCCCATCCCACACACTGTGTAAAAGATCAAGGTGAGTGAGTTAATGATCCCATCTGGCCCTTAAACCTGTGAAAATCACTGAAATATGGGCTGATTCCAGGGACTCCTTTCCCACACAGCCAAGGTAACCAATTCTTGCAAAAAACTGGAGCCAGCCAAGATTTCAAAAGCACATGCAGAGTTAAATATTATGGTTTAAAAATGCTGAAAGGTTTGGGGGGTGGGGGGGCGGAAGGATTTATATTCTCTTCTCCAGAGATAAAACAACCAAAAAATGAGGACTAGGAAGAAAGCACCCATGTGATTAAATTATCCCAGAGCTGACAGCTTCAGGACTCCTGTTGACAACCAAACCAGACCATTCTATTTTATGCTGATATCATAAAACATGGTTCTAAAATTTCCTGTGGCATTGAAAATCTGACCTGAGACCATGTCCATGACACGAAGAGCTGCTCCTCTCCATGGAACAGCCCAGTGTGTATCTTCCATCAGCCTTTCCTGTCTGGAAAGGTCTGTCACAGGCTTGTCACTGTCACAGGCAGCTCAAAGGGCCAGATAAATCATTATTTCATTCAGTATAGTAACATATTATTTCAATTTTACTCAGGCAGCTATAATGGAAATGGAGTCTCTTCACAAGGCAAATTTCCATGTTGGATGTATTTTTCAAGTCCACCATCAGAGGAAAATGTTTAACACAAAGACTACTAAATTAGTCTGAAAAATGAATCCAGGGACACAGTCTTATATTCCTCCTCTCAAATGAGCATGTAATTAAAGATTCTTTTTGCATTTTAGTAATTTCAGTCAGCTTCAAGCCTTAGGGCTATATTCTGAAGTGGAAGATTGATTTTATAGGCATTTTGATGAAAAAGTGGCTGTATTTTTGAAATTCATTCCATTTCTGGACTATGTCTGAGCAAGATTCATCCCCCTTATGATTCCAATGGCTTCTCTGGGGATTGATGTGAATTAAACATGATCAGTGGTGCCTCATAAATTTCCAGTTACCCGTGTAGTAAGAGGTTCCACGCAGTTACAGGACATGTGGCTTTGGATCTATCAGCATCCAGAGGTATTGCAGGCTGACAGCTCACTGCTAGAGAACACACCATGGCAGTGGGGATCTGAAGGTGGCCCCACAACCACAAGGCATTTATCAGAATGTTTTGAGAACAGCCCTGAAGAAAATTAATTGTGAGGTCGATGGACGTGGCTCAGAAATGTGTATTCACAGACTGAATTCTGGGCTGCAGCAAAAAAAGAGCGACCAGCAGCTTGGTGGAGGAGATTCTCTCCTCTTCTCTACTGCATCAAGCACTGGGAATTAGGAAGAAATTCTTCCCTGTGAGGGTGGTGAGCCCTGTCACAGGGTGCCCAGAGAAGCTGTGGCTGCCCCTGGATCCCTGGAAGTGTCCAAGGCCAGGCTGGACAGGGCTTGGAGCAATCTGGGATAGTGGAAGGTGTCCCTGCCCATGGCAGGTGGTGGAACTGGATTGTCTTTAAGATCTCCTCCTGTTGGAACTTTGGTCGCTGAGAATTTTACATTTTCTGTGCTAATAGGCTCTGACTTTTAGGAGAAGATTGCTTTTGACCTGAGGCTGTGGAGAAAGTTTCCAAAATTGAGTGATAGAACTGGAACTATGGGTGTGTAGTTTGAATAGAAGTGTGTAATATCACATGGTGGAAAACGTAAAGTTTTAGAATATAGTAACATATATAAAGCAAGATGGAGGTTTTAGGGTGAAGGTTTGTCCTTCTTCTTCACCTTCTTCTTCATGGGTCTGGGTGATACTGTGTGATTAGATAAAAAAGTCCGTATTGCAGTCTATGGGTAGTTGGTTATCAGGTTAAAAGTCAAAACAATTTAGGTGGCATTTCTTAATTAAACAGTTTACCCTTAGAAAGCCTTGTAGAAAGAAACATAGAGCTCCATTTTTAGTTTATTAGCTTAAAGTTCTGTAGAACTCACAGTTTGTGAGACTGTAATATAGATAAGAACTAATAACATCGAAGTCCAAACAAGAAATACCATCACGCTCATTTAATCCCAACTCTGGCAAAAAGAAAATACAACTCAATATTCTCCATCCCAAACCATTCCAGGATTCTGTGATCACAGCTGGTTTGAAATGTTAAAAAATACACCTCAAACCAAATCAGAGATGTCTAAAACATTGGCAGACAAGATATGGTACAAGAAGAAAACTGATCACAACATCGTGGTGATGTGCCCAAGTTAATGAGGCAATAATTTATTAATGAGTTAATTGCCAGGAGGTGCATGCTTCCCTCAGGTTCTCATGGCATTCTAGAGGCCTGATCTACTCACAGCCTCCCGAATTATCTCTGGAGGCACTACACAACACTGCACTAATGGGGACAGATAAAACTTGGAGGTGTTTGGCAGCCAAGGAAGATCACAACCTCACATGCTCAGATCCAAACAGGCTCATCCTCCAGGAACTGATTCAGCTCAGTGTGTGAAATACATCCTCTTCTGAGGATGGGCCCTGCTTTGGATTCCTTCCTCATGCTGCTGGTGTGAGGTTTCCCTGGTACCTCTACTGCAATCAATCTTTTTTGTCTGCTGATGCAGCTCCTGATGTGACACCCTGTGAATAATCGCCTGGGGATATAAACAGGGAGCTGATTAGAGCCAGCATTGGAATGCTGGCAGTGCCTTCACCATGGCTTAGCTTCCCCTCAACTCCAGACAGTGCCTTCCTCAAACCACCTTCTGTGCAGATCCAAAGGATTTGAAGTTTTCCCACAGTGCTGGAGCCCAGCCTGGCAGGATTCCCTGGCCAGCACACTCCTGGTGCTCCCAGATGTGCTACATGAATAATTTTTTAGCCAGAAATCGAGCCCTGCGAATTGTGACCATGTTGAACAACAGACCTGGAAGTCACTCGGGGATATTCAAAATATTTTGTCACATACAACTCATTAAAACACACGCAGAGGACGTGCCTGAAAAGCTGCCTCAAGTTCCCCATAACATATCTATGCAAATGTTATCACTGATATGAGATGTCAAAGGGGATCATGAGTACAGAGCATGTCAAGGTTTTATGGCTTAGCCTCTGTAAATATTCTTCAGGTTGTCTCCATAATATGATTATTAATAGAACCCTGACTAGGAAAAAAGGAATTTTTTAAATCCTTCTAATGAAAATTATGGATTTTTAAAGCGATCTGGATTTATTTTCCCCACTTTTTAAACAGTGGATGATGAGAGAAATCTTGGTAAGCTTTGGAGATGAATGGCATACAAAGAGTTAAACATTTAGGCTAGTTTATCAATTTTAATTATGTACCAAAATCAAAGTAGCATTGGGTCTCACACTGATAACCATTCTTTGCAGGAGCCGACAGGTCACTGCTCCTGTTTCCAACTCAAAACAGAATTCAGCCCAAGCAAATAATTTCAGCTCAGGTTGTTATTGTTTGTATAACCATTGCACTTAAAAGGTTTTGCAGCTTGAACAAATAACCCAAAATCGAACCAAACTGGAGGGAAAACAGAAGTGTCAACCTCTGAATGAGCTGAAGAACTGCACCAGCTTTGAATTCAAGGCCCTGGTTCTCAGGTTTTCTCTGAAACTCTCAAATTCCTGGGAGCATTCCAGCATCAAGATTTCCACTCATTCCATGATTTTAATGCCTGGAGTGACCTGGTACCTGACCAAACCCAGAGCACAGGACACATCTGGGGAGACATCACCTGCCCTGACCGAGCTCTCCCAGACCAGAGCATTGCCCAGGAGAAAGGGTCCCACGTGTGTTTTCTGCTGACCTAATCACAACAAAACAAACAACAAAACCCTGAGTCCCAGTGAAGTCTGTCACCCAGATATTTACAGTCTGGGCTTCCATAACTGAACTTGTCAGCCCCGAGCTCTATTTCTGCTGAAGGACAGAAATAAGGTACTTTTGAAGGGGGTTTGTCTGACTTCTTTCAGATGCTTTCATCAAGATTATCTCCATCTTTCTATGGTTGGAAGTGATTAAACTCCCAATGACTGATAAAAATCTGAGGAGACAAATTCACACCTGTAACATGGTGCTCCACAACCCAGAACCACAACCACAATTGGAAAGAACACTTTTGACACAGCACCCACATCTTCACCAACCTCATCTTCCCACCCTGTGAAGCACAGATGTGCTGCAGATCTGGCAGATCCTGCCCTGTGTTTGCCACGCTCACAGGGCTGCCAGGGAGAATCTCAAACAACATTGTCTTTTGCCTGAGTTTAAGCAAACAAATCCCACCCAGAAAGCCCAACAAAGGGGTTGTATAAGGGAGCAGTTGCTCTTGTTTTATGTGCAGAAGGCTCGACAGCTCCAGTAAAGTCAGATTATCTGAAGATGCAAACTGGGGTGCACTGTGATAACACTTCACTCTTTACAGGCTGGCTCTTGACAGGGAGTGTGTTTGCTTTTGGGGCCACAGCTGAAGAAACACATGTAAATACTGTTTTTTATTGCAGGACTCTTTTGCTGTCCAGGAATAAAGCAAGCCTTGAACAGCATGAAAGGCACAGGTGCTGAGGTTTGTTATCTTGATCACCCCAAAAGATCTTCACTGAGATTAATTTCCCTGGAAATCAAACGTGGTGGGTGGCACTGAGACTCTCTTGCAGTGAAACTCATCCTGCTTATTCTTACTGTCATGTTTGGCTCTGGGTCCAAATGGCTGCTCTAACACATAATCCTAATTATGTGCTCTGGAGTACTTTTGAATCAGCTAAAGAAAGCCCTGAATAAGTCCCCAAAGCAGAAATAGTTTCAACAGACGTTTAGCTTTCAACACTAACTATAACTTCCCCAACTTCAACAGGATTTGAGTAAACTGAAATTTAGACATTATAACACCCCCAACTTCAATAGATTTGAAATTCAGATAGTATAACTTCCTGACTTCCCCAACTTCAACTGAATTTGAGTAAACTGAAATCTAGACATTATAACCGCCCGAACTTCAACTGGATTTGAGTAAATGGAATTCTAGACCAAGTCTGTAGTGATTTTTCCCTTGATTGTGGATAATTTCTTAAAGTGAAGCCTTAGCTGATTATAATTCCCAATTCAGAGCTTCCTTGTTACCTCAGCATTGTTTAAAATTATTATTATTGTTATTTTCTCACTTGAAAATAAACTGAAAGACTGAATTTCATCTTGGACTTTATTACAGGCTTATATTTTGTAGTCATCCTTGATATTCACAAGAACAGAAAGCCTTGGTTTGACCTGAGCATGGATAAATGGTAAAAGCAGAACATCTCTAGTTTTGCAGACTGCATCTGTGTGTCTGATGTCCTGTGGTCTCCACCCTTTCTGCTGGAAAACTTCGATGGGAAGTGAGACTCCAGGGCTGCATCACTGATCAGATATGCCTGGAACACACAAATAAACAAATGAAAATTGGTGAAGCTGCAGTTAAACAAGATGGGGATGACTCACTGCAGAGTGAGTCCAACCCACCCACCTCCCCAGACAGAGGGAGATGTGGCACAGCTGCCTAAATTCCCCCTCAGAGAACTATTCCCATTAAAGAGAGGACAGACACTGTAAGTTTTCCAGCCCAGCTGCTCTAAGCTAAGTTTTACAGTGAAAACACCTCCATCACCCCAATGTCTCCTGAGAATCCTGCTGTGAATGCCTGAAGGTGACAGGACCTTAGTGAGGCCATGCTTTAAGAATGTCTCACATGCCTCCAAAAAATCCCCGTGAGCACATCCACGAATGCTTGGTGCTGCCCTCAGTGGAATATTTTTCCCTTTGCCAGCTGCACACAGCCCAGTTCCCAGGCTATCTCTAACTGGAGATAACTCAGGGCACAGATGCCACTCCCACCCTGCGTGGAGCTGTGCAGTTGGTTGCTCTTTGCCATCCCCAGCCAAAGTTCTTGTTTGCTCATCCAAAAAGTGCGCGAGGGCAGCGACAAAAAAGCAAAAATCTGCCCTGCTCCAGAGGGGCTGAGAACCAAGGTGTGAGCACAGGGGAGAAGATGCTGTAAAAACACAGAGGGCTGAGTGTAAATAGAGAGATAAAGCAGCGTTCAGGGAGAAGATTAATGTTACAAATGCCAAGGGTCATATTTTCTGTTAAAACAAATAAAGCTTCGCTGAGCCCTGGTGAACTTTGCTGGGGCTGTGCCAAGCCTTTGATATGTGAGGAGCGAGTTCAAGGCAGCACCTTGGAGGCAAAATCCAGTCCCAAGCTCTTGTGCCCTTCAGAAAGGTCACTCACCTCTCCGTGAAATCCCTTTCAGAGGCAGCAGGTAGCACAGGAAGTACCAGCACAGAGCCTGCACGTCAGGAAAGCTCAATAAATTCAATTATCTTAACTCAAAAGCATTGGAGCCTGATGCTTCACTTCTCTTAATTATTCCCTATGTTATGTCATCCACTTGTATAATGTTTTGAGCTGCATGGGAAGCATGTCTTTATATGCCTGATTTTTTTCTAGATGACTACAGCAGCATCCTCAGTTTAAAAATCTCTTTTTTCCTTGAAAAGTCCAGCACCAAACCTCATGGAGAAGCTCACAATTCACAGGTATCAGAGTAACACACTTCAGCTCCTTCACTCATCCACATCTTGATGAAAAAAAAGAGGATGGCACTTTTTGAGATATCATTATGTCTTTGCCATTTGCACTGTCAGAAATTGATGGGAAGCAAGGAAAATCAGTCATTGTCAATCCAGTTAAATCTAACACTATTTAGTCTGGATTACGAGAGGGTTTCCCTGTTTTGTACAGTCAGTCTGGCAGATTGTGGGCACGAAACTATCTTTTGCTTACAAAGGGAGAAGAGTTGTCAGGGAAAAGAAAAAAAAACCACATCAAAATTATCTGGAAAATTACATTTATGTGAGACAAATTCTTCCCAGACAGCATTAATTCAGGAGAATGCTGTCATTTCTTATTCCCCCCAAGAAACAGAGTTTTATTTTTCATGTGTGTTGAAAGGACTTAGAACATAACACTTCCCTCCATTAGTGGATGTAATGTTTTGCTGACATATAGTGAGGATGCTTAATTTGCTTGCACAAATCTATCCTGGAGGCAGCAGATATGTAAGGAATGCATCAGGCAAGGGAATCAAATGAGCAGCACAAACCCTGGGATATTCATCAGCTCAAGCAAGAGAAATGAACTGCAGCAGCCAGAAAGGCTTGCTTTAAATCTGATTCATAATAAGGAGGGCTGGAGGAAGAACTCCCAACCCTAACACCTCGTTGGATTCTTTCTCTCTGGGAGATTATAGCTGAGTGAAAAGGGAAAAGCAGGGATGCTCCCATTTCTTTGTGCAAGGAGGATTTTGAAGAGCAGAGTTGAGCTGGAAACAAGGGATATCCCAGCTAAACAAACAGGAGGAAAACCAATAATCTTACAAGGAGTGTTCACTGACTGCCAAAAGTAGAACCAGGCAGAGGCAGAAATTAAATCTTTACAGTGACTTTGGTTTGTTTGGGGTGTGAGAGAATGAGCTCACAGGGGAGACCTCAAACAGGCAGATACCTTCCCACTAACCACACACAGAGTCTCTGACTTTAATCTTTTTCCTGTGGAATCAACCAGATTTCAGAGATGTATGATAGACAACCAGCAAGTTTCAGGCTCAGGTGTCTTCCTACCAAGCTGCAAAAAAAAACAAAAAAACAAAAAAAAAACCGAAAAAACAACAGTTTGAGGGGAAGAAGGGGTTTTATTTCCTTCTCCCTCTTCTCCATCACCATGTCTGAGCCTTGGCCTTGTGATTTTGGTGTTGTTTTCCTGACTGATCCCTGCAGGAAGCTCAGCACTGCTGGGATAATCTGGCATGGTCCAGGCATGCAGCAGGGCTGCCCAGCCCTGTGTGAGAGCAACTGGCTTGGACAGAGCTGAGCAGAGCAAGTTCAGCTTTTGTCTGCTGAGATGAAAGATCTCCTTCTCTGCAGGCAAGAGAGGAAAGGAGGCAGCCTGAGCTTGCTGCTCATTTCAGAAGAGGAGTGGAAAACAAAAGAGAAAAACTCACAGGAGCTCTTGTGACTGAGAAATCCCAAAGAGTGTCCTGGTGTACGCCCAGTGCTTTGGATCTCTGCTGCACCTTTCCTTTGGCTTAGAAAAGAGAACACCAGCCCAGCAGGTGTAAAAAACGGGAGCATGTTCCACAGTGTGGCCAAAAATGTTTTGCTGGGCATTTTCTCCATTATTCCACTTCTTCCCCGTGTCTGGTTCTCCACAGGTCAGAGCCACTGTCCCCAGGGCTCCTTGCATCCCTCAGGACTCCAGCAGCTACAGAGCATAAACCAGCTGGATGCATCAGGCACATCCTCATTAACAGCATGAATTCAATGAACATGCTGATTTCTGAAATGTGGATATTCCTTTTAATCCTTCCTGAAATGAAAGTGGCAGTTCAGCCTCCTCAAAACTGGTTCCAGTAAACTCAGGCACATCCAGTCTCAGAGGTTCTGGAGGTTTTTGTCCATGTTGAAGCCAAACACAGGGTGAAAGATAAAATATAGGATCTTGGAGAACAATAGATTTACAGAATCTTGGAATTTTTAGCTTGGCAAAGACCTCTAAGATCGAGTCCTACCATCAGCTCAGCACTACCAAGTCCACCAACAAGCCATGTCCGTGAGTGCCACCAGCAGACACCTTGGGAAGAGCCCTGAATATTTTATTCACTGTTCATTGCACTTGTCAGTTTATACCAAGCCTCACAACATTTATCACAAAAATTAGTGAGATTCTAGACATTCTTCTTTCCAGCTGCTGAGGTTTTAAAAACAGAGTTATTATTTTAACAAGAGAGATTCTAATCTCCCAGTGAGAAGCAACTGAGGCTTGCTCCGTGGACACCAGCAGCCAATCCTCTCTGTGCAGAGCATCTCGGTGATGCATTTGGCCAGGCTGTGTAAAATGTTCCATTTCCTGCCTCCTCCACGAAAGCATCAGCTGTGCCACATCCTCTAATGATAAGGTGGAGGCTTTATCTCCCTCTCCAGAGCGTTTTAGCCCAAGTTTCTCTTTAGCTTGTGCAATCTCTGGTGTCAATCACCGAGTTGGTTTCCTTGCTTCTTGTGCCTTCTGCTGCCAAAGGACTCTCAGGGAGTGTTAGAGGAGATCAAGATCTCTCAGTAATGAGGGTGAAATGTTTCTTTGTGGTGGCCACGACCTGGGACAGAACCTGCCTGTGCTGGGCAGTTTTATTTTAAGAACTGTGGTTGTAGCCATGGTGAGAACTGTGCTGAGCAGCTTTCTGCCCTGGCACCTCCTGTGTCCTCCTTGGCTTTGCAGAGCCCCAAGGAGAAAGGAGGGAGAGGTGCCCTGTTCCCCCTGTGCCTTTGGCATGTGGTGTGCCCTGCAGCAGTTTTACAATGTTCCCAGTGTAAACAGCTCTGCTTTAATAATGCATGGTTTTCTACTCACCTGAATTCATTCCATCCCTCCCATCCGAGTCTGGAGAAAGTCCTTGCTTGTAGTTTATTTCCCTTTTTTTTTTTTAAATTTATTTTTTATTTTGGCTTGTTCTTCCTGAGTGCAAAGTTTTTCTCTTTTTCTGTACAAATGCAAGTAAGAGTATGAATTTTTAAAAATTATTTTTAAGACAACTGTTTTATCTAAGCATTTTGAGAGTGGATAGTCCCCTGTGGATATGTAATAGTAATTGCAAAGCTTACTTTTTCTGCTCCCAGTGGCTTTGATTGTGTTAAAATAAATGTTGAGTACCATGAAGCAATTAATCCTCAGCTCTCCTGGGAATTGGGTAGGTAATTATTGCTATCTTTAGCTTGCAGAGTGAGGTGAGCATCAGGAACTGGATAATTTGCCCTTGCCCCAGAGATCAAGGACAAGATTTTAGCCTGCTTGTACCAGGTAGATCCTTTTAATTGAAACATCCCACTCCTGCTCTTCAGATGTTTCATGTTCTGCACTGACATATCCACCTCTGCTGCCCTCACAGCTTTCAGTCATTAAACAGGTGGAGATTTCCAGGAGAACTTCACTGGAAAACTTTTGGGGACAGCTGGGGACAGAAAGAAAAGAAAGCCTGAGCTTTCAGCCCTGCTTGGTTGTGGTCAACCCACTTTAGATTTTCCCTAGGGCCACTCCGGTCTTTCCACCCCACGCAGAATAAGGGCACTTAAACCACAGGAAAGCACCAATTGTTTGTGCTTCATTTTGCAAATAATGAAGTCCTGTAGGTGGATGGAATGGTCCTGTTTGCAAAACACCACAGCCAGTGTTTGCCTGCCTCTAATCCCCAATGCAAATAATGCACAGGAATTTATTTTGCAGCTTGTTTATGGGATGTGATGCTGTTAGTGTATTCAAAGAAAGTCACACAGTGGAAAGCAGAACAGATGAATTGTGTTGGCTTTGGAGAGGAAGCTAAATGGGGAACATAACCCCAAGGGCACAGAACAGCAAATCCAGCCTTCAGCAAACTGCTGCATGAATCAGCCCTCAAATATTGTCCTTCTAGACACCACTGCTGCTAGTCTTTGTATTTCTGATTGCCAGAGGCACAGAGGAAAAAAAACATGGCCAGGAAAGAACGTGGCTGCTTTTATTTACCTCTGCCATTAGTGTCCACCAAAATTTCTTAAATTTGTATGACATTTCCCCAAGCAGTTCTCAGAGAGAGAAGGCATTTTGTGAAGGATGCCACAACACAAATGTTAACTACCTGTGAGGAAGAGGGGTTAAATAATGGTAATGAAGAAAGGCAGGCACAGAGAAGATGCACCAGCCCAAGACAGTGATCACTGAGGTAACTGTGCTGCTGCTGATGTGAAGAGGAATTAGATCAAGGCTTTCTCAAATTGCTCATGACTGAAATTAGGCAAAAAAATCATCTAGGCTGCAATATCAACTTATTAGCAGAGAGCCTGTTCAACACCAAGCAGATGCCACCTTCCAGCCCCAAAGTTTAGGAAAGTCTTTTGCAGGGAGGTGTGGGATGGAATCACAGTGATGTGAGCACCAAGCTCCCACCAGCAGGGAGAAATGGAAGCTGAAGAGCAGCAGCTCAAAACAGAACCATGCTTTGGGGGAAATACATCTTGGAATGGTAATACCTGAGTAATTCAGCTTAATACCTGGGAATTCTGTTCCCATCCACCCAAGGCAAAAATGAGTGTTTAGACCAGCTCTAGGCCACACCATAAAACCACAGTGCACCAAGGTTTTGAATTCAGGCTCCCACTGTTGTTTTAAAGAGTATACAAAGGGATAAGAATATGGCAAAAAAAAGATGCCAAAGGCATGGCACAGGCTCCAAGCATGGGGCTCCAGAGAGTTTTAGGCTTTTCAGTCTGCACTGACACAAAGCCTTCAACCACTGGAGAAAGAAATGTGATTTTACTGATACAGGCAGTGCAAGATTTGGGGGCATGGGATGAAATGAGCAGGAGGTGGGGTTAAATCAAACAAGTATTCTCCCAACGCTGTGGAATTCACTGGCTGCCTTGTAAGAAATTATCAGATTTTTTAGAGAGTTATCTGAATCTGGTGAAGAATTGATGAGAAAAAACATGAGCTTGCCCCTCTTTTATCTTGCATCTGGCCTGGGCAAGGAATAACAACAGGATGATATCTGGAGGGAGGCAGAGGTCTCACAGCCTGGTGTTTCAGTGAGGCACAGAAGGGTGGAGAACGACCAAAGTGTTTATTTTACCTGTTGTATTCACTGTAAATTCTAACTGAAAGCAGCCAAGCTCCTCATTAATACTCATTTGCATATTAACTTCCACACCCCTAAGGATGCAAATGAAGACACAACATTCCTCACATGCAGACTGCAAACAACAAAACCCACCTATAACAAGTGATTGTTCCACCCCTTTGGCAAGGCCAAAAATTACAGGATAGAAGGAGCCTGGATAAAATTAAATATGTAGAAGAAATTTAAAAAGAGAAGGGGAAAACAGCTCTGTTTGCTCAGGATCAGTCAATGGGCTGTGTCCTCCTTCACTGAATGCAAGCAGATTTATGGTGCTGAAAACAAACTATTTGTGAATCTGTGGAAGTTCTTGTTGAACAGGACCAGACTTGAGAGCTGAATTGGTTTTAACCAAGAATTAAACCCAGCTGCACCCAGCCCTTCTGATCCCTGAGGACCAGCAGGATCACAAGAGGGTTATTTTCTGCCAAATTTCCATACCCTCAACACAGCAAATCCACAGGACATTCGATGAGCTGGACCTCGCTCCAGCACAGTCCACAGGGCAAAATGTGCTGCAGATTTTTCCTGTAAAATCACAAATCCCTCAGATTTTCTCTCTGCTAAGAACACAAAAAGCAGCACCTGCCAATACCTTGCTCCTCTCCTCCTTCCCTCCCGAATTTTTCCTTAACAGACTACTTGAAAGCATTCAGGCTGCATTAATAAATTAAATAAGGATGCCCAGCGTGGCTGTAATTAGTGGGGGGATGCAGTGACCAGCTAATCAGCTCTGCCCCTGTCATTTTAGGATCCAAATTGAGCTTTATATAGCTTTGCTGGGTGTTCAAATCTCTGTACAACTAATTGAGGCAATTAACATCTTGTCCCTCTTTTTTCACTGGCAATTACAGGCCACCATGAGGTCTATGACGAGAAACAAGGGAGAGGATTGGGATTTTTCATACCAAATGCAAAAAAAGAGGGAAAATATTTTAAATGCCATAAATTCACACGTATTTCCATAAAAGTGGGGGGAAAAGACACTAAACAGTGTTTTCCTCATCCTTTGCAGGTTATCTTGAAAAAGTGGATGGTTTAGTGATTTGCTAACAAGAACTAGAGACTGGATATAACTTTAGATTTTTAACCATTAAGCCTTTTCCCTAAAAATAGCATCTTTCTTCGTTGTGTCAGTAAATTAAAGAGCCTGGAATTAGGGAGCTGTCTCCAGGGCCTCCAAAGTATGAGGATTTTGTTTTGTTTCCTTGAGGATTTTGTTTTCTTTTTTTGGCAGGTGGTTTACAAGACAACAAATCTGTCCATCTGTTAGAGCTTGAAAATCTAATGGGCCTGGGGAGAAAATAAGAGTGAGGAGGGTATAATTTTTCTTATTTTTACCTTTATTGATAGGGCTTATTTGGCTTTCTACACTACAGCAAGCTTAGACCTGAGGCTTGTCTTGAGTTGAAAAGAGCATTACCCTTAATATTAAATTAAATGCTGCCCAGTGCACAGGAAAGGGGGAAAGATTTCCACATTTTTATTAAAAAATGAAGGTCGGCCTGGTCTTGACCTGTTCTTCCAAACTGAGAAATCCAGAAATTACATGTCAGTGGCCTATGACATGGAATTGTTCTGCCTTTTTCTGGGGAAAATGTGCATACAAATCACTGAATTGGGTTGGGATTTTTGGCCCATTTAACCACTTCTTACCAAGCAGAGAGTTATTTCAGAGAAAGCCAGATGCCTCAATCAATCAATCATTCCTTTCCCTTCCCAGCAGTGCTGGGTCACAAAAGGAAAGGAAAGGAAAAGGAAAGGAAAAGGAAAAGGAAAAGGAAAAGGAAAAGGAAAAGGAAAAGGAAAAGGAAAAGGAAAAGGAAAAGGAAAAGGAAAAGGAAAAGGAAAAGGAAAAGGAAAAGGAGTAAATAGGAAAAAATAGGGAATGAGGGGGAAATGGGAAAGAAAAAGAAAAAAGGGGAAAGAAGGGGGGAAAGAAAAAGAAAGATGAAAAGGGAGAAAAAGTAAAAAGGAAAGAGAGAGGAAAGGGGGAAATAGTGAAAAGGAAATGTGGGAATTAGGAGAGAAAGGGGGAAGAGGGGAAGAAGAGGGGAGTAAGAAGAAATAGGAAATAAAAAAAGAAAGGAGAAAATGGAAAAAGATAAAGGGAAAAATGGAAAGGAGGGAAGAAGGGGATGAGAAGGGAAATAGGAAAGAAATGAGAAAGGAAGGGTAAGAAGGAAAAACAGGAGAAAGAAAAGGAGAGGGAAAAAAAAAAGGAGGAAGGGAAAATGAATTACGGTCAAAAAAAGCCGGGTGAAAGGAAGGAGGAGGAAAGGAGAAGAAGCAGCCGGGGCAGCGCTGGTCCCGCGGGTCCGGCCGTACCTGGGCCGGGCGGGGGCGGTGCCGGGGGCGGTGCGGGCGCTCGGCGGAGCGGGCTCGGAGCCGCTGCCTCCTCCTCCTCTCCTCCTCCTCCTCCTCCTCCTGCGTGCTGAGCTGTGCCGTGCCGTGCCGTGCCGTGCCGTGCCCGCTGCCGCTGGATGCGCCGGCAGCCGGAGCGGCGCGGGGCCCGCGGGCAGCAGGAGGATGCGGATGCGGATGCGGGGCTCGGGCAGGATGCGGATGCGGGGCTCGGTGCTGCGGGTGGCGGTGCCGCTGCTCGGCTGCCTGCTGGCCGCGGTGAGTGAGTGACGGAGTGAGTGACCGCCGCGACCGCGGGACGCCTCGGGAAAACTTCGGGAACTTTGGGAGCGCTGGCGGGCGAGGGCAGGTGGATCTGCTGCTTTCGCTATCCCCTGGTTAACCTGGGAAGCAGCGATCGCTTGGTTCGCCTTTAGATTCAGGTGTGCGTCCCCTTCGCGAGTTAGGGGATCCCTTTGAGCTGCAGGAATTCCCTTCGGGATTTTAGCGTTTTATTTCACAACCGGCTCCTGGTTTCGCTGTCATTCAGGTTTGCTGGCTTTCGGTTTGCTTTGGTTTCTGTTCAGGAGCTCCTTGCAAGGCTCTCCCCAAAGCTGGGGATAACGGGATGAGGTTTTCCCGAGGGGACACAGCGGCTGGGCAGGGGGGTCTGGGCAGGGATCCATCCCCCTGCAGCTGCCCTCCAGAAGTTGGGCAGAGCGCTGCTCTCCAGCCCTCCAGAGCCGGGAGCAGGAGATGTGTCCGGTCTGCCGTGCCCCTCCTGGCTGTGAATTCCCCATCCCGGAGCAGGGGATGTGTCCGGGCTGCCCTGCCCCTCCTGGGTATGAATTCCCCCGATCGGGAGCAGGGGATGTGTCCGGTCTGCCGTGCCCCTCCTGGCTGTGAATTCCCCATCCCGGAGCAGGGGATGTGTCCGGGCTGCCCTGCCCCTCCTGGCTGTGATTTCCCCGCAGTCCGGTCCGTGATGGGGACAGTGCCGGGTGGCTCGGGGCAGGCTGAGCTCAGGGGGTTTGTTTCTGTGCGCACACACACACACACACACACACACAGGGTCACACGTGCGAGCAGAGCTGATGCTCCGTGCCAGCTCCGTGCAGGGCACGGCTCCTGCACGCTTATCTGAGCTCCCCGCTCCAGGGAAAGGTGTCCCTGCCCACGGCAGGTATGGAACTGGAGGATCTTTAAGGTCCCTTCCAGCCCAGACCATTCTGCAGTTCTCTGACTTCGCTGAAGCTTTGTTCTCGCAGCTCTTCCCTCGCAGTGTTTGATTTATAACGAGACTGGTTTTAATTTAGCAGGCTGGTGTTGGGGGGAGATTTGGTGCTGGCTGTGGCTGAGTTTCCCTCTCACTTGTAACCTTCTCCCAGAGCTGTTTTCTCTCTGGAAGGTGAGGCTGCCCCCCCAGCATCCTGTAGGGCTGGGTGAGGTTGCCCACCAGAGCTGGTTCTTGGTTGCAAGTCACCTGTGTTTGCTCTGCTGCGATGATGACAGTGGCTGTGGTCACAGAGCCATCACAGAATTGTTGGATGGTTGGAAATAAATATCATCTGATTCCAAAGCCCTGTGGACAGGACAGCTTCAGTAGACCAGTTGCTCAGAGCATCATCCAGCCAGGTATTAAAGCAGAGTCAGACCAACCAAGCTGAGACTCAGAGAGTGGAAGTTAACCCAGATGTGTCACTGCATCACTTGTCTCCCCTTTCTTCTCCCCTTGTCCCACAAGAAATGAAACAAATGGGTTTAATCACAATTTTTTTGGCTGTCACCATGAGCCACCCACCCATCTGCATTGCCGAGGACTTTCTTAGAGGATGAACAGGTTGGGTGGATTAAACTACTGAAAAAACTGACCAGGCAATCAGTTCTCGGAATTCTACAGAGCTGGCTTTAGGGAAGATCCAAACTAGGCGACGTGTCCAGGTCTGGTGCTGGGGAAAGGAGAAGGGGGCAGCGTTCTCCTCAGCTGCTGGAGCTGCTCCAACTCTTGCTTCCACTGAAGCCCCTGGCAAAATTCCCATTTCTTTAAAGATTGTTGGCATGAGGAGTTTCTCTGGGGCTGGATCCTGCAGAGGGTGAGGTCACACAGCTGCTGAAGTTCACGCTGCCAGGGGTGGCAGGATCAGGCTGTGGGCTGATGCTCTTGAGTTGCCATCAATCAGCACAAACCTCTAAAGCTTTGGGGCAGCACAAGGCACAGGCTGGGTGCAATCGTGTAACTGCTTCCTTTCCAACCCTTTTTATTATTCTGTTGTTGTTAATGTTCCTGGGATCTGGTTCACGCTGGTGGGTTAAAAAGATTCACATGCTCCTTATCAGCACTGATCTGCAAGGTGACTAATACTGAACTGCCTCAGTGCTGGAGAAAATCGCTGGTTTGTTTCTCATCTTAAACCTGGGATTTGGTGCTGATTTTTAAAGCAAAAGTAGCTCTGTAGTCATAACCTGGTCTGGGACCTGTGGTGGCTCAGCAGAGCTTGGTTGGTTTGCGTTTCGTTTGTATAATTTATCGTGACAATTTTTATTGGCATGTCCTTGGGGAAAAAAAAAAATTCTGAACAAGTGGCTGATCAACAAGTTCAGCGCCATAAAACTGTTGCAGCCATGTGGTTTCTAATTGCTATTATAAACTTTCACCTCTCATCATGCATGCTGTGGAGAAAAGGGAATTGGGCAGATCTCATTTGCTACAGTTCATCAGGCCACACTCACCAAAGTCCTGCCCTCCTGCCAGGGGCAGCTTTGAAAAGCTGGAATAAAAGTGTTAATGTTGGTGGTGTGGACGTGGTGTAAATGCATATTCCCTTTTAGGTTCTTCTGTGTTGGTTTTAGGGGTGTAATTAAGATTATTTGGCCTGAAGAGCTACAAATTAGACACTTTTTTTTTCCAGTGTGTGTCTAGAGCATGAGATGTGGATAATTTGAAGCAGTTGGTGGATTCCACGTGCCTTCAGACTTCAAGCTCCTTGAATTAGCCAAATCTGCCCAGCTGGTGCAATTTGTTCTTTTCTTCAGAGCTTTGCTCTGTTCCAGCCTTGAAGTAGGGTTGTGATGGAAAAGAATGAAACAACTCAGATCTGATTCTCCATCAGCTGGAAATGTGAACAGTGTGGAAAAAAATCAGTGAAATCTGAGCTGATGGGACAACCACTTCAGCTGTGTCTGTGTCTCTTTCCTCCTGTCATTGATTGAGAATCTGTGAAGTGAGATAAATATACTTTTAAAAAAACAACCACTGGATTTGGCCAAAAGACAAGGTGCTTGCTGGAATCCTCCAGCTCAGTTCCTGCATCCAGCACAAAGACCTTTTAGCAATAACATGTGTTTAACAAAGGCCTTGCCACAAATCCTGAGTGTATCACTGGGTGTATGATTTATTCCATTAATGCTTGTATAAATGCATGACTGACTTTATTCAGGAGAACCAGTTGCCCAACCCTGTGTCTGGATAGCTCTGAAAGCCTCTCTGCCTGTCTATAAAGCTGGAAGTTTTCAGTGAGGACACATAATCAGCAATAATAATATTTAGGAGCTCTTATTTAGGGCATAAAAAGGCAAAATTGTAAAATAGGAGTGGGGGAAACCGTATCTGAGGGGAAAAAACTTACTAAGGAAAATATTTAAAGCTGTTTCAAGCTGTGTTTTACTCCAGCTCACCAGCAGGCAGCGGGGGCATTCACACCATCATTATCACATCCTCCCTGCAGCCCTGGGGTCTGTCTCCAGCAGGGAGACTCCGGACAAGCAGCCAGGAATTGTGATGAGCTGTAAAAGCAGATGAGTCCACCAGGGTGTTATTTAAAAAGAGGGATTTTTTATCACACACTCAGCATCAGGAGGCGGGTGGGACCATGGACAGGGAAAGCCACCCGGGTTGTGAATGTGAGGGGTGGAGGTGCATTTCCCCCGTTTTTACAGCACTTTAAAATTATTTTTAAAATATTTTTAAATTTTCCGAACCCTCGCTGTTGTAGCAGCAGTGAGAGGTGTGAGAGCCAGAGGGCTGCTCCAGATAGAAATGCAAATTCAGGTGGGTTGCATTTTGTCCTGAGGCTGACAAAACATTTTGTTCTCGTTCTCAGTGTTCCACAGTGGCTTTGTTGAGTGGGTTTTTTGTCTCCTCACACTTGGCTTTCCAAGGAGGGCTCAGGGCAGTCGGGGGATGCAGAGCAGGGGGATGCTCTGCACCTTTGACAAGTGGAGAGTGAGTGAGTGCTGGGACTGCGTCAGGAGAGAGGTGTTTCAGCTGCAAGGCTGCCTGAGAAATGGCAAACATGCAGAGTTTATATTCATGTTCAGGGGGGAAAAAAGGAAAAAAAAAATAGAGAGCTTTTTGCCTTTACCAGATGGTCTCCAGCAGAAACAACTGGAGAGACTGGTGACTTGTCAAAATCAATCTTCCACATGATATGCTGATAGTCTGGGAGGACTGGGAATTTTCTGGTGTTTGGGCTAGAATGTGGGCACAAATCTCTTGGAACAGAGGGAAGAGGGGCAGGAGGGAGATCTCCCTGTTCAGCATCAAGTGTCCCATTTATTGCCAGCCTGGGGAAGGGCACCAGACACTGTGGAGATCAACAAGACTCGAGATTTTATGATCTTTTTTAAAGTCAGACTTGAAGGAGATTTTTCACGCCCTGAGTGTCTGAAATTCAGGAAAGGGCTCAGGTTATCTGTGCAGAATGAAAACTCTAAGCCAGGTTTAGTGGGGAGCAGAATTCAGCTGGGTTTTAGAACACAGGAGGTCACACCCTGCCCTCAGACCAGGTCAGCACCAGCGTGGCAGTGTCACTTCTCTGCTGCAAATGGGGTCCCTGCTGCATCACCCTGCCTCAGGGGACATGGATTTGTGGTTTTCCAATGCCTGGGAAAGGCTGTGGGATTAAATATAGCCCCACTCCCTGCTCTCATCAACTTTCTCTCCTCTGCATTGGAAAGAAGAGGAAAGTCCCTTGCGAGAATCAAAATCTAGGAAATGCTGCCTACAAAAAATCTCAGGTCAGGAGCCAAAACCACGGACAGAATGAGCTGGAGGTGACTGGAGAGCCCAGAGCAGGAGGGGCTGGAGTTCTGCCCCAGCAGGATGGACAGACAGACAGACTGGCCTGTGCCATGGCACGGGTTTGTCCTCCTGTCCTGCCCTGGGCAGCCGGGCTGGTTCCCTTCTGTGGGTGCTGACTGCAGCTGCTCCACTGCTCCCTCCCTTCCACACTCCCAGATGTTTTCCAGAAGTCACAAGCTCCCACAGCTTCAGCTGGGTGGGACCTGAGCCAAGAGGGGAGATGTTTTTGCCTCTGGACATGAGCTCTCAGAGGGCTGCAGTGGAAGAAAACTCAAACTTTGTGGTTTATGAGAGGGCCAGGGGTAAGATGCCAACCCTCAGACTGGCACCCAGGCAGAGCTCCCGGGTCCTGTGCATGGCTGGAGAACGCTGGTCCCCACCTGAGCAGCCTTTTTGTCACCATTCCTTTCTGCAGAACCCACAGCAGCCTTGGCTCGCTGCCTGAGAGCATCAGGGAATTTTTTAGGTTGATTCATCTCTCTGGGCACAACCTTCACCTTTCCCATGGAAAGGAAATGGGATGCAAGGAGAGTTCATTCATTAGCACTCGGGAAGTGCCTGGGGGATGGTTTGGAAGAGGAGATTTTGGAGGAGGGGATGAGCTCCCCAGAGCCATTGGATGTTCCTCTGTTATAAAAGCCATTTATTTGTTAAATGAGGCAATGCTAGGCTGCTTCAGCACTGTTAGAAAACCTAAAAGCTCCTGAAGATTAAAAAAAAACTGCAAACTTTCTTTCCTTCTGATGAGGACGTTAATACAACACAAATATTTTCCATCCCAAAACTTCAGCTTTATTAGGAGCATCCCCTTGGCTGTAGTTTTGCCACAAATCTCTTTGAACCAGCTCACCCTCATGCATAAACCCTAACGAGGGAAGAGCTATAATAGCAAAGCACTTATGTTTAATAATTGCCAATCTGCACAAATATAAATAGCCCCTGTGAACGAGGCCTGACCTGCTGGGAGCGAGCAGGTGAGGTGAAGAGGAGCAAGCAGATGTGAGATTTCCTTGCCTCTGCTATTTTTTGCCCCCAGTGCTGTGGGTGCCAGGCAGATGAGGTGCCCCGAGGTCAGTGCAGCCCTGGCTGGAGGCTGCTGGGGGTGGCAGCAGCCCTCAGCTGGGTAATTTGGAGCTGGTTAGTTTGAGAAGTGAATTTAGGGACGTTTTTGTGAGCAGGGATGTGTGCTGTGAGTTGCTCAAGGCTTGCATTAGTGCTGCTTTACTGGCATTTTATTGGGGCAGATCTTATCTCCAGCACTGACTGTTTTATATATATATTTATATATCTATATATAGCATTTCCAGGATGTAAAAGCCTGTTCCTGTACAGGAATTTTAGAGACCCTGATGTATTTTAAATTAACACAGTCACTTTTTCAGTCAACTGCACCGGTGGATATTAGCAGCTTTAAATTCCTCCATTAGTCACATTAGGTGGATTTCTGCCCCCCAGGGCAGTCCCTAACTCTGCATTTCACTGTTTGCATTGCTGGGAGCTGGAGATTTACACTTCTGTAAATCTGTTTGGCATTTCAATTCCAGTGTTTGCGCAGAATTGTGATTATTTTCTAATTCAGAAACAAACTCGGATT
Source organism: Rhabdornis inornatus (assembly GCA_013397075.1). Lineage (NCBI taxonomy): Eukaryota > Metazoa > Chordata > Aves > Passeriformes > Rhabdornithidae > Rhabdornis > Rhabdornis inornatus. The sequence goes on along the minus strand of VWZS01008191.1, from coordinate 576,087 downwards.
ATATTTTTTCTTATACTAATGAGTTTCACTAACTCATGATGTGGATGATGTCGTTTTGATAAACTCTGCTGGCTGTCATGGCTTGGCTCCATTGATTTGCATGGATTTAAAATAGAGAAGAGGTCAAAGGAATTGAATACTGAGATCCCAACTCTCTTTGCTGAGCCACCACCCCCATCCTGTTCTTTTTTCAGCAGGGGTGTTCCTTCTGTGTGATCTCCACAGCTTTTTTTTTTCATCCTCATCCCTGTCATCTTATCAAGAGGGACAGGAAAAAAAATCTATTTAAATACAATTCTTGTCTGGAGGGCAAAATATCAATACTTGGTGTCTCCTTTTGAAAGCTGAAATCTATTGGGTGTCTTTGAGGCTCCTGGATTCTGTGTTTAACAGATGTTTCACTTAATGCCTGGTGATCTGGAACATCCCAACCAACATGTGAGCAGTGTCGCCAGGGCCCTCACAAATGTCACTGGCTGTCACAGATGCTCAGCCTGGGAGCTCCCTCACAGGTGGGATTCTCCTGGCAGGTCAGGACACCCCAAATTTGGCATTTCTCTGTGGGTGTCTGAGTGACCAGGATGGTCTGAGCTCCTGTGGGGTCAGCAGTGAAGGCAGGGTCAGTGCTGCTGACCACTTCAGACCACTTGAGGGACAGAAAAATCTCCCCACATCATCCCTTTGCAGAGAGTGAAGCCCCAGCAGACAGTGGGGTTGGAAGGAGATGATCTTTAAGGTCCCTCTCAACCCAAACCACTGTAGGATTCTGGGACTCCGTGGTGCTGTGAACACCAAAATTAAAGTTACCTCATTCTGCACTTTCCTGAACCCTCACAGACACAGTGGCACTTCAGTCCTTTGGCAGACACCTCTCTTTAGAGATCTTAAGCCTCCAACTGGTTTCTTGTGCTGTATAAGAGTGAAAAAACCAAAGGAAATTTCCTCCATGCTGAGCTTTTCCCTGCAGCTTGCTTTATTCCTTACCCAAGAACAGGTTTTATTTCATCTCTCCCAAGTGGCAGCTCAGACTCTGAGGAACACATCCCCTTGCCAGGCAGGAAGGAAATGAAATCAAATTAAATGTACTGGTTGTGATGACCACCACCACCCCCCAAAAAAGGATCCATAACAGCTCTGCACATTTGCACCAAAATGAAAAGCAGCCTCAAGGCTGACCCTCGGCAGTTTTGTGCCCTTAGCTTGGAAATGGCCAGGATCCAAACCCTGCTGGGGATTACACCTCTGCCACCTTGATTTTGCCATAGCCACTTCCACCTCTCATTTTAAGTGAATGTGGTGATTATTGTTGTATCTTCTACCCCATCCATTTGTCAGGGGAAGAGGGGAACTTATTCATCCTGCACATGGCTTTGTGGGACACATGTACTTATGTACTTGCCTTTTTTCTTATTATTTTTTTTTTTTTATTTTATTTTAAGTCACCTTTCACTGCCCTCTGGAGTTTCCTGAGTGGAGATGAAACCTATGCCTGGTTTAAAGTGACTAAAGCCACTTCATCCTCCTCACCATCAGTGCCTGGGGTCAGTCCTGAGCTGTGCCTGGTATTTTTTGGCTGCTTTTTTCCCATGTTATTTGGGACAATTCAGCAAGGAATGATGTGGCTGCTTTGCTCCCCTTGCCGTGTGCTGGGAATTCTGTGATGGAGCTTTGGGATTCCCTCTCTCAGAGTTCGTGGGGTTTTCCTGTTGCCCTGGGGTCATCCCAAAAGCAAAATGCAAAAGAGCCAACACTGAGTCAATTCACTTGTTTCCTCCCACATCTGCATCCATCTATTTGTCTTTTTTTACCATTTTCATCCTGCTTTTTAAGAATAATTAGGCTTTTTCATCCCATTTTCACAATAGGAACAGGTTGCCTTTTTGCTTGACATCCTCAGAGGCAGAGAAAAATGCTGCTGAGAGAGTTCCCAGCTTTCCAGGGCACCAAGAGGAGGCCAAGCACTGCATGAGGAATTTCTGATGTGCTCAAGTGTGGACTGCAAGGCTGAGTGCATTTTTGGGGGAGGGATATGACATTAAACACATCTGCAGAGCCGTGTGGGTCTCAGCCATGCCCTTAATTCCAGTGATCCCTCTCAAGGAAATTTTCCACCCTTTCTGCTCTTCTCTGCTGCCTGACTCTCCTTGGACAGTTTGGTTTTTGTAGAGTTTCTCTGTGCAAAGCTTTTTTTTTCACCTGCTTTGTGGCTGGGGCACAGGAATTGTTCAAACAGTTTTGTTTTCAGCAGCATCTCCAGCAAAATTAAACTTTGTTCCTCCTTGCCCGTCTCTCTCCTCCGTTTCCAGGGAATTCACACAGCACAGGGTGTATCAAAGGTTTTTCTTTAGGCTGTTTGTGTGCAATGCAGATGAGGAAGGCTTTTATCAAGAGAAGTAACAGCTTATATTGGAACGACTGAAACAGATATTTATATATTTATGCTTATAAAAATATGTGCTTTCAGGTATAGCAATACTTCCTGAGGGACAAAAGAGGAAGAAAAGCTTAGTAGCCATTGCTGTGGATTTAGCCTGAAAATATTTGGGATAATATGAAATCAGAGTGCTGGTTGTGGAGGGTGTCCTGTGGCAAAACCATCGCTCCCATCCTTCATGCCACAGACCTGCAGCCGAGCTCCCAAATTAACATTCATGGCTCTTCTGGGCATTGAACCTCTCAAACTCCGTGGATTTTATGTCATGCCACAGTTTCCTTCCCACCTGCTCACTATGCTGCTGCAGAGGTGATAACTCTTCACAAGCCACAAAGGGCTGGAGGTCCCACCAGCTCCTCCCTGCCTGGGTGATTTCATCTCTCTGCAGATGCTAATTGATCTTTTTTCCTTTTTATTTCTATAATTAACAAACTTGACAGAACTCAGAACAGTTTTTTCAGATCCATGAAATGCATAGCTGGAAATTTCCTTGCTGTGTTCCAGGGGTAAAGAGCTTTTTAAACCTTAAAAGCTTTTTTCTGCCTCTAGCTGTGCTAGTCAGTCTAATAAAAAAAAAAAACATGTGTCATATATCAGCAGCCAATCATGGCTATAAGAGCACTTAATAAAACTCTGGTTTGAGATGTTGCTTTTAGAGATCCATTCATCTTGGTCCCTTCTTCTTTTGGAGATGTGTCTGCCAGAGGCTGAAGGTGCTCTGGAAGTGTGTGTTCTACACTATAATTAAATTTATACACCATGAGGAAGGGACTCCCGGTGTTGGTGTATTTGTGCCTTCCACCTCAGGTGTTGTTTTCATTTGGGTCTCACAAATTTGGAGATATAAGGCAGGAACAACTTTTCTGTCTCCTTAAATTGTCTGCCAACACAGGGCTCCCATTTTAACTGTACAGTTAATTAGTTTAATTTTCTTAAAATCCACCTTTTTGCTGTGCTGCTTTCAGTGGAAAGCTGTTCCCAGAGCCAGACATCTCTGATGGTTAAACTGTGTTAGACAAGCCCTGATGGTTTTGTAGACAGAAAAGGAAATTAGAGTTGGAGCTCACTGCCCTGGGTCTACTCGACCTGAGTCTCAGAAATACCTTAAGGAACCAAGAAAATATCTGGAAATATTTTTTAAATCCAGCTATAAAGCTGAAGCTTTGGTTGTCTGTGCAAATTTGTTTGCTGAGTGTTGTTGTTACAGGGAGGTGAAACAAAGGCAAGATTTATTGAGGGGACATCTTCCAAAAATGTTCAATTGAGTTGTGGAAGAAGAGGAAAGTAAAGGCTGAGGAAAGGTTGTGTTCTCCTGAAGGGAAGACTCTTGCAACTCAACAGCACTGTCCCTGCTCTTTGGAAAGAGAGATGGGAAAAGGATCCATGGGATTGTTCAGGCTGTGCTGGAGAGCTCAGGGTCTGGCCAGCACCTGTGATCCCGGCATGGAATTTCCTGGGGATGAGGGAGAGGATGGAGGCTGTGGGGAACCATGGGCAGGAGTCCTGAACCCCAGCTGCAGAGGGCTTGGGAAGCACAGCCTTTGGGACATCCACTGTGGAGCAATCACAAATCTGAGCTGAATCCCCCTGGCTCTGCTGATCCCACCTGGATCACCTCTGTCCAGAGGCCTCCCAGAGCTCCAGCACTCCCAGGGCTGTTCCCTGTGCTGGGAATGCTGAGCAGCCCAGTGCACTTCTCTCTCCTGTACTGCCTTTTTCCATGGACATTTTTATCTCTGCAAATTCCTCTAATTGTGTATCCCCCTCCATTCCTCTCTGCTACAGATCTGTCAGAATTTGTTTTTGCCCAGTGAAGCTCTCATCATCACCATCCTCATCCTCATCAAACAGCAACTGTGTCTTTGATTCTTGCTTCCTGCCCCACTATGGGACTGCTGAGGAGCCAAGTCTCTCTTTCCAGAAGGGGAGTTAAAATGCTTGGCAGGTTGATGCCCCTCTCCTTTATAATGATTTCTTGCGTGTGCCAGTTCTCCACTCAAACTTCCTGGGCTGTCAGCTCTGAAAACAAGTATTAAATATATATTGCAGCCCTGGGAGGAGAGCCCAACCAGTCAGAGAGCAATGGACATAAAAATAAATGCTGGTTTCCCTTGTAGAGTAGCCTGGGGAAAAGTACAGGCAAGGAACAGCATCCACTGGGGCAACCAGCAGGAGAAGGAGATAAACCAATAAATTCAGCTACAGATGGAGAGTTCAGGATAAAGCTGGGAAGCTCAGCTCAGTTCCAGACTCTGAAAACGAACTTTCTGCTGGGGGTGGTCTTGTGGCTGAATGCCTAAAACCCAACCTGGAAATGAGACTTATTTTTGCCTTGTTTCTTTTGACATTTTTCTGCCTACATCCTAAAGGCATTGTAATTAATGTTTGGCTAGATTAGCATTGCTAATTGATGTCATGGGAATGATGTGCTTGCCCCCTACACACGTGGACTCGTGATGACATCAGGGAATGGCAACATCTTTTTCTTTCATGGAAGCGTTTGGAAAAATTTCTTCTCCTAACGTGTTGTCAAGCTTTGGAACAGGCTGCTCCTGCTGGGTGATGGAATCACCCTCCCTGAATGTGTTCAAAAAATGTGTAAAGGTGGTGCATGGGGGCATGGTTTAGTGGTGCAGTGCTGGGTTTATGATTGGACTCAATCTCAGAGGCCTTTCCCAACTTTAAGGATTTTATGATTCTAAAGTGAAGGGCTAGTGCTGGTGCAGGAATGTTGTAAACTCAATGGAATTGGATTTAGCTGGGTGTGGGGTGGTTTGCAGCAGGGAGGGAGTGAGATGTGATCCTGTTCCCAGTGCTGGGCTCACCCTCCTGCTCTCCTGTCAGGAAAAACTGACCAAGGCAGAACCACCTTTAGCAGGAGCAAAGCATTGGTGCAGTTATGGATCTACCTGGCAGTGCAGGAATGGGAGCTTGGGGAAGCTTGGAGCTGTGTCTGTGCTTGACTTTCAGCCAGGTGAGAATAGGAGATAGGAACAGGCCATCCTGGAAGAGGAACAGTTCTTCTGGTTTAGAAATTAAAATCCAGTGTAGAAATCCAGTGTGGTTGGTTGAGAGGGGAGCAGGATCTCTCAAGGGGTCTGTGTAGTCATCACAGAGTCATGGAATGGTTTGGCTTGGAAAGGATCTTAATAATATCCCATTCCACCCCTGCCGTGGGCAGGGACACCTTCCATTGTCCCAGGCTGCTCCAAGCCCTGTCCAGCCTTGCCTTGGACACTTCAAGGTCTAAGAGGCCTAAGAGTTTTCTATGGGAACCTGTGCCAGTGTTTCACCATTCTCACAGTGGACAATTTCTTCTTGACATCTAAAAAAATCTCTCCTCTTAGTTTAGAACCATTCCCTTGTCTTATATCTCTTTGCCCATGTGAAGAATTGTTCTCCCTCTTTTTTAGAAACCTCCTTTAAGTACCGGGAGACTTCAATGGTGTCTCCTCAGAGTCCAGTCCCACCAGTGGTGTGGTTTTGCCAGATCCCTGGTAGAAGGGTCCCACTGATGATTCCTCTTTTGACAATCTTCCTCTAGGCTCTTTATTTTGGAATTTGTGTGTGTGTGGACACGCTGGGGATGTGTCTGCGTGGCAGAAGCTCAAAGCCAGCTGGAGCTTTGCTCTATGTGTGACAGGGCTCACTGCCCTCTCCCAACATCACCTCTTGTTTTGGGGGATCCATCCACAGCAGCCTCAGGCCTTCCCGTGCCAGCCAAATGTCCTGGGGATCATGGCCATGGAGGGAAAGGAGTGTTGGTCAGGGAGCAGAGCCAGGGAATGGTGTTCAGCAGGATTGTGCTGAGTGGTCACACAGGGTTGGGTGACAGCCCCAGCATGGTGTTTCACCCAGCAGATGTGGTCTGTTTCCTGTAAAATAATTGGAATGGAGAGGAGGATTCATATTTCTGATTGTCCTTGTACAAGCAATAGAGTCTCACCCAGACTCTTCACACTGTGCTGAAATAACAACAGCAAAATTAGAACTTGTGCTTCACACCAGAAAAGATGCAGTGACCACCTCCAGCCCCACATGCACAGGGACATGAGCTGCTCACAAGGGGCAGGAGGGAGAGAAATCTAAAATTGAGTTTGTACCCCAACAGTGAGGTCTGCAGTGGGGAGCCCATTAAAATTCTGCAGAGCTCACCAGTGAGTGACTGGAGCTGCCCTCTGAGGCTGGGGTATGTGGGTACTGGGAAATGAGATTTAAATGATCTTCAGGCCAAGATACAAAGATTGGTGACTGGTCTCTTCACATTAGACCTTGCTGACTCTTTGCCTTCCAAAGGAACTTTCCCTTAGCAAAAACTCTAACCTTTCACTTGAGGAATAATCTCAGCAAGGTTGGTTATTTTGTAAAGTTGAGAGGGGGTAAAGGGATTTATCCTTGGAGATTTTTATTCTTAGTCGATGAGAAAAAAAAAGCAGAATATTTTTTCCTCCTTTTATTCCCATCAAAAAACTGGATATGTTCAGAAGTTCTAAGTTATTTTTTTCTTAACAGAAGGGTAAATAAATAAAGAAAAAAACCCTTGTTTTTAAACTTTCTTTTCAGGCCAGAAAATGGTCAGGATGTGGCACATCTTTAATTGACAACAGATCCATTTCTGGGAGGGAGGGAAATGCCACTTTGCCGATTCTCAGGCTGACCCACTCAGAGAAGGGATCATGACCTGTGCCACAGATGAGATGGTGGAAGAGTTTCACTTTTGGAAGTTCTATCACAACTATCCGTTTCAAATTTATTCAGCCTTGAGTCTGGAGTTCTGTAACTCCCTTCAACAGCAGCAGGCTTAGTTGGAGAAGAACTTTTTCAGGCTTAGAAATGTAATAGTGGACCAAGTCTGGATTTTAGAAGTGCTTAAGAATCTAAGAAATTCTGGCTGCTGGGACCAGGTGTCTCCTGCAGGGTTTATCAGTGGGGTATGTTTCCCTGCAGAATGGTGGCATTTAAGTGGTGTGATGGAAAGCAGCACTCTTGGGTGTCAGGAGGGAGAGAGCAGGAGGAGTGCAAGGGAAAAGCTGCATTTTCTTCATTATGTGGGAGACACACGAAGAGCAACACTTGTGTTCTTGGCTTTGACCTGGAGGTGGTTAATTCAGCCTAAATCAGCACCTTGTGGCTGAAATCATTTCACTGGAGCTAAAAATCGTGTCTTTCCTGATGGAAGTGGCATCTGATCTCCTCTCAGTCTGTAAGGACAGTGCTGCTGAGTTCCTGTGGCAGTGCTGTTTCAAGGGAATTCCCAAAGGATCACTGCAAAGAGCACAAGTCTAAGACCTCAGCTCCAGCATCTCCCCCAGCATCCCTTCCCCTCGCAGGAGCTGGCAGAGGACACGGGGAGATAAAAACCCTCAGGAATTTGGCCACAAATTCATTGGACCTCGGAATTTAACTCGTGGCTGTGCTTGGGAAAAATCCTGCCTTGCAGCCGCCGCCTGGCCAGGATAAATCAGCTTAGCTTGCTGACGTGAGGGTCCCACTGTGGGATTAATGCTCCTGGAAGTTGTGACAGGAACAACCCAGGGAGGCTGAGAGCCACATGTGGCACAGGCAGCACATCCCAGTGACCCCAGGGATGTGGGGTGTTCCTCAGGGGACACCTCGAAGGGGTGTGACCCACCCCTGTCCTTATCCTGAGCTGGGAATTGTGTGGTCCCCATCTGGAAAAGCAAGAGGACTCTGAGAGCAAGGGTGGGTGATGATGCTTGGGAAGAAAAGGCTCCTTAACCATTGGAGTGGGGGGAATATGCCAGGAATGGGTCCAGCCTTTGGCCTCACAGCCCTGCCAGGACAGTGAGAAACATTTCAATTGTCTACGAATGTAAAAACACAGCCAAGGAGATGAAATTAAATGTATGGAGATTCTTAGCCTAGGAAATTCCCAGGATTCAGCAAACTGAACTGCAGCAGATTCAGGGAACGAGCTTTTGTCTCAACTTTTACAGACACTCTGTGTGTCCTACATGGCTTTTTGTGATCCATAAATGGGGTGAGGAGAGCTCAGGCGGGGCAGTCTGCAAAGGGTTACACAGGGTTTGGCATAGGGGTTTGGGGAATGGGGAATGGGGAATGGGATGCCAGAGTTTGCCACATTTCCTCTGTAATCAGTTAAGTGCTCTCACTCTGATAAGCAAAGTATGATTTTAATTAAAAAGCCATTCCAGCTGGATTTAATTCTTATGCCATTGAAGAGGCAAATTGCTTTGTGTATAAGGAGAAAAAAAGTGTGATTGTCTTCTTGTTCCAAAGAGTTTTAATCCACAGTGGCTTGGATCCCAGGTCAGGGATAATTTCCCTGCTTCTCAGAAGTAGTGTGATTTTTTTTTCTCTCCCATCTTTAAGACATCCCTGCTCTGACTCCACGTGTTAAGGAGTTCATTGTGCCACCCCAGGGGGATGCTGCACTCAGGGGAGCCAACCTTGCTTTTTTTTGCTTTTAAATTAAGACTTTTCAGAGAAGATTGCACATTTTGCTGTACTTTGATGCTGAGGAAAGCACTTCCCTCTATTTCCTATGCTGTGTTTAATTTTGTGGAGCAAAGCCTGGAGCTAGTGCTCCACTGAATCTAGGGGATTTCTGGCCATGCTTGGTGGAAGATGTGTGTTCACCTAGGAGAAAATAAAGATGTTATTTTGCTCTTTATATTGCTCAGTGTTACTGGTCCAGGTTTAGCTGTGGCATGAGATGATGCTGTCAAAATCCTTCAGAAACAACTGTCTGATATCAGCTTGTGTCACCAGGGAGATGAATGACACAAATCTCCCCCCAAAGCTGATATACAGAAAAGAGCAGAAACACAGTAAGGTGATGGCTATAAACTCAATCCAGAACTCTGAAAGGTCTTGCAGATAAAAATTAAAATTATTCACTTATTTTGTTTATTTACCCACAAGAATATTTCCAGGCTGTATAACCACAACCATGGTCTGGAATGTCACTGTAAATCAGTGAGGCAGGGTTACTGAGTTCCATTTTCCTCAAGCTCTTTGCAAGGCTCAGTTCATGGATGGCTCCATGCCCAGGTTGGGAAAGCTGTGGAAGGAGAATGTTCCTTCCTTGCCTGCAGCCCTGTGAGCATGGGAGGCACATCCATTAGCAGTGACAGTAAGCACAGCTATAATTACAGCAATAACAGGCTTTACATTAGCACACATGCCTTGGAAAAAGGTACTAATGATTTCAGGCTTTTGATTTTAGGCTTTGTTGCTTCTTCTCCATCCTCACCCTGTTCTGCTGCTGCTGTGTGATTCCCTGAAGCCCAAACCTGGGAATTTAGGAGTGAAATTAAGGGGAAAGGCTGCATTTCCGCACTTGGAGAAGCCACTTTTTCCCAGAAATGCTCACAGCCTGATAAACCTGTGAGGGATGCACGAGGCACAGCTGGATCCTGGTGCTGGTTTGGCAGTGATTTAAAAGTGCCATAAACTCTCATCTACAAAAACTGGTCCTCAGTAACATGTGCAGGGCTGGGAATGGGATGTTCTGGGCAGGAAGCAGCCCCTGGGGGCAGGAAACCCAGTTAAGGGAGGTTTAATGGTAGGAACCAGATGATGGTGAGCACAATGTTCACTGCAGTGGGCAAAGCAAAGCACAGGCTGTGGAACAGAAAATCCTCATTTTTCACTTGTCTGGCTGGTAGGCTGTGGAGCTGGGAAGTTTCTGAAGGACTCCTGACCTTAAACATGGTTTTCCTCTTGGCAATAGCCTGAACTTCTTTCTGGAAGATCTTCCCTTGCTGCACCGACCTCTGCCTTGGCAGTGTGAGCTTGTGTCACTGAGAGGCATTCTCAGCTCTGAGGATCCTCAGGGAAAAGGCTGAACTCTTCCAGAAAAGTAAAACAATTGGGTTGTGAAATCCCAGCCCTGAAGGTGCTTTTTAGGTCCCTGCTCCCAAGTTAAGAGCCAGATGAGTCTGATAAACCACTTGCAGTGCAATCCTCTTTTATGTGATGGGGCACCTCAGATAGCAAGAGGGTTAAAGTGGGATCCCACAGCACATCTGCAGGCACAGGGATTGCACAATCCATTCACTTTTGTAACATTTAAATGGTTCCTGAGAGGCAGAGGCAGCCAGAGTTCACTGTGTCCCCAGCCCCAGGCTGTGTTTGTGGGGTCCAGCAAGCCCAGAACTGATGATATGGATGTTCTTGCTTTGAAGAACAGAAAATAGCCCAAAAAAAAGGGTAGGAATGGTGTCTCTTCTCTGGAATTTCAGGACATCTTCATTCAAGATGTATTTATTTCTCCCACACATGGATCAGAGGGAGATATTATGCAGAGGACAGGGAGACTCCAGGCATCCTTCATTTTTAGTAAGAATAGGATCAGACCCTCCTTTTGTCCTGTAAAAACATCCCCAGGGTGGGACTGGATTGCAGATTAAGATGTCAAACTCTGCTTTTGTGGTCACTGGAGCTATGAGGTTGGATTTATCTGCCCTCAGGTAGGGCCTTGTGCCAGTTCAGGAAGCTGAGGGCTGCAGAGGGGACAGGTCCCTCAGACACCTTTTCTTGGACCATGGGCTCTCCCAAATTCTTGAGAATTTCACCTGGGACTTGGCAGCAAAACCAGCAGCAAAAATCATTCTACTATTCAGGGGAGAAAAAAAAAAGAAAAAAAGAAAAAAGTTGAATTTCTCATTTATTTATCAGCTGGATTACAGAGGTTGGGCATCTTTCTTCTCTGTGCCACCAAGGTGACCTGAAGGCTGCTGCTGCTGCCCCTCTGTTGGTGGGATCACAGAATCATGGAATCATGGAATGGCTTTGGTGGAAGAGATCTTAAAGTTCATCTCAATCCAAGCTCCTGCTCTCAGCAGGGGCACCTTCCACTAGACCAGGATGTACTGACCATGAAAAAAAAGAAGATACTGCAAGTTTCCTGATGAAACTTTGGGAACTGACAGCACCTGAGGCTCCAGCAGGATCAACATGATTTCTCTTTACCTCTTCTTGCTCCATGACATGGATAGTTAGACTTTGACCTGGCTTTTTCCAACCTAAAGGTGTTAATTAAAGAGAAGTGGAGTTTTCAAGGACATCTGAGCAACATTTTCTCCTCTTACAGTTGAGAACATCATTGAAACTTCCTTGTTTAAATTTATTTTTTTCCAAGCAAGAGCAAGTGGCCTTTCATGAGTGGAATCCAGCAGCTACTTGGGAAAGTCCAAGGAAAATGTAACATCTCAGTGCCTGGGCCAAAATCTGACATCAAAACCCAGGAAGTCTGTGCAGTTGGAGCTATATTAAGATTAGAGTAATCCCTGATGGGAAGGATAGATTATTTTATTTGGCAAGTTATTAAAAGCAGCTAATATTCACCAGTTACCTCCAGTAAGCTGAGTCCAAGTACCTGTTTCTGATAAAATGTAACTTGTGCTCTGCTTTTTAAGGGGCTGAGATGGGCAGCCCAACACATTTCCCCTGGCCCTTGCTATTATTGGAGATAATCTGGAGAGGGTTATGGATTTTCAGAGGTTTTCAGTTCATGTCCCATTGTACTTTACTCTGCTAGATGGAATTTTCTGATAATAAAGGGCCTCTGAGCACATTCAACACCTGGTTAAGTCACCTGAACATGCTCCCAGTGGCTACTGAGATAACCTGAGGGCATCCAGAAGGATGCAGAGCTCCTCTACTTCCTTTTGTGCTTCCTTTCCACACCCTGCTCTGGTTTTTATTAGCCTTTTAAAATTCTTGACGTGATGTCATGGGACAGATCTTCCAAGTGCTGTGTAAAAAAGGAGAATTTTCTTCTTGTCCTTCCTCTCTGCTCAGTTTATCCAGCAAACACTCGTGTTTGCCTTTTGCCAGCAGCACGCACTGGGAGTTCATGTGGAATTATTTACCTCTTTTAATCCCTAAATTCTCTGCCACATCACTTCTTTCCCAAAATCCGGGCTGCTGTGCTGGAGGTCTGTGCTGAGTCTGTTCTTTCTCGAGTCCAGGTTCTGCATTTGGCTGTGTTCAAACAGATCTTCTCAGCCAGCTTTTACAAATGCTCTTAGGTGCAAGTTATCCAGGCCTGCTAATTTGAAATGTTTATCTCTCCTGGATGCTGTTTAACATCTGCCTTTGTTACTAATGAGCTGGAAAAAGCTTCTCCATCATCATCAGAGCCATGCGTGTTGCCCTGCTGCTTTCCAAATACAGATCAAAATTATTACATGTTGAACTTTCTTCTACTGGACTGTACAGTCTGTAAAATTTTGTTTGTTGTAATGTTTTTGTTAAAAAAAAATATATTCCAAATCCAAAAAACTACAAGGAAACCAAACTCAAAACAAATCAAATAGAAAAAATAAAAAAACAAAAACAAAGAAAACCCACCAAAACACAAAAACAAATAAAATATTAATTTCTCATTAATCCCTTATCTTTAGCAGCTGCAGAGTTTTCCTGATGTCTTCAGGTTCTTATATAATGCTTCTAAACTTCATGATGCTTTGTTTGTATTTCCTCATCTCTATTTGCTTTAGTTTAGTAAACACTGGGTTACTGGTTCACTTATTTATTTTCACTTCCGATTCTCTCCTTTTTAATTCATGGTTGAGCTGGGATGAAGTTTTTACTCCAGGTTAATCATTTCCATTGGGAAACTGTGCCTGGATTGGATCACCATTGTGTCTTTGGTGGCCTTCCAGGAGAACCATGACCTGTGTGCAAAAATAACCTGGTCTGGTGAAAGTCCCTGCCCATGGCAGAGGCCGGAATGAGAGGAGCTTTAAGGTCCCTTCCAACCCAAACCATTCCATGATTCATTCCATGGTTTCATAAACAGGATAACCAAGAGGAAGTGGTGAAGGAGGTTCCTCATCCTCAAGCTGGTGCCTGGTCATCAGGAGGAGGAAGTTTTGTCAGGATGCAGAGATCACGAGAGGAAGATGGGTTTTATTACAGAAGCATCATTTGGGGGACAGCAGGGATATTTTAATAGGCTCCTACAACATTCTGGTGGTGCTTTCTGCAAGACAGGGGTGGCAATTTGGCAGTGGGAATAGGATAATATCACCCTAATGGTGGTGTTGGGATGGTGTTCCCTGGAAAGGTGCAGAGGATCAACAGAGCACAGCATGGCAGAGCAGTGATCAATTCTCTACAACAACTGTTTACTCAAAACCCAACTTTAATAAACACTCTAACCAGCACAGGGAAATTTCCCACAATCCACAGAGAGGACCTGGGAGGGGAACCTCATTCATTTCACAAGGGGGTGGTTTTAGTGTTATTGTGAACAATTTAAGTGCTGTTTCATTAACAGATTTACACTTGGTACAACTGATAAAACTAGAGAAGAAAAAAAGAATGTGCTGTGTATTAAAGTCAGCTTTCAGTCAGTAGAACACAGGCAAAGGGGGATCTCCTGTTGGGTATCACTGTTTGTGGAGATATCTCTGTGTTTATAGAATACATTTCCCTTCATGGGGCATGGATGGCAGTTTAAGAACTTGGCTGGGTTTTGTCAGTTAATGTTTTTAGAGAATTCTTGGGCTATGTTTGTTATGTGTCCATGCATGAAATGTTCTTGTGGTGGATGCCTTCTGTGGGAAATCTGGGATTTCCTGGGGTGTGTGATATGGCCAAGAAAACTCTGCTCTGCTCAAGGTCAAACTCTGGAGGGAAGAGGGGCTGGATTTCTTAATTGTTATTGTTTTTATTCTTTAATGAAGCACCTTAATCCTTTAGGATGGGCGTTGTGGTTATTTCCTCTAAGGTATTTTGTGATTAGAAACTTTGATGGCAGCTCAAGCTGTTGCAGAAGGAGTTTTAAAGGAGTTTTTAATCTGCTTGTGCAATTTCACCTCTGCATCCACAGAATCATAGAAATGTTTAGATTGGAAAGACCTCAAAGATCATTGAGCCCAACCCTTAATCCTGCCAACTCCACCCCTCAACCGTGGCCCAGTCCAGAGCACTCTGCAGCCACAAGATTTATCCTTCTTGATTGGGTAAACATGGCTGGATTCATTGTGAGTCATCCATTATGTGGCTTTGCAGGTGTCATCTTATTTCCAGTTGCATCCTGAATTAAAATCCTGACAGGACAGTGCTGCTGGCTGGGGATTACAGGTGAAGATCTTACACTGGTTGCTCTTCAGGTACCATGGAGACATGGTTTGGTGGTGGATTTCACAGTGCTGGATTAATCACACAGAATCACACACAGGATCACAGAATCCACAGAATCACCAGGTTGAAGAGGCCTCCAAGGTCATCGAGTCCAACCCAGCCCTAACACCTCAACTAAACCATGGCACCCAGTGCCACATCCAGGCTTTTTTAAAACACATCCAGGGATGGTGACTCCACCACCTCCCCAGGCAGACCATTCCAGTACTTTATCATTCTTTCCATAAAAAACCTTTTCCTAATATCCAACCTCTATTTCCCTTGGCACAGTTTAAGGCTGTGTCCTCTGTTTCTGTCAGTGCTGCCTGGAGACAGAGACCAACCCCACCTGACACAGCCACCTTTCAGGAGCTGTAGAGAGTGAGAAGGTCACCCCTGAGTCTCCTTTTCTCCAGGATAAACAACCCCAGCTCCCTCAGTCATTCCTCACAGGGTTTGTGTTCCAAGCCCCTCACCAGCCTCGTTGCCTCCTCTGGAGTTTAGGAGTCCTTCCTAAACTGAGGGGACAGAACTGGACACAGCACTCAAGCTGTGGCTGTGGCTCACCAGTGCTGAGTCCAGGGCAAGAATGACCTCCCTGCTCCTGCTGGCCACACCATTCCTGATCCAGGCCGGGGGCCATTGGCCTTCTTGGCCACCAGGACACACTGCTGGCTCATGTCCAGCTGCTGTCCATCAGTGTCCCCAGGTCCCTCCCTGCCTGGGCACTGTCCAGCCACTCTGTCCCCAGCCTGTAACATTGCAGGGGGTTATTGTGGCCACAATGCAGGACTTTACACTTGGATTTATTAAACTTCATCCCATTGCACTCTGCCCATCCATCCAACCTTCCAGGTCCCTCTGCAGAGCCCTCCTCCCTTCCAACAGATGGACACACACTCCCAGCTCAGTGTCATCCACAAATTTACTAATGAAAGACTCAATAGTAGTTGGACTGAATGCTGTTAAAGGTCTTTTCCAACCTAAATTATTCTGTGATGTCAAGGTCTGTTGTTTGACTGGTCCTGTCAGCTGTGCAAACCCTCAGAGAAAAGTAAAGCCACAGTAGACTGATTCTGTGATTCCCTATTACTTTAATTCCTTCAATGTCCGACCTTCCTGAAGTGTGAAGACAATACAGTCTTTATTAAAAAGGGAAATCCCAGGAATTTGTGAAACTGGGTAGTCCTCAGTGAGGTTCACCCATGTGCGTGTGAGCTGCTGGGCTGCATGAATGGAGAGGAACTAAAATGAGGAAATGCTGAGGTTTCTTTTTAAGAACTCCTTTTTTATCATTTGGTGTTGATTTTGTAGGGCAAGGCTGTATTTTGACCCTTCTGTTTCACCATGAACACATATCCAAAAGCTATTGGAATGTGTGTTGTCACTTCAGGAGCTGGAGGGAATGGAGAGGGATGCCCTTTTCTGGGAGTTTCCTGCTTTTCCTTGGGGCTGATGTTATTCCTTGCAGTTCATCTTCCTTGTTCAGCTGTGACTCTGCAACACAAAGTTCATCTGGTGCACTGATATTTTAACTTGCTGAAAGGTGATTATGTCACTAAGACTTAGATAAAGGACCTGGAAAATCTATCCTGAGTTTCTGTTCCTGACAGAAGTTTCTGTCCTCCCCAGCTTTATGCACTTTTCCACCCACAAAATCAGAATTTCTCAGAGGTTTGTTTTTTTTTTTGCCTATTTTAGTTCATTTTCCACAGAGGCTGGGCTGAGCTCATAGACAAACCTTCTTACTTTTGGCTGCTGCCTATGTTAGGCTGCAAGTAAGATAACAATAAACTGGAACCAAACTTTTGTTTTGGTCAAGGGAAAAGAAGCAAATAATCCCTGACAGACTTTTAACTGGAGCACGTGTATCTATTCTGGGATAAAAACACTTGAAATTGGAGTCCAGGCAGGGCCAGAAGAGTGATAAAAGGTCTGAAAAATGCTGTGGAAGAAAAAAATGAAATAACTGGGGGTGTTTATTCTAGAAAACGAGACACTGAGGGACAACTCACAACTTGTCCTTCAGTATTTGATAAAACTTTGGCAAATAAAAAGCGGGAGAAAAAAAGGTCTCCATAACCAGTCAGGTTAGAACCACAAATTTGGTAGGGCAGAACTTCAAATTTAAGCCTTAAGCTGCAGCCACAGATATTTAGAGTTTGGAAACACAGATCAAATGTTTTTATGGTCAGCAGAGGAAAGCCCAGGAATGGGTTAGGATCTATAGGGACACTGTGGAGTCTCATCAGTGGGGACACTGACAGAGGATGGGACAAAAGGTTATAGAAACCATTTCTGGGATTTCTTACTTTTAAATAGGGATAAAATAGTCAGGCCCTTATGGACTGTCCTAATCTTTTTTATTTTTTTTTCCACATTAAATAGATATCCTTGGGAAAAAAACCTTATAGTTTAGGTACTTCCTGGTTGAGATTGATTACACATCTGCTTTCTCTCTCCCTAAGTTTAGCTGGGCTTTTTTTTAAAATTTGCCTTTTGATTATTATTTTTTTTATCCTAGCAGGTTTTCCAGACCTTTGATCATTCCTACAATGCCATTCTCAGTAGTGAGGCAGGGTGTACATTGTGCCAGCCCCCTGGGAATGAGGTGCAATCCTGCTTATTCCAAGTCATTGGAAATCTCTGTGACTTCATTTTGCCTTGCAATTTGCCCTGCAAGCAGCTGCCAATGCAAATCTCATGGTTATTACTTGTGAAGGTGAGGAGGAGGACACCTGGCTGTGTAGATTTGCTGTGAACATTGTAGAACATTTGCTCTGTAAGAGGGGGAGATGTGGCTCCTCCTTGACCTCAAGGTTCTACACAAGGTAGTAGTCAGAAGGTGCTTGAAGAGCAGCTACAAATAATGCAGTTTTCTGCACTACAAGGGTTGTAAAACAAAACAAATCATCCAGAAAGGTTGTGCAATCTCCAAGCTTGAAGGCTTTTTGAGTGGCTGAGCAACAGTGATATTGGTGTGAGTCCAGCTTCAAGCTGAAGGTTGGACCAGCCCTCCTGAGATCCCTTCCAGCCAATTCTTCTGTAATTCAGTGATTAGACAGTGCCTGTGCTGTGGTCACCTCGATTCCTCTGCTGCATCCTCTCCTTGGGGGTATCTGGGATAATCCTTTGGCCAGATTTACTGCAGGTCAGGTTGTTAAAACAACAAAGAGAAGGATAACTCACACCTGTGAGACTTTGCTGTTGTGTTGGATGAACTTCCAGCAGCTCTGCAGTAGGGAGAATTGGTTAATCAGGCCATGGTTATGATAATGAGGGGACGATGGCAATGTCACCAACAGAGGATTGAGCATTTTCTGAGGCTCAGCCTCTTGCATCCAGCTGCCCACAGCATCTGGCTGCCTCAGAATTGTGTTGTCAGAGCCACAGGTCATTGCTCAGAACCACTGAGAGAGTGTCAGGACTAGGCTGTATCACCAAAAATGACCACTGTTGTTAGTGACTTTGTGCAGGGCTGTGATTTTTTTAAGCATCCACAAAGGGCTGAGTGTCAGCCTGAAATCAGCCCAACCCAGAAAGGCATTTGGGAACTGAAATCCTGGTGACCTCACAGGGACACCTGAGAGCCTCCTCCTCTGCTATCCCATGTTACAAGGGTTTGAAAGGCACATCCAAAGCAGCATAAATAGATAGGGTTGATTTCTTCCCAGCAGTTTTGCTTTCCTCCTCTCTCACCCTCCTGGAGGTGACTGCTGTGGAAGGAGCTGTTCCCTGTGCTCCTCACTGATATTCTTCCTGCTACCTGTCTCTTAACTAATTGATTTTACACACTTGAAGGAGTTTTGAAGAGTCAGAAAAGTTTTTGCTATAGTTCCATGCTTTCTTCCTCAGAACCAAAGTTGCATTAAGTTGCTATCTTTGTTCTCTTTTTTTTTTTTTTCCTTCTCTTTCCAGTCAGGAAATTGTAGCCATGCTGCAGGACTGCAGTTTCTGGGGGAGCTGTCAAGGGTTATTGCTGTCCTGATTTGGTGTGACCAAGGGATGCTGGGGTAGAGCCAGAAAAGATCCAACTCATGATGGAAAGGTGCCAGGCAGGCAGGGGCTGCTAAAGCAGGGAAGGGGTGGCTGTGAAGGACTGATTCCTCTAAAGCCACCATAAGCATCCTTTAAATTATCCCTCTCTGTCCCCTTTTAAGGATGTTTGCCCCATCTTTAGTTGCAGGCAGATCTGAATTGGCCATTTTCAGGTGTGTGCACACAAGTGATTAAAAAAAAGCTCATCCCACTCCCTGCCATTGGCAGGGACATCTTCCACCATCCCAGGTTACTCCAAACCCCATCCAGCCTGGCCTTGGGCACTCCCAGGGATGTTTTGCTGTGCCATCTCCTTTAGTTTCCTTACAGTTGTTTTTAACCCTCGTGTCCATTGTTGTGGCAGTCATTCCTTTTAGCACAGAATCAGACTTTTTATCGAGGTTTGGAAAGTTGGAAAGTTTAAATCTACTGGCTTGCCTCTCCCCCCCCCCCCCAAAAAAAAAAAAAAAACCAACCCAAAACACCCAAACCAAACTATTACCTTATAAAACAACCCTATAAATTACATTGCCATGATTTACTTTCAATAAATCACATTTTCTATTTTGTCCCCATCTCCATTTGCTGCCACTTCCCATCACTCTTTCTTTTGAGTCGTGTTCAAAAGTCTTGTGTATTTAACTCAGATTAACCTGCTGAGAGCTGCCTGGATCTTTTTTTCCCGTCTCCTTCCTACATAGAAAAAAGCTTTACTTTTGTTGACTTTCAGCCAGATGGTGCCACTCCCACCATCCCATCTGAGCACGTTTTTCCTCTCTGAGTAACTTCCACCTTACATCAGTTTCCATGCCCCTTCACACCCAGCCCTGTTGTTGTTCCCAATTATTCAAGCTAAATAATTTTCATGTGTAACTACTTCAGTTTGCATTAGAAAAATTATATTTTCACCTCCAGTTCTTTGGAGAAGCCAGTGAACAGAAGCTGGGGTGGGGCTCCCTGTGAGTTCTCCTTTTTTTTGGTGCTATATTTAGCTTTCTCTTGCATTTCAGCTCTTTGCATAGTAATCTCACTTGGTTTCTTTTCCTGTTGTTCTCTTTTTAGTCCTGTTGCTCAAAGGCATTTTCTGCTCAGCTGAGTTGATCCTGACAGCCAGGCTGAGACTTCTAGCAATGCTCAGAGGTTTTCTGCTCCTCCTGCTGCTCTAAATATTGTTTTCTTTCCAAGATCCTCTTCCCAGGTGTCCTGACCACTGATGCCCATCTCAGGTTTTACCTTCCTGATTGCCTTATCTGTTGTTCTCCTCATATTCAATATTCCTAAATTGAGATTTGAAGTCTTTCTCTTGTTCCCATGGAAAAAGGGCCCAACTCTTTCCTTTCCCACTCCTTTTTCCACACAAATTCTCCCTTTTTCTGCTGGCTCTTTGCTAGCAGACCAGAGTATTTTAAGGAGAGAATTTCAGTATTTCATATCTCTGATAGATGTGGGCATCAATGTACACTGGCACATGGAAAGGTCTTTTAGAGACATTCAAGTGCTGGGAACAGAGAGTGTGAAGAATTTGGGGGGTTTGCTACTGCTTTGTCTATTTTTTTCCTATAAGGAAGGAGTTTTTGGAGGCAGAGCAGAGAGACTAACCTGACAGTTTTGTTGTGGGTTTTTTGTGGGTTGGGGTTTCCTTAGGTTCTTTTGAGTTTGGGAGGTGGTTTTTTTGTTTGGTTTTATTTGTTTTTTGGTTTGTTTTTTTTTTTATCTTGGGTTTTCTGCTTTGAAAAGATATTAGAGATAGATTATTAGATTATAGTCAAAAGATATTAGAGATACTACTTTCGTGAAATATTCTGAGATTTACAGCCAGTGGCATCACCTGAGAGAGGTCTGGTGATACTGTGCCACTAAGATTTGTTTTCTGTCAACAAAGCACTCAGTTTGTGTCATTTGTGCCCGTTTATATTTTCCCTTTTAACCAGACAAAGCAGAAACATCTTCCCTCTAATCTCTTTCCCCCATCTGTGTTGCTAGCAGGTAAGGGATGACAAAAGGCAATGCCTGGGGGGATAAAGCAGAATTAATTATCTTCCTGAACATCAGGTTCACCACAAGCTGGTGCATAGTTTGAGGGTGCTGGAAGTTGACTTTGGGGATGGATGGGAAGCAAAGCTCTCACCCAACAGCCAAGGTGGTGAATCCCTGCAGGAAGCAAGAGGGTTTGATCCTTGCTTCCTTAACGCTATTGGAAAACACTTTCCTGGTCCAGCCACACCATGGCCCATCTCTGGAATGCCCAGGGTCAGGTTGGATGAGATTTGGAGCAACCTGGGATAGTGGAAGGTGCCCTGCCCATGGCAGAGGGTTGGCATGAGATGATCTTCAAGGTCCCTTCCAACCCAAACCACTCCATGATTCCGTGTTTAAAACATGGGAGTTGCTGGCAGGTTCTTTGTGTTTGGAACGTGGATATTCCCATCACCTGACACTTCACTGGGATCCTCTGTCCCAGCTGGCACTCAGCTGCAGCCCTGCCACAGCATCCCTCCATGAGCACTGTGATGAGGAAGGTGCTGGGAGCTGTCAGAAGAATTCAGTGTGGCCCTCGGGCTCCTGGGGACACGTCAGTGCTCTCCTCAGGTGGAAGAGCTGCCTGCATGCCTGGTTTAGGCAGCGTGGGTGAGTGTGTGTCATGTCCTATTTGTTACCTTTTCCTCTGTGTTTCAGGCTCTTAGGCTCACGTTACAACCTGCCCGAGCTGTGGCTTTAATTCCCCTTTCAGCCCCCAAGAGTAGAACCATGTTTTGAATTATTCCTGTGTCTTCATAGTGACCCTGCACACACTCACCCTGTGCAGGGAGAGTGCTGATAGTTTTGTTTACTGAGTCCAGTAATGTTTACTCCTCCAGGACTGTGAAATTCCTCCTAAAATCTGTAGTCAGGCTGCTAAGTCCTGATGAGAATGTCCCTCTTCAGCAGCTGCTCAGATACATGATGTCCTCTATGTGCACTGGCCACTGGGCACAGGAGGGTTATCAAAAATGTCTTAACTCAAAGCTGGCAAACTTAAATGTAATTAGAAGTTTTCCTCTAGGAGATCCCTGGACAATCAGTGCTCTCCAGCATGTTCTGTTCTTCTGAATTCTGTCCATGTGTCCATCCTGTGCTGGCTTAGGTCAGGATCTCTTCACTTGCTCTCTGCGTGGGTTTTCCCATTTTTGTGAATCCTTTTTCTCCACGGCAGCATTGCTCCCTGTGGTTGTCCTAACCTTGCTCTGCTTCACTCATTTCACAAATGACTTGTCCTTTTGTTTCCCTCCCTCCTCAGCCAGAGGAGAGGTGGTCTTGCCCTGATTTTTGTCAGAGAAACTCTTGAGCTTGGAGTGGCTCCAAACCATTGAGACACTCTTGTCTCCCCCATTTTTAGGAACAATGATTTTTTTCCGTTGTCCCGAGGCCAGGAGCTCATCCCAGCATGTCTTTCTTCCTGGAAGGCACACCTGGATGCTTCAGGCCATCTGTGAAGAACCATTCACCAGAGGGCTCTGATAAAAATGCTTTATAAACCCATGAGTAATGTACTCGTCCAGAGCCCTGACTAAACCACTTCTGCTCCTTGGGAAAGAGGGGACATTCCTTTTTTTCCCCAATGTCTGAATGAACCAAACTCATCTTGTGCCAACACCTTTGTATTTTTTGTGCTCTCCTTTGTAAGGAAGCAGCCCTTTGAGAGTGAATTCCTTGAAATGAGAAGTGTTTATGGATTGTTCCAGGAAGATACCTGGATTTTCAAAGAAAGTTCTCAATAGTGGCACAAACGAGCCCTCTTTAGGGCCACTTGCTTGGAATGGAAGTGATGTATGAATAGTAAAATCATCCTGGAATTTCTTTTAGGTTGGTTTGATGAAAGATGTGGAAGGCAGTGATAGCCAAGAGGGTTAAAACCTTATCCCAGACTGTGTTACAGAAGGGCACTGTGGTGACTGCTGGATAGCATAGCCCAGAGGAAGGATTATTTTATGCATTCCCTTGTTCTTGTTTTCTCTCTTTCTTCTTTCTGTCTCCACCTGGTTGCTCTTCAGGATGTGATGCTGATGCCAAACCTTCCACTGTCCCGGGCTGCTCCAAGCCCCATCCAACCTGGCCTTGAACACTTCCAAGGATGGGGCAGCCACAAATCCCCAGGGCAAACTGTGCCAGGGCCTCACCAGTGAATAATTTCTTTCCTAATACCCAAATAAAACCCACTGTCTTTCAGTTTAAAGCTGTTCTGTAACACTTCCCTTTGCTGTCCTTACCTGAGTGTATGAAAAAAAAAACCAAAAGAAACAAACAAAAGAAACGAATCAAAAAATAAAACAGAAGCTGTGAGCAGGATTTGCCTCCTCTCCAGACATCCCCAGAGCTCCAGGTGAAGTTGGTGCTTACTCCAGCTCTGAGGGTTTCCAGCAGGAATGCAGGGCAAGCCTGGTGTCTGTCACTGCAGCCCTTCCTTTCCTGATGCTGTGGTCACTCTGGATTTCTAGACACTCTCAGGGCTTTCACTTCCCTAAAAGTTAACAGGAGCTGCTGTGTTTGTGACCAAAACTGTTGTTCCTCAAACCAAACCACTGCAGCTTTTCTGAGAACTGGAGAATGCCCAGTTTGCTTTATCCAACTCCTTGGTTATAAATAATCCCCAATATCCAGCCTTGCAGGGGTCCTGTTTTCCAAAGGTTTTGTGTATGTGGGTGTGCAAATCCCAGGCAGTGGGGGAGGTCTGGGGAATGGCTGGATGTGAAGAGAAACCTCAGGGAGTTCAGTGTGGTTTTGATCAAGCTCTAACTTTGTGACAGGCTCTGTGCTGGACTCCCACTTGCCAGTTTATGGATTGTTCTGGACAACCTGCCAGACTCACCTCCTCTGGATTTGGGATCCCCTCCCTGCAAAACCCCCATCTAAAAAGCTTCCCAGCTCTCTGGGGAAGCTGAGCACATCTGAGCTCACTCCAGAACTCAGTGTTGTGGCAGTGTTGATATCACCCTGCTGGGGGGGTGACATCAGGGTTGGATTCAGGAGGAAAATAGGGCTCAGGTGGCACAGCTGGAGATGCAGTGGAGAGCAGGCAGGGCTGGGTGGGGGCACTCTGTGCTTGCCCAGGAAAAGAACCAGAGATGGATGGATGGATGAATGGATGGATGGATGGATGGATGGATGGATGGATGGATGGATGGATGGAGACTGTCAGGAACTGGGATCTGATGTTTTTCAGTCCCTTCTGAGCCTGCATCTGAATTAGGAAACATTTTTCCTGTGCACAGCAGTGAAGAGGTGGCTGCTCAGGAGATGACTCAGGGCTGGATGAGCAGAAATTCAGGACAGTATTAACAGGCTACCTGCACATGCTGCTGGAGCAAAGGGCCTTTCCTGAACACCAGCATGTCAAAGTTCATATATCTTGGAAAAAAAAGCGAAACAAAACCAGCCTGTGAACAAATTAGAGCACTCATAAGTATTCACTCAACTTCTTTATAGGGATCCTGCCAGGTCCTATCTTCACCTGCTCTTGGAGAATTCCAGAGAAGGATGGGGCTGACTGGAGGGGAATGATTCTATTTACGTGGGCCCAGGTCTGTGAAGTTTGCCTCATTTAACTTCAAATATTGGCACAGTAGGCACCCACCCCTCAGGCAGCTGCCTCAGACTCCCTGGATGGAGTACAGGGCAAGTTTTCTTTTGCCTCTTTTGGATAGTTCCTTCAGTTTGGAGTGACTCATGCCCTGAAAGATTCTGCTTCTCTCTTCAGGTGAGCAAGGACAATCAGTGTGAAGGCAGATGTAGATATTTACATTACAGGCACATAATTTTTGCCCACGGACCCCCAAATCCTGTTCCTGAGCCCTGGGGGTCAGGCAGGCCTGGATCTGCATTTCCTTTGTATTCCTGCTGTTCCTGTCATTGACGGAGCAGATGCTTTGGAGTTGAATTTCATCCAGAAGGTTTAAATAGTTTAATGGGTAAATTTTGGAATATTTTTATTAAAAAGAACAGACTTCTCTCAACCAGGCTTCTTAGATCCTAAGGGAAAAGGAAATTAAAAGTAGTCAATGATCAGTAGTTCAGGGAAAACAACACGATAATTTGCACTCTAGGTAGTGGAGTCCCCTTCTTTCCCTCCTTGCTGTCCCTGTCCCTGTCCCTACCCATTTTGGGATAATTATTGTTGTTCCTCTCTTATTTTCCCTCAGCCATATGAGGGATATTGCAGCACTTTGCCCGGAACCGTGCAATTGCAGATCTAAGCACTGCTGCTCTCAGTGTTCCTGCAGCAGCCTGGATTCAGATCCTCACTCTGAGCTTCCTGGAGAGGAAACTCATCCTTGGCTACTCCAGCTGAAAATTTAAAGCCAGGAGCAGAGGGTGCTTACCCAGCCATCAGAGCTGTCTCTTGCTCATTTGAATTCGCTCAGGTGCTGCCTCTCTTTTAGTTGTGTGTCACAACTGAAATTCCAGGGTGTCACTTCTTCCTTATAAACCCCAATCCAGCTCTTTTTTTTTTTCTTTTTTTTTTTTTTCTTTTCCCCAGCAGAGGCATTTGCAAGCTTGTCCCTAAGGAGTTAAGGAACACAGCTGCACATCTTCCCTTTCCTTCTGTCTCTCCAAGCCCTTTACAAAACACTCCTTTTTCCTTGATCTTCCAACCCCTCCCACCGAAATGGGGCAATCAGATTAAAAGAAGGCTCTGAGCCTCCAAGCTGCTGGCTTGATTTGGCCAAGTTGCCTTTGTTTGACAGAGCCTGCTTGGATGAGCTGGGAAAAGACATCTGCTTTCCTCCTCAAATGATGGATCTGTCATTGGCAGGATTATGTTTGGCAGGAAGATAAAGTGGAGTGGTTTGAACAGCTAAGTGGGAGTCAGGAGAGTTGGGCATTTGCCTGGACCTCTTTTATTTGGAAAAGTCTCCCAGGGACATGTGCTGCTACCCATGGTCCCTCACTGGTGGTTGGTCACAGAGAAATTTATTCACAACACAAGAGAGGTCACAGGACAAAATAAATTTTCTCTGTTTAAAAATAACTGGGTTTGCAAATCCTCCTGGACTGATCCTACAAAGGGCACACAGGAGGTTTGAGGTGTTTTAAACCTGGATTTATCTTCCATTCTGTCTACATTACTGATATTTGAAATTTACTTCCCCACATTGTCACGACAATTGTAACATGATTTGGATTCTTACACAAAGGTTCTTCAGAAGACCAAATAAATCTTCACAAATACTCACTTTTAAAAAATTTTATTTTCCCCAGACCACCAGAGCTT
This sequence comes from Rhabdornis inornatus, assembly GCA_013397075.1. Taxonomy (NCBI): domain Eukaryota; kingdom Metazoa; phylum Chordata; class Aves; order Passeriformes; family Rhabdornithidae; genus Rhabdornis; species Rhabdornis inornatus. Next base: position 550,246 of record VWZS01008191.1, on the reverse strand, counting down.
TTGCAGCTTTTGACAGGCTTATTGTTGGAAATTGTGTCACCCATTACTATAGAAAAAAATCCTTGGTGTCTTCTTTTTCTCATTCTTGCACTTTTACACTGTATTTTTTTTTGTCTCACTCAGAGGGTTTTTAGGAATAAAGCTGTATTTTCCTGAGGATATTTAAAAGGAAAAAACAAAACAAGAGAATCTGAAGATCTAGTTTTAAGACAGAGCTGAATAAAGTTACGGAAGAAATCAAAGCCAGGATTGTTTTGGGAGAAGTTCCTTCAGTCCTGTGTTCCTGCAAATAATGAGTGTGGATGAAAGCCAGAGGGAGATTATATTTCTGATGCTTGAAATAAGACCTGCCTGCTAAAATCTTTCATTTCTTTTGTGGTTCACGTGAGAAAGAAACTTCGTCTCCACCTCGAGGAGTGACTGAAGTCAAGTTACAGAAAGTCTAGGAAGGCAAAACTGGCTCTTGTCTTATTCCATTCCTATTTTCACAGAAGCTCTGGGAAGGTGGGGATGGTGAGAAATTGTCACTCAGAGAACCAGAAGCGAACCCATGTCCAACAGAAATGGGTGAGGGATGGGATTTCACCCTCTGAAGACTTTTCAGTTCTCCTCCTCCTTTGTTTGACTCTGAATCCTGTTGTCACTGTGGTCACCCTGGTTCTCGCCTCTGGACTGTCCATCCAGTGAGCTCCAGGTGAGCCCAGGAACACCCTGGGATCAGCAGAAAGGGACACATTGAGGCTCACAGCCCTTCCTCTGTGGATCCCACCTGGCTCTGAGGAGCTGCCACGTGTCCCCTCGATTTTCTGGCCCTGCAGATGAGACTAAACATTCCTGCAGCTCCTTCAGCCTGTGGCAACCCTTGGAATTGTGTTTAATTAAGGAGTATACACAAAGGCTTTATTTGCAGCAGCAGACTGCACAGTAATCCTCTAACAATTCCTGGGATCCACGGGGAAGGAAAAGTCTCATTAATAAAGACTTTGGTTACAGCTCCTTGTTATGTGAGAGCTGCTGCAGATCTCAGGGCTGCAAGAAATCACCTCCAGAAAAACATTCCCTTCATCTTTCAGCTCAGGGGTCAGAGTATGAGTGGGAAAACCCCTGACAAACCCACCACACCTTTACACAGTGTTTTGGGCATGCCAGGAGGGATTAGTGAGGGGTGTTTACCACATTTCAGTTCACCCAGCATGGATATTCCCAAGAAACTGGATTACACTTCACCCTCTGATGGTAACATGAGCTAACCAGAGCTTGTCATGCTTTTTGCTTGATATTTACTTTTTGGATGGGAAATAGGAATTCATGTGCTCCCCAGCCCTTTGTCTGTGTGGCCAGTTGCCCACTGCAGTGAGAGAGGCCAAATCCCAAAATCTCTGCCTTTTCCATAGAAAAAAAAAAAACAAACAAAACAACACAACATAGTAAGAAACAGCCTAGAAATGGAGAATTAGTAAGTGGGTTTGTACAAAGCTGTTTATAAAGTCTAATTCAACTTTTCCAGGAGGAATAGACCAAAGAAAGATAATTATTTAGCCCCTCTTCCAGGGAATATCCCCTTTGACAGGCAGATCTCACAGATCTTGAGGGCTCTTTCCAACCATGAGCGTTTTGTCACCTGGGGGGGAATTAAGGCAGCTGAACTTGTTCCCTTGCTCACCAGATACCCTGATGACCCAACAACAAAAAAAAAAAACCCATACTTTCTGTTTCCTAATGATTCCCAAAAGTGTGATATTTTGGGATTATTTTTATTCCATCTGCCTTTATCAGCCTGTATCAGTGACAGCTGTGACATGTGAGGGTTATTGCTGTTATCACTGAGGAGGCTGAAGGAGAGTTGCTGTGATAGAGTTATTTATTTACTTCTTTAGTTAATGTGCAAAATGAGCCATAAACTTGAAGTCCTCCAGTGTGAATCTGTTTGTTGACCTTGATTGAGTTAAAGGTGTGTGGACATTAAATTCACACATCACTGACCTTTTCCAGCTAAGTGCTGGGTATTTAAGTCTGAAGCCATCCAAGCACAGGCAGTGGAGTGGGATGAAAGCCTTCAGAGCTGGTGTTTGCTTGCTCTCTGTGGACTTGGAGGAATGGTAAAAAATCAGGTCAGACTAAACATAGAGCTCTGACTCAGCTAAAATTGAGGATGATGTGTCCCACTGACAGAGAAGCTGAGATACATCCCACTCTTTGTTTATGGATTCATAAAATCATTAAGGTTTGGAAAGATCTCCAAGATCATCAAGAGGAGTCATTAGCCCAGCACTGCCGAGGCCACCGCTGACCCATGTTCCCAGGTGCCACATCCACATGGCTTTTAAATATCTCCAGAGGATTTAACCCCTGCCCTGGGCAACCTGTGCCAGGGTTAAACCTTTCAGTGAAGAAATTTTCCCTAATATCCAAACTAAACATCCCCTGGTGCACCTTGAGGCTGTTCCTTCTTGTCCTGTCCCTTTTTACTTGGGAGGAGAGCCACACCTGGGGCTGTCCCCTCCTGTCAGGAGTCATGCAGAGCCACAAGGGCCCCCCTGAGCCTCCTTTTCTCCAGGCTGAGCCCCTTTCCCAGCTCCCTTGGGAATTCTCCAGAGCCTTCCCCAGCTCTGTTCCCTTCTCTGGGCTCGCTCCAGCCCCTCAATGTCTGTGTTGTCCTGAGAGGTCCCAAACTGACCCCAGGGTTGGAGCTGTGGCCTCAGCAGTGCCCAGCACAGGGGACAATCCCTGCCCTGGTCCTGCTGGACACCAAATTCCTGATCCCATCCAAGTGCCCTTCCTGCACACCTGGGCTCATGTCCAGCTACTGTCACCAGCGCTCCCAGGACCTTTTCCAGCCCCTCTGTCCTCAGCCTGAAGTTCTGCTTGGGGTTGTTGTGAGCATCCACCTTCCCTAAAAGCTCACAAGAAGTCAGCACCAGCACTACAAAATCCAAAATCCTCTGTATTTTGGTATTTTAGCTTCTGGACACTCTTTCTTCAGTGTTTTAATAGATACATTTTCTTTTGGATTGTATGGAAAAAGAAAAAGGATAAGATTTTAAAGATTCTATGTATAATCAAGTTTACCTGAGCCTGTCACGAGCCCACTTTTCAAAACAGAGTCTCATTTGTTTTTTAAAGGTGATAAAACCAGTTACTCAAAAGTAAATATTGTGCCATTGAGGTGAATATACAATTATCCAATTCAGGCATGAGATTTCAGTGAAGGGAAGAAGTGGCAGTGAAGTACTTGCTAATGGGCTTGGTGTAAAATCTACTGCCTAAAATAAATTCCAATATATTGTGGAGCTACAGAGTGCTTTGCCAGCCCTGATCAAAGTTAGAGTCATATGAATTAATTCATAAATTGAAAACCAGAAGTATTTATAGATGTGAGATGAATTTGGCAAACACTTAAGTCCAGAGAGTTAAAACTTCCCTTTGAAAAAGTCAGAATGTTTTGAAAACATTTCAATCTTTATTTTTCCAGCAAGTGTTCTGCAAATCTCTCACGCTTCCCTCCGTGCTTTTTTAAGGTTAAAATGAAATGGCAAGAAGCACTGTAAATCAAAACAAAATAAATCTATGGTATTTCAGATGAGCCAAGATGAAATTTCCAAAGATCTGTTTCCCTTTGGGGAAAAGAAATATTTGAGAATGAAGACAACTCCAAATGATTCCCCTTCTTCTAGTGTTTGTATTTTTATTTATTTTTAATTTGACAAGAAAACCACATAATTACTTGTTTATACACTACTAATCAAGCCCATTCCTAACCTAAAGGAAATTAAAATTTGAAGCAGGCATGGCATGAAATAGGGAAGAGAGGATAGGTTAATGGGAAATTGTGAGATTAATTCAATGTGTTAAATTATTATATAATTTTAACCCAAATTTACATCAAACAATTGTTCCTTCAAAAGATTGCTGGACTTTTTGTCTTAAAACCTTGAGTGGCAAATACATGAACAGAGCAACAACTCACACATTTTGAAGCAAGACAGGATTTTTTTATTTTTATTTTTATTTTCTCCGCGTATTTCTGATGAAAATGTATGATTATCCCAAAACCCTCAAGAGGGGACACTGAGTCAGGACTCTTACTGGCAGAGGTTTCTCCTGTGTCCTTGTGATCTGTTCCTGAAGTTCATTCCTCTGATGTTTTTTTTCCCACATTACATTTAACAGTGACAGGATAAACTCAAGCCAAGGCTTGGCTCTCTTGACATCTTTCCCTTCTCTCCACCTCTTTGCAGCTGGATTTCTGAAAAGTTTTCTGCCTGTTGAATTCCTTTTCCAGTCCAAAGGGATTGGAAAATTGGAAAACAAGAGGTAGGGTTTGGAGCAGCCTCAGTTTCTGGCCATAGCAATGGTCAAGGTGTCCCCTCCAAGCTGAGAGTGTTGGTGGCAAGGGGACACTGAGATATGTGAGCTCCCAGTTCCTTTTTTTGACATAAAAATCACCATTTCCACGTTTTATGATTGAGGTAGCTCATTAATTACACACTATGAGGAGTCCATGATTAATTACCTGAATTTATGGCCACTGTTTTATTACAAACACAATTTGATCAGGGCTGACTGAGGAGAAACCACTTGAGAGGAAAAAGTCTGGTCACTGGGAATTTCCTGCTTTTTAACTCCTTGATCTTCTAATCTGCATCAGAGATTCCATCCTTATTTGATTTGGGGCTTGTTGTGCTTTGAATTATTGTGAGAGCCAGGAGACAGGGAATAAACCATGGAGCACTGATCCCACTGCTGCTGGCATGAATATTAAAGCTGCTGCCTCCCTGCTCTACATAGCTGCTGGTTCTGGTTAGCCAGGCAGAGTTTCCAGAGCATAAAGCAGCAGAATTGCTCCTGATCATCAGGAAAAAAAAAAATAGGTTGTGGGGTTTTCTAAGGAAATGGAGGGAAATGCTGATTTTTCAGCAGGCTCTGGGTTGCTCTAAAGCAATCACAAAATAAGGCTGGGTGCACATCTGTACAATGGTCCTGGAGAGCTCCAGCCTGCTCCAGGAGGCCATGAATGCCCAGGAATGCCTCCCTGAGGATGAGTTTTGCTCACTGTCTCTCTGTGCCCTCCCTGCAGGCGTCCAGCACCCGGCCAGAGTGCAGCATCATGCAGGAGATCGAGGAGGAGCGCAGCCAGTGCCTGGCAGAGCTCACCTGGGACAACCAGACCTCAGGTATGGCAATGCTCCCATCTCTCCCTGGCCAGCAAATCCACGTCCCCCAGCCCCACAGTGCCTTGCCCAGGCCATTTCCCAGCCCTTCTGCTGCTGGAGCAAGGATTCCTCCGGCTGCTCCTCAGCAGGGAGGGAAATGGGTGTTTCCAAAGCGCTGTTCAGTCAGCCAAGAGTTCCAGCAGCTCTGCAGGCTCCCTTGCAGCATTCTGGCTGGGAAAGCCTAACTGAGATCTTTCAGTGGGTTTAATCACTGTTGTCCACCTCTCTGAACTGGAATTTTACCAATTTTTCCTTGGGAACTGAAAGTTTGAAGTTCTTCCAGGCCTTGGATTACTTCAAGAGAAGTCATTGTGACCATCTCCTTTGATTGAACTGCCCTTCCTCCCCTAAAAACTTCTTCTGTCCTTATGGTGAAGCAGAGAGTGCTCCAAGGCTGTGAAGTATTTCTGGAGTTGGGACAGGCAGCTGAGATCCTCTCCTTGTTCATGGAGCACTCACCATACTGAGAAATCTCCCTGGAAGGGTCTCTGGTCTCCTTAACCCTCTTCCTGCCTTGATGGTCAGGAAAGGAGGAAGGTTTTGGTGCTGCCCCATCCCATCCCATCCTGTCCTGCAGCAGAGCTGTCAGAATCCCAAGTTAAGGCATCCAGTTGGATTTCTCCCCCCCAAATGCCTCTCTCAAGTTACCAGCCCTGTGTCTGTCAGTAAAAGGTGTGTCAGGACCCATGCTGGACTCCTAGGATCCAAAAAGAAGGGATCATTTTGCTGGGAAAAGGGCTGGGAAGATGAATCTCAAATCCTGCTTGAGATTTGTATGCCTCCTGCAAAAAGAGGGAAAAGTGGAAGAGGAAACTCTCCACTGGCAATGTTTGCAGCCAGGCCACAGGCTGAAGGACTGCTCTGATGGAACAGAATCCTGGGACAAGCTGATCCCAGGAGGAGCTTCACTGGATGCCAGGAAGGCTTTTGGCCCTGCTTTTATCTACTAAGGGATGGTTTTCTTTGATTTGGAAGCTGTTTCAAGTGTCCCTGTACAGTTAAATGGAACCTTTTAACTGGATTCCAGTAAAGGGAGAACTCAGGGTGGATAAAAACCTTCATCTGAAGGCCAGCTAAATGCTTCATTTCATTTTCATGGATATTTAAAGGAATTCAATTAAATACAGTACATTAAAGGGAGAAGAATATATAGTTGAAGTGATAATAATATTTTTCTGCTTTTCCAAAATGATTTTGGAAAATTTAATCCAAAACGGGTTTTTTTGGTTTTTTTTCTGCAACAACAGAATTAGACCAATGCAAGTATTTTTCCCGATTCTGAAGTAAAGACACACAGCCATGCTGCAAGTCATTAATGCCCAAAGCAAATATATAAAAATCCTTTGGAGGGTTTTTTTCCTAATGGAATGCTGAAACATTGGGCTGGGATAAATCTGCATTTCCACCAGTCACTACTGATGAATTGGACTGATTCAGAAATTGTAGTTTTGGGCATAGGAAAATGGTTTTGTCCATGGAGAGTAGTGGAACTGGAGTGACAGGACAAGGGGGAATGGCTTCAAACTGAAGGAGGGCAGGTTTAGATGAGATACTGGGAAGGAATTGTTCCCTGTGAGGCCCTGGCACAGGTTGCCCAGAGAAGCTGTGGCTGCTCCTGGATCCCTGGAAGTGTCCAAGGACAGGTTAGATGGGGTTTGGAGCAGCCTGAGATAGTGGAAGATGTCCCTGCCCATGGCAGGGGGTGGGATGAGATAATTTTAAGGTCCCTTCCTTTGTGGGAAGCAGTTGGCATCCATTCACCCCATAACATCAGCAGGTATTTAGGAGCTCAATACCTGACTTTATTATCCAGACACTCACAACTGCCCTGGAGGCAACAGAAAAAATCAGAATTGTTGGCTCTTAAATGTGTGACTGTGGATAAGTGCATGGAGAACTCTGTTAGGTTCTGTGGGGACACATAATTTCTGTCAAGTGCTGACACAGGATGTGTTTCCCTTTCAGAGTGTTCACAGCATGTGAGTACAAGTGGGTCAAAGATGTTTTTCTGGAGTGGGGATCCATAACTCAATAAATGTGGCTGAGCTGTAAAACCAAACTTTGGACTTTGACGGTTGGGGATGAGGGGGAAGTTTGTTGGAGAGAAATCTCCTGAAGGTGACGATATGAGATCACTTGAAGGTGATGACTGCTTCATCTGAGTGTTGCTGGAAAGGGAAATCCTAGTAAAACTCTGAGGAAAAACATGATTTTAACCCAGTTCCATCCCCCAGAACAGGAGGATGGAAAGCAATGGAGGCTCCCTGTGATCTGCAGTGTAAAACTTTGATCTATGGCCAGGTAGTTGTGTTGCCTTCTCAGGAACAGAAGAATCACTTGAGGCTTAATGACTGATTCGTTATCCTTTCTAATCAGATGAGTGGAAATAAACACAGTGCCTCAGTACATTCTGGAAGGAAAGCTTTGTTTGGGAGCCATTATCAATTGTATTGATCAGAGGGGCTTAATCACAGCTGTAATTTGATGTGTCAGACAGATTAGTCACTTGTTAAGAGCCCTTGATGGTGGTGCTGAGGTTGATCACTGGCTCAGGTAAAGCTGGTAGATTTCCACTGATAAACAATAACATCCTTCTTAACCCTCTTTTTTTTTGTCTTCAAACACCCACCTCTTCCTCACAGGGGCTGAACATGCATGAAGTCCAGGCTTTCTTTTCAGATTAAACTTCTTCCATCCCTGGAAGTGTCCAAGGCCAGGCTGGATTGGGCTTGGAGCAGCCTGAGACAGTAGAAGATGTCCCTGCCCGTGGTAGGGGGGTGGAAGGAGATGATCCATATGAATCCCTCTATTCCCTGCTGGGAGTGTGATTCAATATCTGAATTTACCCATATTTGAGGAGGTTTGACAATTGGACTGGATAATTTTAAAGGTCTCTTCCAACCCTGACGATTCTGTGATTCTACACCCCAGGGCTCACTAAATATTGCCCAGCTCTGAGGAGGAGAAGTTTGTTCAGTTTGTTTTCCAGCACAGCAAAGGCTGCAGAGGATGCAGTGAGGGGGAAACCCACAGGGAAAAGAGGTTGAAGCTGGCAGTGTGTACAGAGGAGAACCAAACGGCAGAGAGATCAAAGTCTGGGCTTTTAAGGAAGTTTTTAACCCTCAGAGGACACCCAGCAGCCTCTCTGCAGGAAGGAGAGCTTTATGGACTTCGTGGCAGAGCTTGCCCAGTTTCTGGAATGGTGTGTGGGATGCAGTTGTGTTGCAGCACAGGCTGGTCTTGCACTCCTCTGCCGTGGTGTTCTTTAACTCAGTGCTGAAATAACTTGCAAAGACTTCGAATGACACGTGATTCAAACACAGGGGTGGATTCTTTGCCATTAAAATCAGGAATAGGCAGACAGAGACCAGATTTACATGGGCAGCCATGGCATGGGAATGACTTTTGGCAAGGGATTTTCATTGCTTTTGGTATCCCTGGTGTGTCCTGGCCAGGTGTAGGCAGCTCTTTCAGGATGTGATGAATTCTGTTTAGATTGTCTTGCCTGCTGTCAAAAGCTTTAAAATGAGGGGAATCTTAGTGAGCAGCTCAGGTGTGTAGGAAAAAAAGCCCCACATTGCACAGATAATCTCTTTCTCTAAAGGGCAAGATGACCTTTAGAGGCCCCTTTCAACCCCAACTATTCCATGATTCTGTATTCCAGAAGGGAGGAATACAATCCCAGCCTCAGTGAAAATTGGGATTTAGCTCCAGATGCTTTTCCAGCTTGGACATATGTGTGCACCACAGTGGCTGCTCAGCTGGGAATGAAGGGTTGGGATAAAGGGCTTTGCTTCCCAGACTCCCAGACAGAGGAAAATCCCTCTCTGTGAGGTGTGGCTGAGCTCCTGAAGGCTGCAAGGCAGGAATCACCACTGCACTGCTTCCTGCTGACTTTCACTTGCCTCTTTTATGTCATGGTCCCAGAGCACAGAGGAATATTTCTGGGTTGGTTTTTGAGAAAACTTTGCTTCTCCATGGTTGTAATTTACAAACAGTCCAGCTTAAACAAATACAATGATAATAAATAAAAAAAAGTAGCCCTCTCTTTGTTAAAAGGGCAGGAAAATCAATCAGGTCTAGGCTGGCTAGCTCAGCTCATTATCTGTTTATCCCATTATTGCTAATTAATTTGCTCTGCAATCAGAAACTCTTTCAGAAGCAGGAGAGTTATTTAGGGATAACAGCTGAATAAGGAACCATGTCTGGGTGGGATGAGCTGCTCTGGAGACCAAGAGCTGTGCAGGAAGCACGGCCTTCATGGAATCACAGAATCATGGAGTGGTTTGGGTCAAAAGGGACCTTAAAGGGACCTTAAAGCCCATTCAGTGCCACCCCCTGCCATGGGCAGGGACACCTTCCACTGTCCCAGGTTGTTCTAAACCCTGTCCAACCTGCCCTGATACCCCTAGTCCTTCAACACTGCACTTTTTGTTTGCTCTCTAGCCCTGTCTGTCTTGAATAAACAGAATAAACCCCAAAAAAGGTCTGAAAAATGGAAAACACAGGGAAAAAATAGTGCCATTCCCTGTCCCAGTGCCTGTTCACTGCTGCTTAACTTGCACATGCCTCACACTTGTGAGATAGACATGAGTCCTGCAAGCTCATCATCACCATTGTCACGTGGAAAAAAATCCAGGTGGGAAATGGCCCATGCTCTTTAAACTCTGAATATTGCTTTTGCTGTTCCACAGTGGAGGCTGGCTTGAAAAAACAAATTTGGAGCCTGGGGGTCTCTGTCAGTTCCCCCTGAAGAAGTCAAAGCAAGTTTGATGGGAGGAAAAGCAGTGAACATATGGAAAATAAAAATAAAAAAAATAAAAAGCTGGAAAAAAAACACTGATGAAGTTTAAATTAGGATCCTGTTTATTCATCACCATCTGTTTATAGTGCAGCAAGATTAGAAATAATTAATAGTTCCTTGCTTGGAAAAGTTCAAGTGAATTGTCACCTCCCAGTTGCATAAGCCCTCCTGGGGCAGATGAGGTGTCAGTGGGATTTGTGGGACAGTCCTGTTCTCAGCAGCTCTCCAGGTGCTGGAACAGGCACCATGTGGCTGATCCAGCTCAAGAACTCCAGAAAGTGCCCAAAGTAGGGTGGGGACAAACTGTGGATGTGGCACTTGAGGATGTGCATCAGTGGGGAACATGGTGGGGCTGGGTTGGTGGTTGATTTTAGTGACCTTACGGGTCTTTCCCAACCTCAAAGATTCTGTGATTCTGTCATTTCAGAGCTGTGTAGAGCTCTCATAAGTCTTGTACCACATTCATCAGCCTCTCAAAAAATGCTGGGACAACAGGAGTGGCATTAAATGACAGCTGTTGGTCTGCTAAATCAAACCCTAAATCAAACCTCTATCAATATACTCAAAAAAGAACCAGTTTAGCCCAGTCTAAAATATGTTCGATCTTGCTGGTCTCTCTAAAGGCAAAAGGACCTGCTGGTTTTCTATGTTCTCTTTTATTAATTTTTAATTTACTTTTTTTCCTGTTACTCTAGCCTAGGTGATAGAAAGGGCCTCTTGCTCTAACCAGCAGCACTGGGCAACTCCCAGATTTGACATCAGTCCCCTCCATTCCTTGACAGGGTGGCCTCTCCTTCAACAGTAGAAAATTCAGCCATGGGACATCAAGACCTTAAACCCCAGATTCTCATGTAGGATCAGTACCAAAGTCAAGCTCATATTTATTTAACAGGAATTTTTCTCCCAGTTCTTTGGCAATGCTCATGATACACAGTAGTGTATCATCCACATTTGGACATCCTTCCAAATGGTCTTCCTTCACCATTCCCTCATCTCTCTGGGACTCTTCCCAAAGAGTCCCTTCATGCTGCAGCTCTTACAGAGGTGGAACCACTCCCTGGAAACTCAAAATAAAGAAATCTGCCCTGGGTTTTTCAGAGGAGAGCCTTTGCAGACTCTGCTGTGAAAGCTGGCCCCTGAAACACCAGACTTTGGTATTGGCTGCTCTCATCCAGCCTGAAGCCATTGCTGTTTTTCCAGATCAGGAGTTTCTTTCTGAGGAAACAGTAGTCACCAAAATTTTCACTAAAAATGGTTCTTTTCCTGTCCATCCTTGCTCCACTGCCTACCTCTCCAGTGAGCACTGCTAATTCCCAGTTGAGTTTTGGGGGTGTGATTTAGTGGTGAACACAGTGGTGCTGGGTTAACTCCTGGCCTCAATGGCTTTAAAATGTTTTTCCAACCTCAACAATTCCATGTTTCCAACAGTGGTCCCACAGTTGCTTGTCTGAGCCCACCCACCCCCCTTAAGTGCCAAACACTCACCAAAACCAGGATGAAATCCCAGCACAGACCCACGGCACCTCATCACTCCTCCCTGTGGAGCAGAGAGCTGATTTTTGCCTTGACCTCACCTTTCCACAGATATTAAGACATTCCAGCCTCTGTTTTCTGCCTCAAAACACTTCAGGGGTGGAGGTTTTGCTTTGGTTTTGCCTGTTGCTGGCTCTTGGCTGGAAGCTCTCTAGCAAGCAGCAGGGTTTGTTTGACTTGGGAACAGCTGTCCCAGGGTTTGTCAGGATTAGCAGCACTTAGTGGACATAAATTTGTGTTGAAAAAAGCATTACAGTTTGGAGAATTTGTCACACTTTTAAATGCCAGCAGAGGTTTTGGTTCCTTTTTTTTTTTTAATATGATGGGATATTAAAAAATGGGATAATAGATAAATGCACGCAGCCTTAGCTGTGTAAAGGTTATAGAAATAAGGAGAAAGTTCCATTGCTGCAGACCAATGGAAAATAAATTCCAAGTATTTTCAGAGCTCTGGATAATGGCTCAGATTAAAGCCATCTATGCAGAAGTTTTGTTTCTGACAGCAGCTTGTGTTTGCCCCTCTCACATCCCATGAGATTTCTGTTAAAAAATCTCTCCTTCCTCATCTTTACTTTTTGTTTTTCTGTTAATATTGACTGTATCAGAGCACTTTCATGATCTACCCTTTTTATCTGGGATAAGTACACTGGGGAAAATTGCACACACCATAAGTGATGTTGGAAAAAGCATTTCTGGAGGTTGAGCCACATCTCCTTCTGGAGATGCCAATATGGGAAAAACCATCCAGGAAGGAACCTAAATTCAAAGTCTGATTCTCTAGAAATCCAGTTGTCTACAACTCCTGGAAGAGAAGAGGGATTTGAGTGAGGAAACCCTGGAATAATCCTTGAAGCATGCTCTGTGTCAGAGCACTGGAGATCTTGTTCAGAGGCTGCTGAGGAGATAAGTCATGTTTTTGGCAACACCCTGTGCAAACCTTCATCTTAAATCTTGGATCTTTTCTTTCAGTTTACATGTTCTGGAGTTAGGCAGAAGGGCTCAGCTCACAGATTTGATTTATGAAAAGGAGGGATTAAAAAAGCCAAGTGTTTATTTAGCTTGTTGGTTAAAAAAGACTAAAAGATTACAAACATTTTTAAAACAAAATTGTTTCCTAATAGATGTTGTTGATGGAAAATCTCATAGGATTTTAATGCTTAAAAATCACCCTCCAGCAACAGTCATTGGTGATTTCCTTCATGCTGATAAGAATGATTCAGTCTGGGGCTTTACAGTGAGGTTTTCTTCATATGTCTTTGAATCAAATTTCTGCAAACATCTGGGAAGAAAGTTTTTTTTTTTAATATATTCCTGTTGAGTGCTTGGACAGCTTCTACTTGCAGAAGTGTAAACCAGGTTTTATATAATTAATGGTGTTCCTGTTATAGAATCATGGAGTTGTTAAGGCTGGAAAAGACCTGTAAGATTATCAAGTCCAGCTTGTGGGAAAAATGAAACCATAGACTTGCCACAGATATTGAGGCAAAGTCCAAAGCAAACTCGTCTCACTTATCCTGAATTTTGGGATCCTTTTTGCTTTCTATGACTGCCCAATCGCTTTTCTGGTGAATTGGAGCTGCAAATCCTTCACTGAGAGATGAGCAAAGGAGCATCAGAGCCCCAGCAGAGCCCATCAGTGGTGGGAAGGAAATGCCACCGTGTCAGGGACCACATGCCCTGGCTGGATTGTGGCTTTCCTTCAGCTTCTCTGTCACCTCCTGTCTGCAGTGCTGCAGGGAGGGCAGGCAGCACAGCAGACAAAATATGTCCAAATTAAACACAAAGCTGTGGAAAGCTGGAAGGGGAAGCTCTGAGGGGATGGGGTTGGTGCAGAGCAGACTGTCAGTGGTGATACAAATAAAAAAGGTGATGGGATGGAGCTGGGGGAAGGAGAGACGCCCAAAGGATTCTGGAGTGTGAGTGGGATTGGGGACAGGAGGGCACAGCAGTGACTTTTCCAGGGAAGAGAGGGAGGATACATTTAGTGAAACATCAGAGCCAAGCTAACCCCAGTCAAACCCAATCTGTCAGAGAAAAATAGAATAAAAGTCTACTCTGCAAGCCCAGGGCAGGATGGGGTAGAATTAAACCCACCAAAGATACAAGAGAGAAATGATAGGGAGCTGTTTCCATGCTGGAAGCTACTAAATAGGCTGGGACACTTCAGCTTGAAAAAGAGATGCCTGAGGAGGGATATTAAAGAAGATTTTATGGCTTTTCTCCCTAGGAAAAGAGATATTGTGGTTAGGCTGTGAATATTTCTGTCTTTGTAAAAGAACTGAGCAATTCCTAGTGAAATCAGCAATGAGCAGGTTCAAAGTGAATTCAGAAAAGGGTATAATTTTTCTGTCAGTGGACACTTAAACTGTGCAGTGCCTTGGCACAGGAGGTTGTGAATTCTAAAAATTATCCTGGGTTCAGAATCAAACTCAAATTGCATTTAGCTTACAAGATTTATGGAAGAAAAATAATCTCTCTCGGATATTTTTTTATGATTTCATACAACTTTTAAGTAGGAAATTATCCCTCATTTGTGAGGTGTCTGCAGTCTGGAGTCGGTGGTGGCAGTAGTGACTCAAGGTTCATGGTGGGTTTTCCTCCACTGGGATTAAATTCAAACTGCCTGGGTGGTGCTGAGTTAGGGATTGTTGCAGGCACCATCTTTTGGAGTCTGTTTCCTTCAATCAGTGCTCAGCTGGGACAGGGAGATGGATGCAGTGATAATTGGTTGTAATGAGATGCTTGTACCAGGCAAGCCACGGGTGAGCAGCAAGGCTGGGCTTGTCAGGGGGACAATAAATGTCACCCCACGGCTGTTTACAGTCCTGAGAGCTTGGAAACTGCCTGCTGGTATGAAATTGGAGCGAAAATGAGATTTTATTGCAGCACAGCAGGCTGTGATGGTGCCCTGGGATAGCTCAGCCTGGCTTAACTGAGCTGTGCCTTTGCCTTGCTGTTATCCCTGTGGGTACTGGGATCTCCTGAGATACCCCAGCTGTCAAATGGGCATCTCTGCATCTGAACAGGGACTCCAAGAGAAAAAGGTGTGGGGATGTCTTTCAGAAGAAACCTGGAGTGACCCCACATGCATTAGAGAGAATTTGCTGTGAGGATTTGGGGGTGGTGTTTGGTCAAAGGTTGGACTTGCTGCCCTTGGAGGTCTTTTCCAACCTTAATGATTCCATGATTCAGTGAAAGACTGATGTGCTGGAAGGGTTTTTCCCTGAACTGGGAGTTCACCTGGCTTCTGAGAGTGCCTGGTGGCAGCCTGATGCTATTCACTTCCTTCCTCAGCCAAACCAAGTCCCATCTCAGGGCTGTACCAAAGCTCTGGAATTCATCTTTATTCATGAGGGAGAGTTCTTCTCTCCTGCTTCCTAGATAAGCTTTGACCACGATTTGCTGTAAGTGTAGATGTGACTCCAATAAATGGGTTTTTATGCTCCAGCCTGCCAGTTCTGCAAACCAGTGTGCCTCGTGAGAATTGACCTGCTTTGTGTTTATTAACCTTTTAAAGGGAGAGGAAATGAGAGCTCTGACCCACTTTTAGCAGAGACAGTGGGAAAGGTGTGCTGGGGCCTCCTAATGCCCTAATGCTGAAATATTGGGCTGGGATAAATCTGCATTTCCACCAGTCACTACTGATGAATTGGACTGATTCAGAAATTGCAGTTTTGGGCATAAGAAAATGGTTTTGTCCATGGAGACAGTACTGGAAGTGGAGTGACAGGACAAGGGGGAATGGCTTCAAACTGAAAGAGGGTAGGCTGTGATGAGATATTGGGAAGGAATTGTTCCCTATGAAGGTGGTGAGGCCCTGGCACATATTCCCAGAGAAGCTGTGGCTGCTCCTGGATCCCTGGAAGTGTCCAAGGCCAGGTTGGGTGGGGCTTGGATCACCCTGGGATAGTGGAAGATGTCCCTGCCCATGGCAGGGGGTGGGATGAGATGATTTTAAGGTCCCTTCCTTCTTGGGAAGCAGTTGGCATCCATTTACCCCAAAACATCAGCAGGTATTTAGGAGCTCACTGGTGTCACTGGTCCTCAGCTACTTCTGAGCCAGAACCTCTTAGAGGAAGCTCTGAGTAAGGCTGGTGCAGCCCTTGGCTTGCTTGGGGGGTATTTGGCTTGCAGAGAGGAAAGCTGAGCTGCTGGATAGAAGGATCTGAGCTCCAGCTTCTTTAGAAGTGTGAAGGATTTCTCCCTGCAGCCCTGCAGAAGAACATATTCAGCTCCAGAGAGCACTTCATGGTCTGGCAAGGAAGGGCAGGGCAAAGCTGAGGGTGTGGGAGTCACAGATGAAATAATTAAAATGGAAAAAAAAAACCCTCTTATTTTAAAAAAATATTTATTTAGTTTTTTTAAAGCTTATTTTTATAATGACAAGAGTTTAAAGACTGCACCTGAGACATCCAGAGAGGTGGTGAGTGCTGCTGGCTTAGAAAAGCCACACGCTTATTTTTATACAGCTCCTCCAGATTCACCTGGGATCCTTCCCACTGCCCTTTGCACTGTGTATCCCGTGGATTTTTGGGACAGGCACATGAGCAGAGCAGTTCTTTTGATGGAAATGGAGAGTAGGTGTGTTTTTAACTCATTGGCCCTTGCTGCACTGGGTGAGGAGTGATAAATACCTTTGCATCCTCCCTGCAGACACTGAGTGCAAGGTAGAAGACAACATTTATAATTAATTAATTGGGGAAGCACTTATCAACCCCCAAACATGACATGATCAGGCCAAACTTGTCATCTTTGCTACATCCAAGTGATGCCAGAGGGAAGAGAGGGATTTCTTTCTTTCAAGGCACAGTGCAGCTGCTCTTGCCCCCAGACAGTTTTTTGCTTGCCAACCTCTCAATCCCAGCAGTTTTCCAGGGTAAAGTCTATCAGTTTGGGAGGAAGAAAAGCAGTTTCTGGAAGGCTCCTTGATAAAGGTTGTCTATGTGCTGGGTCAGATGAAAAGGCACAAAGTTTTACCTGAAGTTGTGATGGGATGATTGCAGCATCAGACTGTGCATGGAAAGCATTTTGCAGGTGTCAATCTCCAATTGTTCCAATTCTTTAAACTCCAGTTATTCTCTTCTATTCACTAAAAATTTTTTATTTTCCTGAGCTGCAGATAACTAGCACAAGAAAGACACAGACCTTTTAGAAGCTGTGGCTGCCCCTGGATCCCTGGAAATGCCCAAGGCCAGGTTGGATGGGGCTTGGAGCAGCCTGAGACAGTGGCAGGGAGTTGGAATGAGATGTTCCTTAGGGCCCATTCCAACCCAAACCATTCCAAGATTCACTGATCCTGTGGTGACAGGCACTGCCAGCCAGAATTCTGGTTTCCATTGCCTTCTTTACTTATTGCAGAAATATTTTCAGCGTGTCTGGGGCAGCAATGAGGAAGATTGGTGTTGTAAGAGCTAATGGGCAGGTACAAGGTGTGTTTACAGAAGCAATGATTTGTAAAAATACACTTTATGTGTCTTGCACGGCCAGTTTCGCTTTCTTTTCATCAGAAAAAAAGCTTTTGATACAAAAATGAATGCCTAAAAGCTTTCTTCACACATCACAGGTGGTGCTGAAAAATGTCGACAGGGAAAAAGATACAGATCACCTAAACTCTCAGAGTGCATAATTCAGGGCATTTAAAAAGCCATCTGATGCTATCAGATAGCTTTTATTTTGTATTATAACCTATCATGAGGTAATGGCTGCACTCTAATTTATTGCAGCTGGTGGAGGAAAAGATTGTAGAATGTGAAATATTCCATCATAGAATAATTTTCCTTGGAATCTTTAATATCCTGAGACTTTTGGAGCTGCTGGCTGTTTGGTGGGAGATAAGTGTGAGGCTGTGAGAGCTGAGCTGGGCACTTGATACAAGGACCTGAAACCTGACTTTTAATGAACTCTGCAGGAGAGCTGGGTGAAGGAGATTCCATCAGTTATTCCATTTTTCAGGCTCGGATAAACTCAGCTCAGGACTTAATTTGAAAAGTTCAGTTTGTTCATGAAAGGAGAGAGGAGAAAAAAACCTCTAAAATCACTTTGAAAGCGAGCTAAGGGCTCTTTTTCAGCTTCAAAGCATTTCTGTGTGCTCCCTATTGATCTGAGACAGATCTGCACAGGCTGGTGAAAGAGACCAGCCCTTTCCTCAGCTCAAGGAGTAAAAGATGATTTAATGGAGGAATTTCAGAGCAGGGTGTGATTACCAACAAGTGCAGCCTGACAGGGGTTTTCATAGTTCCCTTTGCTGGCACGTGAGAATATTTCCTCCACATTTTCTCACCACTTTGTTCTTCTCATCCCAGTCTCTCTGCTATGGGGCTGTTGACCTCAACAGTGTGTGAGTCACATTTGGGGGAGTGTTTCCATTTAATGGGGTGTGACAAATAACTGAGAGCAAGGGTGCTGGAAAAAGGGAGCTCTGCTGACAACAATGGGTTGTGATGGGAAAGTGAAGCCACGAGATAATTGATTTTTCTTCTTGTGGAAAAGTCCCTATGGCCTGAAAAGGGGAGACTCCTCTCCCTAGAGTGACCTGAAAAAAGATTATTTAAGTTGGTGACTGACTGAAGTGTTTCTGTATGTTGTTGTTAAGAAAGAGAACAAGGTATGGGAGAGGGGAGGAGAGGGGAGAGGTAGTCTGAAGGTTTTATTCTGAATTTATTATTTCTTTATGTTGTTAATAAAGTTTTTCTTTACACCCTTCAAATTTTTAAGCCTGCCTTGTTTTTGCTCCTAATCCTATTTCACACCAGAAAATAAGTATATTAAAATTAGCAAATCTAAACTGCTACACCATCCATCTCACCCAGGCAGCAACTGAAGTGCCTGGCTGTTGGAAATATAAAGCAGGGGGGAAAATGTCAAAATTCTGCTGAGAACTCTAAAATGGAAACATATCAATGCAAAAAATGTGATTGATTCCTTTTTTTTCATTATTATTTTTAATTCAGATCTGCCAACTCCTCTTGGCTTCAGCATTAATGTTACGTGATCCAACAATGCAGCATGCATGGGGTATTATTAATGCCTTTTGAGAAATAAAAGGGCAAAATCAGAACATTATAAATCTGTGGAAAGGACATGGCATTTTTTTTTCTTTCCATGAAAGCTTTTATTCTACTCAGAAAATCTTCAGCAATGCCTCATTTTGACAAAACCCCGTGTTTTCTCCCTGTGTTGGTTATTCCTTCATTCCTAGTTTGGATAGCTCAGGATGTGCCACCTTCCCTCTCTCTTCCATAGGGATCAGCTCCTGGTCCCAGCACTGTCCCTGCTCAGCCTCCAGCAGTGCCTTTTCCCCTCTTAAGAAGAAAACTGTTTCTGATGAAGGGATTTTTGTCCTTAATCCCTTATTTGTCATCTGTGTCCCCTTCCTGCTGTGAGAGCTGCACGATCAATGCAATGGGAAGAAAAAGGTGATGGCATTTGGAGGAAACAGAGGAGGAATGTCTCACATGTTCAGATCAGGTGTTTTAATGCAACAGGGAGTGACATGGGCAAGGAAGAGAGATACTTAATTAAGAATTTCTGCCTTTTTAATCTAGAAGAAATTGTTCTTATATCAAGCCTGATTTGTCTCTTTTTTTGCCCGTATCTGCTGTTCTTTCCATACTGATTTCTGGAAAATACGGTGCTGACTTCTAGGGACTGGGGGAAGTAAAAGCTGTGTATTTAAAGGAAACATTTCCGTGGGGTTTCCTTCCAAAAGGTGCCTGTGCCGGGGTGAGGGGCTCTACACAGCTCTGCAGAGCTGCTCTGCTGCATCCAGCACTCCTAAGTGCTCCACCATCTGCTTTTCTCTCTCCCCCAGGCTGCAGGAGGCAGTGGGACAACATCACGTGCTGGCCTGAAGCAGAGGTGGGAGAAGTTGTGGTACGGCCATGTCCCAAGTACTTCCGGTTCCTGACCTCCTTCCTGGGTAAGCAAATGTCTTGGTTTGAAAGACAGGTGTCTGCCAAGAAAGGCAGGAGCGTCTTATTTTTTNGGTGGAGCATCTCCCAGTGGGATGATGGAATTTTATCAGTCATGCACTGGGACTCCATGGCCCATTAACAGGAGATATCTCCTGGAGGGAGGATGGGTTGTGGAAAAGGTAAAGAACACTGCCCCAGCTGGATTTAACAGCTGGTGATAGAATACAAACTTTTGGGTGTATCCTGTATTGCAACCTAAGACAGCAAATCCCAAAATGTCTCCACAGCTTCACTCCCAGTGGGGTTTCTCATCATCCACAGGGGGAACATCTCAATAAGGAGGGAGAAACCAGCTCTTAGCCCGAGGTAAAGGAGGTTTCCAAGCCATACATGAATTCCCAAACATCAAAACATCCTCCCTGCACTTGCAGCACCACTACTGTGGCTGCAAGAATGGCTCCTGGTGAAATCCAATAATATGGATGTTGTGCAGTGAAAATTGAATCAACCCATGGAACTGTTGTGTTTGTTGTGCAAAATGAGCAGTTTAGCACGATCATTAATTAAGTCTCTGACAGAAAATAAACAAGCTGGAACTGTACATAATAAAGTTTTTGGGTTTTTTCCTGCTGGAATGACAAATGTGGCCACAGGCCAAGGAATTAACCTGCCAAATAATGGGCAGGGGAGATTAATGGAGGAGGTGGCTTAACTCACTGTTCAGGGTGTTCTGAGAAGCTTTAGTTTAAAACTCAGGTCTCAAGGGGCCATGCAGCAACAGGGCTGATTGTGTCTCCTGGTAGTTTTTCGTTATTTCTCACTATTTTTATTATAGAAGCCCTGCAGGCCTTAACAGAGAATTAAGTTCTTTTGCACTGGAGATCCTGCATTGAGCTCCATTTTTAAAGCCTCGTAGTGCAAACACACAGGATGGATTAGCAATGGGGGTAGGAATGAACATTGGGAATGAACAATATCATCCCTGTTCAACAGGCCTGGGCACTGCACTCATTAACCAGCATGTGCTGATTACATCACTTGCCCAAGGCCACACCAAAATTCTTTGCAGGCACAGAAGGGAAATTCAAAATCCCTGATCCTAGCACTGACTTCCTCATTTCCAAAATTCCCTGGGAGCTCATCACTCCTGTGCCAACACCCAGGGAGAGGAGGCAGAAGCTGCTGTGATATCACATCTTGCAGGACAAGACCCCTGTGCATTTGGAATAATTTCCTGCTGTTCCTGCTCTGTGCCCTCCCCTGAGCTCAGCATTCACTCACTGGGTTTTATATGCCAGCAAAGTTAACAAAATACAAAGAAATATATCTGAAAAACACTTTCTAGTACATCATACCACCAGAGCAATGAGGAAAATATTGTGTATATTTGATTATATATAGAGGTCAAGCACTGGAACAGGCTGTCCAGGGAAGTGGTGGATTCATTGTTCAGGGAAGTGTTCAAAATAGGAACATGGTTTAGCGTGGACCTGGCAGTGTTGGACTTGATGTTCTTAGAGGTCTTTTTAAACCTCAATGACTCTAAAATTCCATTTTATGTGTATATAATTTTTTTTTTCCTTTTAAATCATTAAAAGGAAATATATATATATATATATATGTGACTATGTTGGACTTAAGCTAAGGAAAGTGGGATATCTTTAATTTTGTGGCAGGATGGGCTTATGAGACTCAATAAATTTGCCTGTTCAGGTGCAACTGCTGTTCTCTGAGATGTCCCAGGACATCCTGATCTCCAAGCTCCCTTGCAGAAAGGTGCAGATCTCCCAGAGTTTCTGTGTCGTTGGATCTGTCAGGTACTTCAGAGTATCTCAAAAAACTTAGGTTCCATGAGGGCTGGGCTCCCAGGGAACAAGGGACAGGACAAGAGGAAATGGTTAGACATCAGGATAATTTTTTTTCATGGAAAGGGTGGTCAGGTATTGAANAACAGGCTGTCCAGGGAAGTGGTGGATTCATTGTTCAGGGAAGTGTTCAAAATAGGAACATGGTTTAGCGTGGACCTGGCAGTGTTGGACTTGATGTTCTTAGAGGTCTTTTTAAACCTCAATGACTCTAAAATTCCATTTTATGTGTATATAATGGGGACAAGGTGGGGATCAGGAACAGCTTGGAATCAGTGACCTTCGCGGGCTTTTCCAACCTGAGTGACTTTGTGATTCTATCTAGGGAATGATTCCTGTTCTGAGAGAAGCCCAGACTCCCCTCAGAGCACTCAGAGCTTCACCTGGGCTCTCTGTGCCCTCATCTCAGTGTGCCCAGCCAAGAAAAAGCCTCAGACATGGCCCTTCCCTGCACACCCCTGTGGCCAGGTGTGCTCTTCTGGGAGCCATGACCTCAGCAAATGTCACCCAGCCTTGCAGCTGCCAAGGTCAGCAGCCTTCTGGGGCAATTTCACACTGCTTTGGAGGAGTTTCCTCTGGTTTAGTCTGGTTCTCTGCAGCTGACTGTCATCCAGGGATTCCAGTCACTGGAAAGCTCCCTGGCTTACACAAGGGTATAGAACCAGAGAGAATGGCTTTAAATTGACAGAGGGCTGGGTTACATTAGATTTTAGGGAGAAATTCTTCCCTCTGAGAGTGGGAAAATCTTCCCTGTGAGGATGAGGATGCCCTGGCAGAGGTTGCCCAGAGAAGCTGTGCCTGTCCCTGGATCCCTGGAAGTGTCCATGGCCAGGCTGGACAGGGTTTGGAGCAGCCTGGGATAGTGGAAGGTGTCTCTGCCCATGGCAGGTGGTTTGAACAAAATAATCGTTAAGTTCCCTTCCAACCCAAGCCATTCTATGATTTTATGATTGTATGGTTTGACCAGTGATTCATCTGAGCTTGAATTAGCCATTTACAGTGATCAGATGAACAACAGCATGAAAATACCTGTTTGGTAAAGCACAGGGTGAGTTTCTTTGGAGAGAGCAGAGTCAGGACTCTTTTAATTTCTGCTGTTTGTAAAGCAGAGGTGTCTGTACAAGACTGGTGTCCAGGACCCCTTTAATGTCCACAGAAATCTGGCCAGCACTGGCTAAAGCTAATGTGGAGGTACCTGAACAGCTCTGGAGGTATGGGGTCTGTTGATGAATTTTGTATTGACTGGAGTAGGAATGTTCTGAGCTGACAGAGAGGCACCCACAGCACAGACACTGAGTGCTCTGTTAAGATTTTTACCCATAAACATCTGGCACCGTTTGATAAATGTTGGAAGATCTAAAATCCACAAGGATTTAAGATACCAGTATTCAGGGAGCCAAATTTCCAACCTGAAATGGCATTTGTATCAACTGATTTTAGAGTTTTCCACAAGTCAACCTATCTGGGAGAGCTGGTTTTACAGTCAGAGGTGAGGAACAGGCTCCCTTAGAGGTACAGTTCAGCTGCTTTTTAGATTCCCCCTCCAGGATGGGTTTAACACCATCCATAAACCACATGTTTCTTCTCCATTTGCAATCAAAAGATTGTGGAGTGGCTCTGGCAGATGGGAATGTCTTCCAACAGGATTTAATTTCTCCTCAGCAGAGCTCCAACAGAGCAACTGATGCCATTCCCAGAGCAGAAGCAGCAGCTTTGATTCTCTC
Source organism: Rhabdornis inornatus (assembly GCA_013397075.1). Classification (NCBI taxonomy): domain Eukaryota; kingdom Metazoa; phylum Chordata; class Aves; order Passeriformes; family Rhabdornithidae; genus Rhabdornis; species Rhabdornis inornatus. The sequence goes on along the minus strand of VWZS01008191.1, from coordinate 527,194 downwards.
TGAGTCAGACACTTTGTACAACCATTAACAAACAGGGAGAGCAGTGATGGTCTTAAATAAGGGGAGGGGAAGATTGCTTCCTGTTTTATAGGATTTGTTGCAGAATTAATGCCATTGAAGGTTGTGAAGCAGCTCTTGCTTTGCAGCAGTGAATGTCATTGAGCGGCTTTCAAGGAACTCAATCATCAGGGTAATGTTTGTGTCGTACTCTTTGATCCCTTTGCAGGAACATGAAAGCTTTTATCAAGTTGTGAGCCAGAAAAAGTCTTTTTAATGTATATATAGCAGGAAAAAGGCAAAAATACCAGGAAACAAAGAGTTAATGTGATTTTCCTGCCTCATGGAGAAAAAGCTCTTCCAATGACTAATATCCCATCTCATGGTCAATAAAGGATAAAATATCTTGTGGCATTTAAAAACCTTAAACTGTCCTGATGTCATTTGACATTAATTTTTTATGGCATTCACAGATCCAGAAAGTTTTTATTATTTCATGACGTTCATCAGTGCCATGTGAGGGAGATGGATGAAAATATTTTTGGCACCTTTCATTATTAAAGTGCATTACTTTCCATCCCTTGACCAGGGTGTTCCAGCTCTCTTTGGATACGTGGAAGATGACATTTGTAATAGGGATTTATGTCTCACAGTTTCTCCAAAAGCAAATTGTCCACCATGCACAAGTTAAATTAGCACTGACAGTTTTTAAGCTTCAGCTCTGAGATTAATTGACCTAAGGGGGTGGAGATGGGCACAAGCAAGCTCTGGAATCTCACTCAGTGAGGTGAGATCCATCTGAGTTTCGGGCTTGCCAAACTCCTTATTTCCTTGGGTGCTCTAAATTTATTTCCCCTCTCCTTTCCCCTCCTTCGTGAGCACTTCTTAGTCTGCATTGCTTCTGAAACTGGGGCAAAAATTGAATAAAATGAGGATAGGAATGAGCCGAGAGCAGCAGATAAGAAGACATCACCACTTCTCCAACGAACCCCAAAATGAACCATAATCATTATTTATTTGCTACAATGGTTCATTAAAATACCCAAGGAGTTGAGTGTGGTTTTTGTGGGGTTCTCTTCACTGAGAGCCCTCGAACTGGTTGGGTGCTCTGCTGTCCACACATCCTTTCATATCAAAAATGCAAAATTTCCTGGAGAAAAGGAGGCTCAGAGAGAGCATCACCACCCCTGGAAGTGTTCAGAAATGTGTGGATGTGGCACTTGGGGACATGGCTTGATGGTGGCCTTGGCAGTGTGGGGTTAATGGTTGGACTTGATGATCTTAGAGGGCTTTTCCGACCTTAACCATTCTGTGATTCCACGATTTATTTGCACCTGAGCTGTCACAATGCTTGTGCCCCACTCCTCTGAAGGATTGGTGCTACACCTCCACCTCTACCCAAAAATGAGCATCTTACTTTTCTAGTAAATGTTTCCTGGAATCCTATAATTGCTGTATCAAAAGATCTAATGAGAACTTTGTCCTAAAATTTGACAGCTCTGTTTTTAGGATGAGAAAACAAATGGTTTACAAGAGGTGCCTAATGAAGGGTGACATTGTTACTGTTAAGGAAGGGGGAATTGTCTGTATTTATTAAGGATCTGGATATTCACTCTTAGAAGTGAAATGTGCAGGAAGGGGAAAGGAAAATAAGGAAAAATTGAGTTTTGCCACCAAAAGGGGTTGCAGGAAGTTTCAGGGCATTGGACATGTGGCAGTAATATCTGCATGCCATTCTGGGATGCTATGAAAGCAGGACACTAAGCACTTGCAAGGCATTATGAGGTTATTATAAAATAAATGAGAGTTAGTTGTGGCTTTTTCAATTTTTTAAAAATGGAAAACCTCATTTAATTGCTTTTAGGAACAGATGCACCAGTTTGACAGTGGTAACATTGATCAAATTAAATAGAAACCCCACAAAAAACTCAGATTAATTAATGGTTCTAACTAATACCATGAGAATGAGGAGACTCTGTTCTTACCAGGGACTTGCCTCTTCTTTTTCCAGAACACAGAGGAGAGCCTGGAGCACAAACCTACTGGCACTGGGATGCTTCCCATCTCTCAGTGAATGTCCTCCACTCTGCATTGCTAATTATATGTAGTTATAAACCCCTGGCTTCCTTTCTCATTAAATCTCCAGGAGTACAGTTTAAAAATTTTAGCTCCAGTCTGATAGGAAATGGGAAAATTTGGGAAATCTAGTGAACTTTGAAAGGCTGGAGATAAATTCCAAGTGAAGAAACTTTGTGTTTCTGATACTGTCATTTTCAATGTGCTCAGATTTCAATGTACTACAGATTTTCAATGTACTGCAGATTTTCAATGTACTGCAGATTTTCAATGTACTCCATTGGTGCTCATTTTAGGGAGAACTTGTGTTACACAAATTAGTGAGAAACAGCTCTGGAAAATGGCAAATACAATTTCTGGTGCTTTGAAAAATTTGCCTTTCCATTGACAAATAATTAGATTTTATGAGCAAAGTCTGGAAAAACCGAGAGACCACAAGAACTGGCTCATTTTCATCAGGGATCTGTGGCAGAGCTGGGATTTGACCTTGGAACACAAAAATACTTCAGCCTAACCTGAGCCTGTAAACCTCAGAGGAAAGCAAAGCTTGTGGGGCAGTTTCCCAAACTTTATGCTCATTTTCAGTATAGAAAATGGTATTTTAAATAGTAGCAATTAGAAATGTTATTTGGACTGAGGAGAGACATCATCGACTACTTGAGCCAAATTGTAGTGTGATAAAATCTTTGTTTTCTAACCCTGTACTTTTTGTACCTCTCAGACATCGGGTGAACATGAGGGGTTTTAGGTGTCTTGTATCACACCATGTGTGTGAATTTCCACATCTCAAAGTGACATGAGCAGCAAAGGGTGGTAGAAAAACTTCTCTGGGAAGTGAGTTTCCCTAAAGTCAGAGTAATTTTTCTTACTGTTTTTCTAATCCCATTGATGCTTTGTCATTGCTCTTCCCTCTACCTTGGTTTCCTCATCTAAAGCATTAGGACAATATTTGAAAGTATTGAGAGAGGTGAGAATTCTTAAATAATCATAAAGTTGTGAGGAAGTGCAATTGAAAAGAAGAAATAGGAGAAAATTAAGCTGAAAGAAGCACACCTTAGTTCACTGAGAATAAGAAACAAGGATTTAAAACCACCGTGAAATCTTGAGCCATCCCCAAACAGAGAGGAGGAGTTTTGAGCAGGAAATGGGAAGCAATGGAGTTCAGATAATGGGATCCATTGTCACCAAGAAGAAATAACAGAAATTGCAAAACACCTCAAAAAAAAAAAAAACCCTGAAAGTACCAAACAGTCATGTCCTTGATTTGTTTGCACAAGATCCTTTATGATCCCAGTACGAAGCCTGGTGAAAAGAGCTGCAAACAGTGCAGGGAAAGCCTGGGAACAGCCCGTGGGGCTGTGCTGAACTTGCTCCTCCTGGAGCAGCTGTGAAAATGAACAGAGGCACCTTCCAGAGCCCTCCCACATTCAGATCTGCTGCAAAGACAGATTAAAGGGGTGAGTTTTAGTGTCAAAATCCACCTGTCACAGGGATCTGAGAAGTGGCTTTTAGACAAGGGCTGTCTGCTGCTGATTTCAGTGCAGAGCAGCCCCATGGCTGGGAAGATGTTCAGATGAGTCAAGTGTCAGAAATTGCTGGAGGTGATACTCAAATGTTTTTATGACTCACAGCAGCATAACTGATTTATTCCCATTTACGGGAGTTTTCTTGTGTGCAAAGAACTCCATTGTTGAAAATGTTTGCAAAGCTCTTTGAGCTTCACTGGTGTCGTTTTTCACCTTTAAGAATCAAGGTTTGACTCCTGTTTGTTCATTCTGGTGTATTGACCAGTTTTCCAGTTTTGTGTGGTGAGTGGCACCAGTGGAATGCCCCAATAATGGGATCTGTGTGAGGTGGGCAGGGTGGCGAATTTACCATGTGCTGCTGAGTGTATTCCTGCTTTGTTATTTTTTGACAAACCATATCTTGGCCTGTTAGCTTACAAACCTCTTGGGGCAAGGCTTATCCTGAGCACTGCTCTCTCCTCCTTTTGCTCCATTAAACTGATGTGGGTTTGAGGTCCAGCTGGGACAGGGAGCAGAGATGTTTTACAAAGTGAGAAGTGCTTTGCATTTACAATCCTGGATGGATCAGGCAGTTCTGAGTGCCAAAGAGCCACGTGAACTTCAGTTTTGACAGCTTGGCTGAAGGAGTGAGATGTTCTTGTGTTAATTAAAGCTCTTTTTAGCTGGTCAGAGGCCCCAGGCACTCAGTGAGCTTGACAGTCCAGGAAATCTTCCTGCCCTGGAGTATACAAGTTAAAACAGGCAATACAGGTTGTCAGTGTGTGGATTTTCTCCCTTCACAGCCAAATTTTGAAGTGTTTTGTTCACAAACAAGAGTGCAGTACATTTCCCAGGAATCACATTTGATCAGGGCTCAGTTGTAGGCAAGGTCTGGGTGTGGAGGACTGGATTTAGTTCCCAGAACCCCCAGCCTTATCTGCATCATGTGAAATGAGCCCTTTATCTATCCCTGTCCTGGCTTCTCACAGGCAGAGTGAAAGGCATAAATACTTCACTGCTCTGTTTAGATAAAAATTTTCCAGGAACAAAGTCAATGTGACAATAAAACATTCAAACAATACTGGTGCAGTGCCAGCAACCAAAGGTCTGGGTAACAAATGGCAGTGTGGTACCACTAGAAGAAATGTTTTGTGTACACCTCTGTATTAAAATTTACTTTTTTACTGAGCTCTGGACTTTAAAACAAAATGGATGCCTCCCATTTATGAGTTCTGTGTAACATGAAAAATTAATAACAGGGAAAAAATATCAGAGTTTTACTCTAAGTGTTACAATAATTGTGCTTTGGCATTTATGCCACAAAAGGCAGAAGTTGTTTTAACCGTGAGCTAAGGGTTTTTTTTAAATCATGTTGTTTTTTTTTTCTTCCAGGGAATGTGACCAGGAATTGTACAAGCCAGGGCTGGTCAGACGTGTACCCTGCACCCTACACCGTGGCTTGTGGATATGATTCCAACAGCACTCCGGGGGAAGAGGTTTGTAAACATGGATGATCAAGATTTAATAGGGATCAATATCAGAATTTTATCATCCTCCCATGCCCAGTTTTTCCCATTTTCCCCCTCTGATTCCTCAAGAGGGAAGGATCCTCTTGAGGATCCTTGGAAGCAGAGTTCAAATGTTTGGTCAAGGAAATGATCTTCCCTTTGATGTCATAGACTCATAGAATTATGGAATGGCTTAGGATGGAGGAGTACTTCAGAATCATCTCATTGCACCCCCTGTCGTGGGCAGGGTCACCTTCCACTAGACCAGGTAGTTCCAAACCTCGCCTTGAACACTTCCAGGGATGGGACATCCAAAATTTCCAGGATCTGAGAAGATCAGACCATTGCCTATGTGATGCCCACACATCAGGTGTTTTATTTCCCACAGTGCACAAAGCCCTCCACATTTATATTTAGCAACACAAGCATCAAAAGCTCTTAAGGGGTAAAATTATGTTTTGCTGCTCTGCAGATCTCAACTGGCTAAATATCTAGATCACTGAAGGGAACATATATTTTCATGAAACTTTACTAAATTTTGATTAAAAATCCAAAAGTTCTCTGGGATTTGTTTATGTATAAATTAGCAATTGCTGACCTAGGTATGATTAGCTTTAGAGAGTATTGTCATTCCACAGGAAGGAGTTTGTTACCAGTTTGCTTGATGCTGAGACATGAAGGGTAAAGTCTAAAGAGGATGACAAATGTTAGGAGTAAGATTCAGCTCACCTAACTCAAAGTTCAGCATCTAATCTAAACTAATCACCTGTAGCAGTCTCATAGTCAACAAGAAAAAGCTTATGCAAGAAAAGTTATATTTCACTGCAATCATATGTTGCAGTATTTATATTTTTATATACTAGGGTAATGTGTTTATATTAAACCTCTGACCATGCTTTTTTTGTTGTTGTTGAAGATATACCTCAGTGTTAGTGAATGTTGGACATAGGAATCTCAATAATTAATTAATATGTGTTTCCAGTATTTAAAGGGGGCTGGAGAGGGATTTTTCACAAGAGCATGGAGTGATGGGACAAGGGGGAATGGTGCTAAGCTGAAGGAGGGCAGGTTTAGATGAGATATTGGGAAGAAATTACCCACTATGAGGGTGCTGAGGTCCCAGCACAGAGAAGCTGTGGCTGCCCCATCCTGGGAAGTGTCCAAGGCCAGCTTGGAGAGGTCTTGGAGCAACCTGGGATAGTGGGAAATGTCCCTGCCCAGGACAGAGGGTGGAATGAGATGATTTTTAAGGTCCCTTCCAATCCAAACCATTCTGGGGTTCTGTGCCTCGATATGGTGAAAGGTCTCTGTGCATGGTCACACACTGCCAAGGCACTCAGAAGAGTTAACAGGGCATCTGAGCAGAACTGAGCCAACTCTGAGGGTGAAATAAAACAGCAGACAGCAAAGAGAGAGGTGCACAAAGAACTTCAGGGCTGTGCTGAAGAGAGCCTTAGTCTGCCTTCAGGGTCAGCCAGCACTTCACATCCTCAAGTGTCCATCCCTCAGACTGAGCTGTGTGGCTGCAAAAACCATTGCTCCAGCTCTGCTGTGGAAGGACCCCCATCCAGAGCTCTGGTTAGTGTTCCTGCTGCTCAGGGGGTTTGGGAATTCCTGGGACATTTTCTGGCCACCCAATGGCCAAAGTGCAGCCTTGCCAGAGTGCCGTGTTACCAGGAGAACCTCTATTGTGTTCTTTTAATTCTTTCTTAATTATTTTCCTTTGATTTCCACAGTTTTTTCCTGCTGTTAAAGTCCAGTTTGTGTGAAAATTGGCTGAGGGGGGTGAACATGCAGTAGCAGCTTGTGAAGAAAAATAGATTTTTGTTTTGTTGTTGTTGAATTGGCAGTGAGTTTGGGGAGCAAGAAGTAAAGGGAGTAGAGAAAATCCAGCAGGCTGTACAGGACATGAGGTCCAGGAAAGGCTGATAAGCTTCCAGGAGTAAAACACTTCATGAACTTTTGGTCTCAGGTCAGACACAACAAGAAAAAATATGAAAAATAAATAAGGGCAGTATGTGAGGTTTTAGCTGTGAATTCTGGCAGTCCCTAAAGTAGAAGATGATGATTTTGGGCTGGATGACATGAACCCCAAAACACTTGGCTCCTGAAAAGCTTTATATCAGTATTTCTCTTCTTTTTCTCTCAAAATTGTAAATGTTTCCCTTTGCCAACCAAGGGACAAATGTTGAGGTTACTGAATACAAACCAAGGAAAATAAATCTCGGTTAATCTCAATTTAGCACCTACCTCAAATAATTGTTATTATCCTGTGAATTAAGCAGAAGCTTTTAGAAATCAAAGAGGCAATGATGAAGTTGCCTGATTCCATTCTGTAAATCAGTCAGGCATCATGGCATGCCCTGCCTTCACTTATCTACATCCCTTCCTTTTCTAATAAGAATATTTTATAATCTGGACCTTGGGTGAAATTTCAATTCCGTTTATGATCTTGGGTCAAATTCTCTGCTTTGAGATCTCTGAAATAGGAACCAGTTGACATTAGCAAGTGCAGTGGAGAGTGAGAAGTCATTATGTGCTGTTTCTAGAACAGAGATGACCCCATATCCTGCATTAAAGCTGAATGCAGAACCATCCCTCCCTGCATAAGAAGGATCAATCACCATAAAATTTGGTGGAGGAAAGCAAGGAATTGCTTGTTGAATAACACCAGGAACTTTCTGTGCATAACCTGCTCCTGGGAATAACTCTAAGAGCAGAAGACTTACTTCTAAATGAAGTATGGGACAACCTCTTCCTCCCACAGTCCCCTACCATGAGCTCTTTCCTTCTCCTGGAACAGTTCTGCTCTGGTGCCATCAAAAATAGAGATAACAGAGAAAGATGAAATCAACAGGAGGGAGGTTGACAGCTTCAATTAGAAAAGTCAGAGCTGCCTTTGGGATCCCAAAATCCAGGAAGGTTGGAAAGAAGACTTTATCTTGGGGCTGCTGGTGGATGAGAGGCTGGACATGTGCTGACCAGAAATCCAGTTGTATCCTGGGCTGCTCCCATAGCCTGGGCAGCAGGGAAAGGGGGAATTCTGCAGAGCTTTATCTGGGCCAGACCAGGCAGATAAACTGTCCTGAAACTCTTGAATTATCTCTTCAGAGTGACCCAAAGCTCTCAGCGATGTGGCTGTGATGACACGGTGCTTTAACCACCCCTGAGGTCTGTGGTTGAAGATATGACCAGAGTTATCTCTGAAAACTCTCATTTTAACACCCTCCAAGCTGGCTTGTGCAAATGCTAAAGGATTGCAACTCATCCCAGCCTCACTGGTTCTGTAAAGTACCAAATACTTGTCAAAGCCTGTGAAAATAGCACATCAAATGTCAACTCTCAGTGTTATGGAAGAGCATTTCTCCAAACAAGGTTGGGTTTAGATTTTCTGTCTAACCTGCTCTTTGTGGTTTTGGTTGTTTGGGTTCTTTATAGAAGATAGTGACAAGAAGAGCAGAGGAGGGTCAATCAAGAGCTGGAAAAAATAAAATTTTCCATAAACTGAGTTAGATTCTCATAAAAACATAGATTATTTTCTTTATTCCTAAATGTCTAAATAATTTTACCTCTTGATTCTTTCTTCTCTTTTTTTTTTTTTTTAAGCTGAAAATCAAAATCTCTTGATTTGGAGTGTTGCTAGAGAGCTTTGGAGAGCTTATTTGCCCATTTTATTTAGACTGGGATCCCCTGTTGCATCCAAGCCTTGCGGTGCCCCATGCTCAGAGATTCTCTCTGTGTGCTGTCAAAGAGGAAAAACCATGAAGCAATTTCCAACTTAACACATATTTCTGGGTTAACAGTGAGAACGTTTTCAGTTTCTACCGGCCTAAACACAGTGTCAATTCCACAAAAGCAAACCAATTTCCCAGTTCTGCCCTCAGACTTCCTCAATAAAATTGTCTCACCGCACTCACCCCATCAGACGCAGGGCCGTGCACTCTTTAGCTGAACATTGGTCGCTCCTGTTCCACGAGGTTTTGGCTGTAGCTGTCTCTGCAGGTGTCAGATCAGGCTCCTTCCAGCAGGAACCTTTCCCTTGTGTGACTTTACCCTGGGTTTGGGGTGCTCCAAGCCCTGCTGTAACCAGATGTGTTCTCCACACTCACACTGGCGGTGTTTGAGTCGCGCGCGCTATGGGATGGGATTTTAGAGCGTGAAGGAGCCAGAAGTATTTCAAGAGGATGGAGAAGGATGATTTCCTTGTCCCAGCAGGCAGTGATGCTGTGTTTAACAGTGCATTTTGGACCTCTTTGAAAGCCCTGTTTTCTTTTTTTCACACCAGCAAACGGCGTTCTACGGAACGGTCAAGACCGGCTACACCATTGGGCACACGTTATCCCTCATCGCCCTCACGGCTGCCATGATCATCCTGTGTCTCTTCAGGTAAGACATGGGCAGAAAAAGGCACAGGGAAGGGGATGACTCAGAGGCTGCTAATTTACAGGCTGCACAGGCTATGAGTGTTACAGGAAGGTGCCCAAGATTTCTGTCAATCTGAAATAGCGTGTTGGGTTTTGCCCTTTTCTGACCCGGAGATGGGGCAACTGAGAGGCATTTTAAAAAACTTTTATTCCATTTTCAGTCTCATATGAAGGGTGAGACAATACAGCTGTTATAATTCACGCCATCACAATCAGAAACCAACTATTTCCTAATTACAATGCACTATAAGCATTTCTTGGCCTATCAGCTTTTGTCACATCATGCTGCAAAATGCCTTAAAGCCAATCATCTAAAATCACCCCTCATGGGTTCTACTACAATGCATCTTTCATAGTTCTATTTCTCCAAAGTATCTAATCTTATTTGAGAGGCCATCCTTTGAAACTTTTTCCTAGATCCGTTTCTCTCTGAATAATATCTGTCCTATTCCATGGCATTTCTAAGTCAGCATTTCTTATCTCCAAGTTTGCACACAGATGCGCACAGTGTGAGCCTTCTGTCAGGTCCTGAGAACTCTCTACAAATCCATTTCCCAACTGGGGAGGAAGGTTCCTCCATCTTTCAGTGTCACTGTGTTTTAGTGTGTGATTTGTGACTTTTGTGTGAGAGTTGTAACCCAAATCCAGTTCTTTAGGTGGATTCATCTCACCAAAGGCAGATTGTTCTGCGATGGGTCTCTGTTAGTGAGTTACAGTCCACAGAGTCCTAGTCAGAATGCTGTATATGGATACCATGGAATTTCTAACTAAAGTAGGTATTCAAAATGGTATCCAAAAATATCCAGGATGACAAAATCCCAGAATGGTTTGGGTTGGAAGGGACTTTAATGATCATTTCATCCCACCCTCTGCCATGGTAGGGACACCTTCCACTGTCCCAGGTTGCTCCAAGTTCCATCCAACCTGGCTTTGGACACTTCCAGGGGTGGAACACCCACAGTTTCTCTGGGCACCCTGTTTCCTCCCAAAGTCTTTTCCAAAAACACTTCCTGCTGCCACTCTATGGCAAGACAGAGATACCCAGGGCCATTTAAACTTACTGGTGTCCCTGAGATTTGCACAAGTGTGGCCTTCAGGAGACCCAGAGCCTCCTGGATGGATGGGCAGATAGTCTGCAGTTCATCAAGTGGCATTAGAACCCCAGATTGCAGAAAACTGATTAATTCTTGCTGTCTGTTGTTAGTAATAAATTCAGACATCTAAATTTGGGTGCCTCCAATGAAGAAGTCTGCATATATGTAATCTCCTGTTATAAATTCATTTATGTAAAGGGAGATCAGGAAAAAGCAGACCTGTGTGAGATGGAAGAGCCCTTTGGAAGAGGTTCCATCTCCTCATGTAAGACAGAGCACATTTTCTAGGGTAACTCTCACACCAAGGCTGGCCTCACCCTTCAGGAACTTTTCACTTCTCCTCCTACGTTCTCTCCACACTCCTCTTGCAATGGAGGAGTCAGTCAGACACATGCAAATCACCTCCACAAGGTGCAAGGTGCCAGCCAGGCTGGTGAAACCCTTGAGGATCCTGTTTTTCCTTGGTAGGAAACAGCTGAACTTGACTTTGCAGGCACAGAGGGCTCAGCTCAGCCCCATTATTTTGCCATCATCAGAGATTAGGAGCACAACCCCTGCCAGTGCACAGTGGCTCATTAAGAGGTGGTAATTTGATTGTTTTACTGAGTGAGGTCTGGTGTGGTTCTGGTGTCTGCACAAAGTACACATTTCCAGACTATTAGGCCTTTCACTTTAGCTGATGTAAAGTCTCTCTTGAAAAAAAGCTCCTGCTTGATCAGAATTTGTCTTCAAAATATTAGCGGGCAAGGGATAGCAAAACTCTGGTGTAGTGCTCAGTATCATTAACAACCAGTAATTTAAAAGTGAAAATGTAGTTCATATTGCTCCAGAAAGCCTGTAATATGTGTTAATTCTGGCAACAGATGCTAAGAATTTATTTGCCTGATTGAAGAGACGTTTCACTTTGAAAAGAATTATTGCAGCAGAAACATTCTGTAGAAAATAGAATGTTTATCATGAGCACAGTCTGCTCAGTCAAAAACATTTCTTTTCCAGTGGAGAGCAGTGGGATGGACCTGTTTTCTGTCATCCTGTATTTTTTCCTGTGTTTCTGAGGATTGAAAAAGCAGCAGTACTGCTGCAGATACGTGGATTGCCACGTTCTGTGGAATGAAAGAGGCTTAAGTGGATTTGTGGTGATGTTCATCAGACCAGAGCCTGTCTCAGGGTTTCTAATGTTTAATTGGGACTCTGTGTCATGGTAGAAGAAACATGTAAATATAAAAATAATGCTTTTGAGAAGATTTGCTATTCAGAAATGTTTCATTTCTTCCCAACAGAAAACTACACTGTACTCGAAATTACATTCACATGCACCTCTTCATGTCCTTCATCATGAGAGCCATTGCAGTCTTCATAAAGGATGTCATCCTGTTTGAAAGTGGGGAGTCTGAGCACTGCTTCGTGAGTTCAGTAAGTAGCCTTGCACTTTGAAATTTCCACCTCATTTTGTTGCCCTCTTCAACAATCCACCAAAAATTACCTTGCAGATGCATGTGAGGTGGTATCTTAGGAAGATTTCAAATCCTTTCCTCGTTTGAAAGGAAAAAATAACCCATGATTGTTGTCATTTAACTTAAATGGAGAAGGAATAAATTGATTATCAGAGTCCAAAATGTCTATATTTATATTTTATATCTGGTTCTTTCTGAAGTTGTACTTGACAGTCTTAGAGGTCTTTTTGAACCTCAAGGATTTTATCAGGTCAAACCCACAGGTGAGGTTGTACAGGATGTTGGGGCTCCTGTCAGTCCTGTGTCCATCTCCCAGCCACATGCTGATTTCTTGGATATCCTGGTCAAAGGAGATTTGTGTTTAGGGATTCAATAAAACCTTTTCCCTCAGTGAGGACGGGAGTCAGATCCAAATTCACATAACTAATCTTAATTATCTGTGGGGTAAGTACCTACACATGAGCTATGTGTGTGAAGTGCATCCACAGAGAGTGGGCTCTGATTAATCTGTTCCCTGGAGCCTGGAATGCTGTTCAATCCTTTGGGAGGAGGCACCTGCATGTGGGTGATTCTCTGGGCTCCAGTGACCAGATCCCTGCAGGACTTCAGGCAGGAAATCTGTGTGCAGACATCATCATCCATTTTTTATCTGAATCAGTATCCCACACTCGCTGTCTGCAACTGTGAGATTTCCCTACTGGGATGATAAATAAGGGGAATAAAGGAGCTGGGTTATTTTTTTGCCTTTCAAACTCAGTGTTATCAGCTGGAGCAAACATTAAGGAGGGAGAAGGGTTGTTTATCTAAAGGCCACGCTGACGCAAGAGGACACCAGTCACGAATAAATTTAGGCAGGAAATTGAAATCACCAATATGAAGAGATGTGAGCAGAAGTTATCCAAGGGAAAAAAAAAAAAGAGAAAACCAGGAACCCTCCATAGTAAATTCAGAGCATTAGATGAGCTGCTTGCTGATAATAGCAGGGACTGGGCACAGCACGCCAGCTGATCCCTCTGGACCTGTTTTTTATGTCATACAGCACCAGAAAAAAAGATTCTCTTTTCCATCCACTCAATTTCTTCCTTGCTTGCTGGCTTTCCAGTATCTTTACCCTGAGTCCTGTCCCTGCTGTTGTAGTGACTTTTCTGCTTGAGCATCTCTCAGCTGAAACCCAGAACAGCCTCCTCTCAGCTCTTCCCAAGAACTGTGTGCAGCATGATTCGTTCCCTTTGGAATGTCCCTGTGTGCTGCTTCCTCCCTGTGATACACCAGAATCTGTATTCTGGGAAAAGAATTTTCTTGTGAAAGTCCATGAATGGATAAAAAGACATGGAAACTGGAATAAAGTGCCACAGATTAATTGTCAATGCCAATTGGCAGAGGAGCCAAGACAGGACAGGCCATGGAGTGGGAACCAACCTCTCATCCCTGTGGGAGTTTGCACTGGATTTTGCTGGATCAGAACTGAGGCACAGTTGCAGAGAGCTGAGTGAGAAGTGTTTGCTTCTCATCCATCCAGAAACATTTCTGGGTGTAAATACAGAAGTCTCCTGCAGAATCCAGAATGCCTGCACTTTCAGGCAGCCCCATGGCTACAACATTTTTGTGTTTCTCCCCATCAGAAGATTTTTTAGTTAATTGCCAGCTCAGGGTGAATGGCTGGATGATACATAACAGTTATAAAATTATGTGGGATGATCTGTCTCTACCGCTTTAGGCTGAGCATACCCCTTGCAAAATTTGCACCAGTCTTGAAGCAGCATTTTGGGCAACTTTTTAGGTCACAGTCGGAAAATACTGATACAAAAATGCCTCTCCTAACATTCATTTGTTAGGAAAAATTGTTATAAAATTCGTTGTGTTCCTGTGGGGTTGGCTGGGTTAGGTTAGGCTGGCTTGAGTTAAGTTTGTGCTTTGAACTTGCAGGATAAAGCTTGGCTTGGGAGACCTGGTGCTAATTCATATACTCAGGATTTTACACACAATTCACTGAAGGTTTTGTGTGTAATGGCTGGATGTGGCCTTGAGCTCATTCAGTCTGGGGAGAGATTTGAACAAACAATTTGCTGAATGCTCTCACTGCTACTCTGGTTTAGAACAGGGCAAACCCAAAGCAATAAAAATGTTTCATTAGAAGAGAAAGTACCATACTCAGTTCCTTTAGGGAATGAAAGGGTAAAGACACCACCCCCACTTCCAGAACAGATTTAGGGCTATAAAATCCAAATAAATAGAAACCTCTCCCAGCATTTCTGATGAAGGCACCAAAGTCCTCAATTTGATATTACCTGCTGCAGTAAGAAGACTTTAAATTATGTTGTGTGCTCCAGCCACACAAAAATACATTAAGCTGTCCACCAACAAATGTGTCAATGCTTCAATCAAGTAGGAAGACATATATGTAATAGAAAACCCTTTTTAATAGGCTTTACTGCATTTTCACTTTATTTTGCCTAGTTTGGGATACTTCAGGTGTGGTGTTAATTCTCCACCATTTTAAACTCAAAGTGTTTTGTATTGCCACTGAGTTCAACATGAACAAACATCCCAAAAAATTAATGTATTGAGCATTTCTATGGGCCACAGGGCCTGAGAATGTGGCTGTAAGCATTTCAGGACCAGTGCAGGCAAAATATGTGTGATGAGCATCATTGAGTCATGGTGTGAGGCAGCACTGGGTGATGTTTGCAGAGTGATGTGGGGCATCCGTAGCCTGCTTGAGTTCCTTGGTCCTACTTTAGGGATAAACTCATTTCTGGGGGAAAGAAAAGTCTTGCTGCTTGGGTGACAAAATCAACCTGCTTTCATTGGGCAGAAACCCTGAGCTGACAAGCAAGGCTTGTTTTTATGACTAAATGGAGCAGATTTAACTGATATTTAAACCCAAAACCTGCACAAGGTCCCTTGTCCCACACCAAGGAAACTCAGCACCAGTGGCTTTATAAATGTCCCTCACTCCTTCTCCTCTTCCCAGCTATCCAAATCTGTTAGATTTGTTTCTAGGCACAATGTGGCTCCCTTGGCTGATGGAGAATTCTTAGACTGGCTTCTTCCAAAAGTGGATTTTTGTGGGATTTTCCAGTAAGAAATGAAATGCCACAGGGACCTTGAATTTTCTAGAGGGATCCAAACAGCAGAAGGGTGTGATGGGCACATAGAGACACGATGTTTTGCTCAAGGTACCATGAAGAGACCAAACCCGCTTCCTCCCTCTCTCTCATAAAGTATTTATGTAGCTTTTTAATTGCAATTATACATAACTGAATCATCCTATTGGCTTAAATGGATTAAAACCAGGCATCTGCTCGAGTGTGTTTGTCATTTGGGGCTTTAAGCACTTGGATGTGGAGATGATCAGGCTCAGAGGGCTCTGTGGAACCACCCACTCGGATTTCTTCAATAACTGTTGGTTTTGACTCACTCAGGTTATGTTCTGTCTCACTAATTGGTCATTTCTGACAGAAAACTCACCACACGTGGCTTTGTTACATCTACAGTTGTTCATAGTGTGTGAAAAATTGCACCATTTTACAGTCTGGATTTGCCTTCATTATTTCTGTTTGTTTGCTTTTTTTTTCCCCTGCCAGACTCAAGAGGCCTCCTTAGAAGTTTTAGTTTTTCACACTGATTTCTTTAGGTTAATGCCCTTCCCTCTTGGCATTCCCACAATTTATCTTCCCCTTTCCTTCTCTCCCTGGAGAACACCCTGTAAAAAACAACAGTCAAAACAACAAATGTGGTAGAAGGATTGAACAGAACATTTCAATTGTTGTTTCATTTAATTTTTTGTGGGTTTAGGGATAGGTTTTGATATAGTTTCGTTACTGTCGTATCTGGATGGCATAATAATGATGAACCACTTACATTTCCAGCCTCACTGAAGACAAAGCCAACAGTTTGCTGTAAACAAAGATCAGGTTCTTCAGATTAAATTCAGGCTGACTTTTTTTTCTGAGCTCTGCAAATTTGCCCTTGCTGGCGATTCAGCCAAGGGAGATCACATCATTTATCTTTTCCCTTTTTTATTATTCCAGAAAAATTAAAAATTCCAACACAAAATTTATTCTTTACAAAAGAGAGTGGGAGTTCAGCAGTTGAGAATTTACATGCATATCTCATATTTTCAGAGTGGAAAATTGGTGGGTTTTTTAATGTTAATTCCCTCAGGACAAACTGATAACAGCTACAGGCCCCTAAATGAATTTTATTTATGGAATTTGAAGACAGATACATTTTCATTTCCAGCAGTGAGGCTACTCAGATCCATGTGGGAGCACCAGGACATGCAGGCTGATGGAGAAATGGAACAGTGGAAGGTTTTTATGCACTTGTGTTAAAGCAAAGCAAATATTAGAGAGTCAGTTGTTGGGTGATATCTGATGATCACTGCTACAATCTAAGGTTTACAGCAAAACAGAGAAGAAGGAAAAAAAAAGAACAAAACAAAACAAAAAAACCCAAACAAGCCCTAGAGAAAGGTCCTGTAAATCATGCAAAACAGAAAGAAAGCAAAGGGAAGGGATGGAGGCATCCTGGAAATAACCCAGGAATGGAGGCAGAAGATCAGACTCTGACAAAGCTCTGGAGAATTTTCTTTACTTAAGTGACTCTATAATCCTGTGCCAGCATCATGGGCTGGCACCTTAACACACCACAGTCACCAAAAAAAGAGGGAAAACGGGAAAAGTGTGAGGAAGGGCTTTATTAAAACCCCCATCACCTCCTCTTTTGAGTTGCTGCCTTGTGGCTGACTTGGCTTATCCCTGAAGATGTGCTCATGAGTGCCATTGTCCTGTGATTGATGAGCACAAAGCAGGCACAGTTAACCCACTTACCAAGATAATTCTATTTTTACATCTGAACTCAACTGACACCCAGGTTAGACCAGCCAGAGCTAATCAGCATCTCAGAAATGTTCACAAGACTGCTCCCAAAAATCAAACAAGAATTCCTGAGAGACAAAATAGAAAGGCTGAGTCCTTCAAGGCTGACAGTTACATAACCCCTGTTAAAACCAGCAAAGAGAAATTCTTAAATAGCCTTGAGGATCACAGTCATAAGGCTTAAAGTTGCTTCTCGTGTGAAGGAAAGCAGACATAAGAGTTTCTTCCTGAATCCAACAGGACAGTGTTGGATTGGAGGAAGCCTGCATGGGAAGTGGGCAAGGCATGAAGTGCAGCCGTGTGCACCACATTTTTCATCCGTGTAAACTGGTACAACTCCATTTATTTTAATACAAAATACACTGGTGCAACTCCATTTGTTTTAATACAAAATTCACTGGTGCAACTCCATTTGTTTTAATCAGTGCAAGATCTGCCCCTGCCATGCTTTGCACATGAAATAGAGGCTGTCTCATGTAAGTTCCTTATAAATCCTCACCTCATCCCTGGAAGTGTCCAAGGCCAGGTTGGATGGGGCTTGGAGCACCCTGGGATAGTGAAGGTGTCCTTGCCCATGGCAGGGGTGGCACTGGTTGATCTTTAAGGTCCCTTCCAACCCAAACCATTCAGGGATTCTGTTTCTGTAAATGCCTTGCCATTTTCAGCTGGCTTTCAGCTGGCACTGGGGAGGTGAAAGCACAGAGAAAAGCAGAGTTTATCTCTTGGGACTTTGGATTTCATGTGACTTTGGATTGAGCTCTTCCTGCAGAAATAATTCTCTGATGCTCCATCCAGGTTCATTAGTGGCCCAGCCTTGTTGTGTGTGCAAGAGGCACAGGAAAGAAATAGAAATTGATCCAAAAACTTCTTCCTGATATCTCCATTTTTGATGGGAGCAGGAAAACCTTACCTGGCTGTGGCTGGGTCAGGCTGTACAGCCCAGCTCGTCCATCTGGGAATGGCATTTCTGCTTTATGAAGTGGCAACAAATCCACGAGCCCAGACACATAATTGGGCTTCATAAATTGCCCAATGACAGCTGACATGAGGCAAGTATTCCAGGGCATGCTCTTGGGGCAATAATGGGTGCATGAAAGTGTAATGGATTGTGGCCTGAAGGAAAACAGGTTAAGATAAATTGAATTAATTAGCCACTGCCAAGGCTTTAGAATGCACTTGCAGAATGTTTCTGGGGTACCATGGGTGCAGAACAGGAAGGTAACAGGGAAAATGTGGGTTTGGGAACTCTTGTCCCTGTGCCTGAGACAGGCAGTGACCATGAATCCAGTTAAATTGATCTGTCTGTACCCTTAATAATATATTTTTATACTTAGAGTTGAAGCCTCTGAAATGTTCATCATTGAGACATAAGATTACTATTCCCATGAAGGTCTTTTATTTTTCATAAGTCCTGATAGCTCATAAATTACTTTAACAGAGCCTTTCAAACTGGAGTCCATGTGCTTCCATTGTGAGCCACTTTGCTTCTGTCACGATGACCTTTTAAGAACTTCTTGAATCACATTTCTTCATTCATAGATATTGTTCTTAACATCCTAAATTTCTGTGCATCTTCCAGGAAAATCTGCAGAGCCACCCACTAGTGCAGCAATTTATTGTTTGTAATTCCCTGCTTGTCACACCCTGTGATAGGGAGGCAGGGAAGGAAGGAGGCAAAGGCACCCAATTGATTTAGGAGGAGTCTTCTCACTTGAGTATTTGAAGACAATTCATGTCCATTATCAAACATAAACTTTGTGGGGCTTTTTTATTGCCCACTTGTTTGAATCTGTCTACAACTGCAATTAAACTGAGGGAAGAAATGAAAGTGATGGCTTTTTGCCAGGCAGTCTGGCTTTTGTTTATAATCTGCTTTTTTGCTGTTGTTACAGAAAAGGTTGGCTGTGCTAAGCCTAAGGTAACATAAATTTTTTTCTTTTTCTTTTTCTTTTTCTTTTTCTTTTTCTTTTTCTTTTTCTTTTTCTTTTTTTTCCCTTTCTCTCTCTCTTTGGGACATGGTTTAGTGGTGGCTTTGACAGTGCTGGATTTACAATAGGACTCAATGATAATAAAAGTCTTTTCCAAACCAAATGATTCTCTGATTCTGTGAATTAAAAGTTAAGTTAAAAGCAGAGCAAAATTCCCAGCGAAAATTGAAAACATGTGTTTGGAGACTGAGTCCATCCTGACATCTGCATGCCATAGGCACAGAAATTAATGGGGCATCTTTAGCCATGGACAGAGCAGTTAGATTATAAAATTATTGGGAATTTGATACTTACGTAATTCCAGTGCCATGATAGTGAGATGGGGAATTAATCACCTTGTGTAACCTTACAAGTAGAGCAATTATTTGGTTATTGGATCATTATTACAGATTTCATTATGTTTTGGTTAAAGTGGATGTCTCAACAGAAGGGGTGGGAAGAGCTCAAAAGTGATGCATTCTTGAATTTAATTATGATTATGAGTGTCTAAAGTGGAACTTTATGGAGCTGTACAGTTGGGCCAGTCCCTGTGCTGGAAATTCTTAATTTCAGCATCTCCAAAGCAGGCAATACCTGCCCAGTGCTATCCCATCTTCCAGGTCGTGAGTGGGATCTATGGCAAGCTTTTAAATAAGGTCAAGGAAGCCTCTCTGACCAGGCTGGGGAGGAGATCAGCTCTTGCTGAGTGCAAATGCAGTCAGCAGCCCTTCCCACAGGTCATGTCATCTGGGCAGCATAAAACAAAAGTGCTGGATAAATCTGTCACTGGGAAAATGGGTTTTTATCAGTCTTTTTATGGAAGAGACCTGCAGGAATCTCAGTGTAAATCTCTTCCTGCTGCAGTGCTGGTGGTAGCCAGGTAACAGCACCAAAGTACCTTCAAAGAGGATTTTGAGGTCTCAAGGTTTTATGATTGATGGATTGAGGCAAATCTGAGCCCACATTTTTGCTGCATGCACTGTCCCAACTCCATAAATAATTGCAGGAGCTGAATCACTGACCAGGATTTCATGGGATGTCTTCACTATATCTTTAAGCTGACTTAAATATGACTTGGTGCCTTGCCCCAAACCTTCTACACCATGGAAAGCCACAGAGTTTATGGGTACAAGGGAAGAATTGGGGTCTGTACAGGGGTTGTGTCCATACACAGGACAGGCCACACAGGGGTAGGACCCCTAAAAGGTCCCTTCCAACTCAGATTATTCCATTATTCTGTACAGGGCAAGGAACAGGTCAGGTCTTGTGATGGGGATTCTTCTGGCTCGGGCAGTGAGACTCCAGTAGTCCCAGTCCAGCTGTGGCAGGTGGGATATCAGTCACTCAAGTGCTCTTTTGTGCTTCTTTGGTTTAAATCCTTCCTGAACCCAAATCCTAAACCTTTAATAAACCATATCTCTACTAAAGAAGGCAAGGGAGGCTTGTGTTGGCATTTCTGTGGAGATCATTGCCTTTTTTCATAGAGTTTTATTGCATTCACAGGAGGCTGATCATGGATGTGTGTTGGGTGTGTGTGCACCTTAAAAATTCAGACCAATTCCTGTCCAACTAAGCTGCTCATATTGAGCTTGAGAAATTAATCAGCTGGTCCAGACTGACAACCTTCAGGAGTTATGAATGAGCAGAGTTACTGCCACTGGGGAGAATGATATATGTATATTTAGTGCACATTCAGCTCTGAGCTGATTACTGCCTCCACCATCTGGACTGTATTTTTATAGGTGGGTCATAAAGCTGATGTAGTGACCAGTTGACTCACCTGAAAAATGAAGAGAAAGATGATTTTGTCAGGGCTAACATTACTCAAAATGAAAATGTGCTGCTGGGCACAAGGAAAAAGCCTGGCAGGGTTGTTTCTCACTCTTCTTGTTCCCACCTTTGTGTCCCTTCTCTTTTCCTCTTCCTCTTGAAAGCCCTTGAGCAGGTCTAAGACAGGCCCCATCCTCAAGCAGACTTCTACAGTAATCAAGATTAAATTTTCTTATTGACTATGAGGAATTTTCAGAGAAGCACAAATGTGTTGGGGTCCAAGAGTTTGTCAGGAGGGGTCAAGAGCACAGTGCCTCTGGCTGGAGGCAGAGTCCTTCCCAGTGTTCAGCTGTGTGGAAAGGGAGGGATTTTCATGGGAAAAGCAAGTGGCACATGCCTGATGCATCTCTGAATAGAGGAACAAGAGAGGAGCCACTTGAGCAGATGTGCCATCCACAAAATCAGGGGGAAGACCACCTCACTGCCACATCTCCTGTGGACATGAGCAGAGCAAGATCCCTGAGGAAAGGCAAGGAAATAATCTCTAAGTGAGCCTGTGGAAGAAGAGACCAGTGATGTAATTCAGCTTTTCCTCTTGAAAATGCCTGTTCTAAAAATAGCCCATGTTAGTCTTTCAACAGTGACACATCGTGAGGTCTGCTCTTTATGAAAAAAAATAAATTCTAGAGATGTAATGGCTCATCTCTGCCCTGTGTCTGTCATCTAAAGGGTAAGATGTCTTACATAAAAGAGGATTTTATTCCCCAGCATTAAACCAGCCTCTCTGAGGCTGAATTTAATCAATCAGGAAGGTGGAGACCCATTACCAGGTGCTGCATAGAATAAGGTCTCCCAAAAGCCAGGAAGGGCTGTTTTCCAAATGTGCCACTGTCCGAGAGGATCAATGGAATCATCAACAATCAGACTGCCCCTCTCATAGAAATATCTGCTTTAAACTTACACACTTTAGGCAGTAGTAGCAAGCCCAGGCAGTGCAAAAATATCATTATTTAATTTTAAGGACAGGACAGTGCATCCAACTCTGTTCCAGTGCAGAAAATCCCTGTGCCATGGGGGATCCCTGGCTGCAAGACATTACTGCCATGCACTCAAAATGGTGCACAAAAAGGTCTTTTCTTCAGGTAAAACCAAAAATTCCAGGAGTGGTAGGAACTGCTCAAATAATCAAATATCCCTCAGCAAGGAGCAAAGAATTGATCTGCTGCAGGTCCTGCAGAGACGAAGTTGCCAAAACCCAGCTGCTGCCCGTGTGCATGGAGAAATAAAACCATCCAATCATTAGGGTTGGAAAGACCTCGGAGATGACTGGATCCAGCTGCTAACCATGATCCACCTCAGCTTTGTGACAAGCCACCACTACTTTAGGGAGGAATTAGGGCCAGAGACTGCCACAAAATTGATGTTTGCCAGTACTGGGAGAAGAGGGGATGGATTTGGATCTGCAGTTTCTGCTGCCACAGCCTGAATTCAGCACAGCTTTCTCTCTGTACAGCAATAGCTCTGCAAAGTCAGGCTGGAAATCCCTTCCTGAGAGTCTCTGCTGGACAGAAATCATTGCACTGTTTGTGAGCAGCCTTCCCTTCTCCTGTGAAGCCTTGCAGTCCCTTTGTGCTGTGCTCCAGCCTCCTGCCTCTGCCACGAGTTCCACACAACCATCCAGAAGTGATCAATCCCCAAAGGAAATCCTTGTTTTACAGGCAGGTGGTTGAGATGCATCAAATCTGCCCCCTAACACCTCGTGTCTCACCTGGGAGCTGCTGAATTAGGGCCAAACACCAACAGAGTGAAGCCACGAAGGAATTCACTCACACACAGATCCCTGTTGGCTGCAGAGGCACCAAGCAGGCACTCAGGCTTTGGGGGAAAGGAAGAAAGGGTGGCAATGTCAAACAGCCACGTGCACACAAAATCAGGGGGAAACCAAATGTGTGGTGATGCCATGGGGATGAGGCTGCTGCATCCCCAGCCTGTGCCACCTTCCCTCCCTGGCAGTCCCTGAAGTCACACACAATATTCTGAGTTGGAAGGGAGTTCAATTCCTGCTCTGTCTCCCCATCACCACCCCTCAGCAAGTCTGTGTTTATGCTCTGCCTCCCAGGAGGGAGCTGATATGCACAGGAGTTGATCACCAGGAGCCCATCAGGGTCCCCAGTGTCACACACTGATGAGTTGAGGGGAGGGCTGAAGCTTGGACAGTCCCTCCCAAAACATGTGGCATTGAAAAAACTCTTTCCACACTTCTTCTTTTAACCAGAGTTTCATAGCAACTGCTTTCAGCAGGAGAGGAGTAAGAGGGGGAAATGGGGTCTTGGCACTGGTGCAAATTATTGCTCTAAATTAAACAGTCTACACATGCAGGACACCAGGAAAGTGCCACCAACCAGAAAGTGAGAGCAAACACTTGCCCCAGAAAGTGCAGGGAGAGCCAGGCAGAGCCCCTGAAAGCAACAGGGCAATTGCTGAGTCAACAACTCGAGGATGTGTAATGATGCAGTGGGTGCAAAGTTTCCCTTAAGTGTCAGAAATTTCCATTTATATCTATTTCTTTGCTGAGGGAACTGTTCCCATTACCTGTGCTGCAGTGAAATCTCCACGCAGCAAGTTACTGTGTTTAATTATTCATTTCCTGAAGATAAACAATTCACCTTCTCTTTTCAAATGTCTCCCCTTCCAAAGCAATAAAAGCTGTGTATGCTTTGGTGTGCTTACCCTGCTTCTCCTGCCTATGCTTTATTTTAAAAATACATATCCCAGTCCTTCTTTTCCTAAAGAGGACCAACTTTTTGTAGGCTTGGCTTTTCACCATAGAATTCATTCCATGAGGAGTTTAGGTGCTGCACAAAGCAATCCCGAAGATACACCCAGAGCAAGGGTCATGGTAATTTGGTGGAAATTTCTTTCTTGTGGGAATGTGCTGCAGTTCACCACTGTTCATTTATTTTCTTCCAGGTGGGCTGCAAGGCCATGATGGTTTTTTTCCAGTACTGTGTCATGGCCAACTTCTTCTGGCTGCTGGTGGAGGGGTTGTACCTTCACACCCTGCTGGTCATCTCCTTCTTCTCGGAGAGGAAATATTTCTGGTGGTACATCCTGATCGGCTGGGGTATGCATCTCCTCCAGGATGGGTGCCAGGAGGGATGGGCAGAGTGCAATGGGATGAAGTTTAATAAATCCAAGTGTAAAGTCCTGCATCGTGGCCACAATAACCCCCTGCAATGTTACAGGCTGGGGACAGAGTGGCTGGACAGTGCCCAGGCAGGGAGGGACCTGGGGACACTGATGGACAGCAGCTGGACATGAGCCAGCAGTGTGTCCTGGTGGCCAAGAAGGCCAATGGCCCCCGGCCTGGATCAGGAATGGTGTGGCCAGCAAGAGCAGGGAGGTCATTCTTGCCCTGGACTCAGCACTGGTGAGCCACAGCCACAGCTTGAGTGCTGTGTCCAGTTCTGTCCCCTCAGTTTAGGGAGGACTCCTAAACTCCAGAGGAGGCAACGAGGCTGGTGAGGGGCTTGGAACACAAACCCTGTGAGGAATGACTGAGGGAGCTGGGGTTGTTTATCCTGGAGAAAAGGAGACTCAGGGGTGACCTTGTCACTCTCTACAGCTCCTGAAAGGTGGCTGTGTCAGGTGGGGTTGGTCTCTGTCTCCAGGCAGCACTGACAGAAACAGAGCACACAGCCTTAAACTGTGCCAAGGGAAATAGAGGTTGGATATTAGGAAAAGGTTTTTTATGGAAAGAATGATAAAGTACTGGAATGGTCTGCCTGGGGAGGTGGTGGAGTCACCATCCCTGGATGTGTTTTAAAAAAGCCTGGATGTGGCACTGGGTGCCATGGTTTAGTTGAGGTGTTAGGGCTGGGTTGGACTCGATGATATTGAAGGTCTCTTCCAACCCTGTGATTCTGTGAATTCTCTGATCCTGACTGCCATTTTTAGCAGGAATTTAGCACAGATACCTGGGCACTCAGGTGGGGCAGAGATGTTGTAGACAGCACCCAGCCCCCCTAAGTCCTGAGAAGGATTTGGGGCTGCTGGTGGATGAGAGGTTGGACGTGAGTTCAGAACGTGCCCAAAAACCCAACTGTGTCCTGGGCTGCATCAGAATGTGACCAGCAGGCTGAGGGAGGTGATTGTGTCCCTCTGCTCTGCTCATCTGAGACTCCACCTGCAGAGGTGCATCCAGCCGTGGGGTTCCCAAAATAAGAAGGATGTGGAGATGTTGGAGCAACTCCAGAGGAGACCCCAGAGCTGCTGCAGTGCTGGAGCCCCTCTGCTCTGGAGCCAGGCTGGGAGAGCTGGGAATGTTCACCTGGAGAGGAGAAGGATCCAGGGAGAGCTCAGAGCCCCTGGCAGGGCCTGAAGGGGCTCCAGGAGAGCTGGAGAGGGACTGGGGACAAGGCATGGAGGGACAGGACACAGGGAATGGCTTGAAACTGACAGAGAGTAGATTTAGGTTGGATATTGGGAAGGAATTCTGTGATCCTGACTGGGATCCTGAATTTGATATCATGCATTGACCTTAAATTGTAAGGATGGATCCCAGCAAAGCAGAACTCCTGGACTGAACCAGACTCTGAATTCAGGCCAGCCTGCATCCCATCACCTGTGTGCTAATGCTGATAACCTTCTGCTCACTGCACTGGGGATTTCTCCAGCCTTAATATAAATCCAGTCTCAAACACATTTAAAAAAAAAAAATCATATGATGAAAATAAAATAAAATACAATAAAATAAAATAAAATAAAATAAAATAAAATAAATAAAATAAAATAAAAAAGCTAAACAAAACAAAATAAAATAAGAAAAATGGTAAGAGAGAATTAAGCTCTTCACAAAGTAACTCACAACTGAATTGCTAACTTATGCAAATTATTCCTACCAGATCAACTTTTTATTTCCAAAAAGGAAACAGAGATCTTATTTCCCCTTTCATGCCATTTAGTTGAAGATTTATATTTAAGTAAGAAAATAACTTTGTACTGCCTGCTCTCAATAGCTGAAACTGAGAAATAATTGGAGCGGGGAAGACTCTTGAGAAGAAAAGGTAAAATAAAATTGTGCCATGTCCAGGGATTTGCCTGGGCTCAGGACTTGATCAATTATCCAAGGAGTCACTTCCATAGAAAGTGACAGGAGCTATGCTGGGGCTCACACTGCAAAGGAGAGATGATTCTCTGTGCTCTGGGCAGGAGGAGGGATGGTGGGAGCAGGTCTTGGTTCAGTTACTCAGGTCAGACCTTCTTCAAACTCACCTTGTGCCCCAGATATTCTTTATTTCAGCACTGGAGAGCTGGCAGTTTTAAAGAAAAATGCACAAAGGGAATTATTTAAATCAAAGGAAATTTCTTGCACTCCTAATGTGTCCTGAGGTTGCTTGGGTGCAGAAGAGCAATTCCAGAACATGGCAAGTGCTTGAGGGAACTTTTGGCCTTTCAGTCATCCATTAATTGCAAGAGCATCAGGGATGGATCTGGAATGGACTGTGCATGAATTAATAATTTGGATGCTCTAATTACAGTTTTTACTGACTTTAATATGATTGCACTTGGAAATCACTGGTAATAAAGCATACATAATCTGTGAGTAACACAAAGCAAAGAGATGTGTCCTTCCTGGAGTATTTCCAACCTAAATCCAGTCAAGGACACGAGAGAGAAAAGAGCCAGCACGAGGATGGGACTAGACCACCCTAATCTGGAACATCATGGGGTGAGGAGCAGAGGCAGCTTCACCTGGCCAGCTACAGCTGTGTGTGAACTTGGCATTCCAGGCTCCCTTACAGGGCAAAAGAGCCCAGGGGTATTTCATATTTATTGTTCTAAAGCAAACATTTAGCTATTGGATGACCTTTGTGTGACAATAACATAATTCTGCCCCTTGATGCTAAAGAGATCCTGTGGTGACCTCCTTATGTCCACACTGGAGGTGTCTCAAGTGATCCCTATTCCTCCATTTCACCCCTGGAAGTTTTTTCTAGGCACTGCAGCAGGAAAATCAATGTGCTGGGGGCACTTCCGGAGAGCTGATCTTGCATGGCCACGGGGAGGGAAAGGCAACCTTGCCTGGTGGGCATGTGAGGGTGGAAACTGTGCAGTATTTTCCCACCTCTGAGGGAAGGCATCCCCTCAGTCACTCAGGAGAGATGGAGAGAGAGGGAGAACAGCCCTGAGAAATGAGGCAGATTTTAAATAATCTGCTAATGAAATCAGGTAACCATTTGATCATGATTTCTGATGGCAGCACCATCTCTTCTTTCCTCAGGTGCCCCCTCCGTGTTCATCACTGCCTGGACCATTGTCAGGATTTACTTTTTCGATGTTGGGTAAGCCTGTGCACTCAATTATCTTTCATTTATAAATCTACTTTCCTTTATGGCCAAGGAAAGCCCTGCAGTAACCCAAAACCCAGCAGCAGTGGCACCTCTCTCCTCTCCCCTGCCACCAGGAACCAGGAAAGGCCCCAAGGTCTCCCTGAAATGTCATTTTAGGGCAATCACTCTCCCTCTTTGCTTCCCAGTGCCTTGGTCAGGATATTTCCAGGGAATTTGTGGGCATTTGTATTTGTATTATTTGTATTATTTGTATTATTTGTATCATTGATGTGTTGATGGTTGCATTTGGCCCTGTGCTCAGAGCAGAGCTTTGCACCCTGCAGAATTGACACTAAACATGCAGCAAGGAATTAATAAACACCAGTAATAAACCAAATAATAAACCCAACTGGTTAATAAACCCAATTCTCTCCCACAGGAAAAGGTTAATTTTTTTTTTTTTCTCAAGCAGATTTTAGGATCTATTCTTCATCCTTTCTAACCTAGCAGCAGCCTTTGATATTTTGTATGAGAAGCTGATAGAATGCAGCTAAGAAAATGAGGCAGATACCAGAGTTATCCAAGGATATGTGCAAGTAAAGAGGATTTGATCCTGAAATCCTCATTCTTGCCTTTATTCAGCTGGTCAGACTGCAGTAATTGGAAAGGGTTTTATAGGAAAACACCCCAGAGAGATGCAGAATTGAGTGCTTATTCCATCCTCAGTGTGCATTCCCTCACTTCTTGCATTTTCATCCTGGAGTTAAGTCCATGTTCTCCTGTGCATTCTTCCCCTCCAAATGTGTCCTGATTTGCCCTTTTTTCAGTACAAGAGGCAGCTCAGATTTCTCACTGCATTTTTGATTTATAGTCACCCCAGCACATTTCCTGAGGGCTACTTGCTTCCTTTATGGTTTCACTCTATCTGCATAAAACTGACCTTATTTACTGTGTTAATAAATAGCCTCTACAATGAGACAGACAGGAGGATTTAACCATTCTAGTTACCAGTTTTTCTTACTATATATTCCTATTCAGCTCCAACAATTCTTAATAAAAATACAGAATTCTTTGCATTTTCTGAGGGCTTTAAAGCTCTGCATTTTTTATGCTGAGTAAAACAGAGCAAGAATTTACAGAATATATTAATACCTAATACAGATTTTTTTTTTCATTACCTGCAGAGAAAAATTACAGGAAATTAATCCAGATTAAATAAACCCTAATTAGGTCAGATTAGTTAAACAACACTAAGCCTTTATTTAAACATCCCAACGTCCAATGAAAGTGACTTTCATTCAGACTGTCTCAATTTATTTCAAAAATGAAGTGCTCTAGACATAATTAGGGCCACTTTAATTTTAAATGAAAGGGCAGCATACACCTTACTGGAAGAACTTGTATGTGAGCATTTTGCTCCATGTCCCTGTAGAGTTAGGGCAGATTTACTCAGTGTAGTCCATAAAGTGCAATTTTTATCCTCCTAAAGTTGGTGCTTAAAGTAGGTCTAAGGAACTGTGCCCTAAAAGTGCCTCTCCTCATCTCCTACTGCCTTCACTGCCAACATTTGGAATTAGGGGAGCTGAATCTGGGTGAAGTTTTCTACAGTGGGCTCCACTCATCTATTCTTACATGAAAGCAGCCCAATTTCCACGAATGCTTTCCTGAAAATGCCCTTTCTACCACCTGACTGTGCAGATAAATGTGTCCCAAGCAATATCAGGCATTTCCACATCAGCCCTTTCCTATCATTTCCTCGTTGGCTTTAAAACACGGCCCCAGGTGAGCAGTGCTGTGTGCAGACAGCTCTGCCTCCAGGAGGAAATAAATCCCACCCTGGACCCTGTGGACTTTTCCAACTCAATCCATAGCTCAGGAGCAGCTTGCTGGATTTAGTGGGACAAACCCCACCACTGGCTGTTACTTTTCTCAGAATGATGTGATTTTTTTTTTTTCCTGCTGATGCCAGTCCATCCAGGATGATGCAGAGCACTGGAGCACTAATTAATATTTTCATAGATTTTGATCGATTTTCATGGTTTCTATAGAATTTTCCTGCAGCAGAGCTCAGTGTAGGAGAAATTAAGAAAATCACCATCCTCCCCTACATTCATCATGCTAAACATCCTCCAGCCCATTCCGTAGCCAAGGGGAAGAAATTGGCATCACATCTGGGATATCTGCTACCTACCCGTGTTCAAGGCCACTGCAAAGCAATTTTTGGCCATTCTCAGTCCATGCACACAAGGTTTAGTCCTCTTCACACAACCCAGCCTAGCAAAACTTAGCTTTTAGGGAAAGCTGAGAAGGTTACAGACCTGCTTGCTTGCTGTGCTTGATGTTTTAAGTCTGGCTTTGTTTCTTTTTTAGGTGCTGGGAGGAAATAGTGGAATCCCCATTCTGGTGGATCATTAAAACTCCTATTTTGGTGTCTATTTTGGTAAAGTATCAGCACATTCTGCTGGCTGCAAAGCCATCTTTGGTCCTAAGTGGGGAGGGGTGAAGGGGTGTTGAGAAGTGTCCTGTAAATGTCCATGGAAAATGCACTGCCAGGTAAAATCTCACTGTACATTGAACATTTGCCTTAAGATGAGGAAATTCTCCTCCAGATAAATACCCTCACTGTAACAGGGTGGTGTTTTGCACAACTTAATTAGTGGCTTATCTGAGATTTCTTCTGTCTTCACTCAGAGCCAGGATTAAAAAACACAAAGGAGATTAAATTTCTTGTGTTCAGACGTGGTTGTTTATTAAATCTTATCTAAAGTACAGAGAGTTCTGCAACACTTCCAGCTGCCAGCTAAAAGTGAGCAAAATAGAGCTGAATCCAGCTAGTTACAATGTCTCTTAAAGTTAAGCAATCCAACAGAGAATTAACACCTATATTATTTATACTTGTGACCCAATAACCAAACTCCCGTGACCCATAGTGCAGCACTAACTGTGCAACCAGAAACTACTGCCTGAAACCATGAAGAAGACAGGAAGAGACAACACCCCAAATCCTCCATCTTGTCCCTTACCTATTACTATATCATAAAAACCTCAAATTTAAAACCCTTCACCATGTGAAAGCACACACTTCTATTTAACTACACACCCATGATTTTAACTCCATCACTCAGATTTGGAAGCCTTCTCCAAGGCCTCAGGTCAAAAGCAGTGTTCTCCTGGGGGTCAGTGCCAGAAAGCACAGAAAGCTCAAAAACTCCAGGTTTGTGGGATCCAACACCTCAGCTGCAGCATTGACCATGGGAGGAGTTTGAGTGACCAGGCCACCAGGCTGGAGCTCACCTGATGTAGCTTTGGCCACCTCCATCTCCTTGGTGGAGTGGCCATGGGAGAGGAGATTGAGGAATGTGCTTGGACATCCAGGAAAGACTCATTTTGCCTGAGGAACCAGTGGATGCCTGAATTCCATCAGATGACCTGGGGTAGGAGTGGGTTTGTTTTTCCAGGCTGACCAGGATGACTCGTTCAGTTGTAGATGTCAACACTACAAATTAACATGAGATGAGTCCTACCATGAATCTCCACTTAGATAAAAAGGGAGTAGATGAATTCCTTCAGGAATTTGCCTCTTGCACCCAGTACAGAGTTGCATTCCAGCTGTATATTTTTGGAGCAAGTTCTAGAGGAGCTTGGCTCATTTCCAGAAAAATCAACGGAAGTGTTTTATTTTTATTCTCTGGATATGATCAATCCTGACCACAGAAACCAGGACACTTCTGAGGAATTCTGGGTCTTTCCATCCTTGTTGAACATTGCTCTGTTGGGCGTGGATCCAAACCTTAAAATCAAATGAACTGGAGTTAAACTTAGTTTTGAGTTTTCTTAAACGAAGAATGAAGTCAAGGATGTGGGAAGGGAAGGAAAAAAAGAAAGAAGCAACAAATCAAATCTCTTTTAAATAGAAATCTTTCCTTAGACATTCTTCTTATTTCATGCACGTTATGACCTTTACGAGAAGACTTGGTTTTTTGTTTTTGTTTTTCTCTGTGGCATTTATCATGCAGAGATTCCAGACTGGAGGTTTCAATAATGACATCTTGCTCTGTTTACCTCACTGGAAAGAAACACAGTAGTTAGATGACATATCTCCAAATATTTATATCATCCTGGAAAGCTATAGATAGTATTTTCCCTTTCCTGAGATAAGCTTTCAGTCAAAAAGCACACCCTTTTATTTTCCTCAGATCAATGGGTCTGTATTTTCTTTTGGCCAATAAATCTTTTCCTCATTGCCAAACAGAATTTACCCAGCAGTTCCTGATTTTCTTTCAGCAGATATCCTATAAATCTGTCCTAAAGGAAGGAGCTGATAGCCACTGGCTGATGAACAGCAGGTTTCTCTAGGGAGTAATGCAGCATTTCCCCCAAATCCATGGGAATACAGCTGATATCTGAGTGTAAGGAATAAAGAGATATAAAAAAATCTATAAAGAAAATATATTATACAAGATCTACAAGAAAATAGGCAAGATCTATAAGATCTTTAAGGTACATGAGATATATCTTGTGTACAAGGTGTTAAGCACTGGGAACACATTGATTACCTTTGATTATACTCTAGGGATAAAAAATAATCTAAACATCTTCTCCAATATCCTGATTCCTCTATCTTCTGCCATGGAATTCCAAGGTTATACCAAGCCCATATATCACACTCCACTCCATGTTTGCTTATGACTGCTCCAAGCCAACACAGTCAGAATTTAATTGCTCCATTCTTGCCTTTTTGCAGCAGCTTGTGTGTTATCAATGCTCATCAGTGTAACTGATCGAGATAATACTGGTTTGGACTAATAAATTTTACTTGCCACCAAATCAGACACACAAACTGCTCATTTGAGGAAATAGATACAAACAGAAACTATGATAAATGGTTCAGGATAGGTAAGAAGTGATTAGGCAATGCATCATAACCAAGAAATGCAATTAATAGTCTATCACTCATAGGCTTTGGAAAAAGAGTGTCTATTTGAGAGATGGGCTTCAGTCTGTTTTATTCATCTATTGTTGTGATAAGTGCAGGAATCGCTGGAAGAAATCTTATAATCTGTTTTTGCAGAGAATCAGACTGGCTGGTTTAACACAATCCCTTCCAGCTGCTGAGCCTCTGAAAATCAGAATCATTTGCACATTCACTGACCATGAAAGCATAAAGAAAGGGGTTACATGCCAGACTAAAACTGGACTATGTCCCCAGAAATCTGTCATTGCTTTTCTGTTGTCTGTATTGCATGGATAACAGGGTGATTCAATGGAGAGGACCTTGAAAGAAGCAGATTTTTATTCAGTTCATGCCATCAGGACATTCCCATTCTCAGCTCTACCCCTTTGCTATGAAATAAGGTTCACACTGCTTGAGTACATTGGTAGAGCACTGTGAGATTTTGGGGTGAAAAGAATCACCTAAAATCTGGGTATCAGCCAGACTGCTCTGGTTTAACATGCCAGGAGGGAACATTCCCCACTGCCTTGAGGAGGTCTGTCCCTTGCTGCACAAGGTCTCCAGACAGGACATGGCCAGTATGATGCCTTGGAGTGGCTACCTGAAACAGAGGCTAGTCAAGATGAAGAGAATAAAGCAGGTATTTATTAAAAGCCTTCAATAGGTGCACCTTGGGCAGTCAGAAACCTCAGAGAGGGGCTACACCCGAGGTGGACAATGGTCACGAGTTTTTCATATAGTTATAAGTTTGATACATTTACATACCAGGGGTTAATTCTCCAATTACAGTTTCAGATACCCCCAGTTTTCTCCCACCCCCAACTCACTCTTGTTTATATTTTTTGGGGCCTAAGGCAGTGATGTGTCCTTGAATTTCAGGCCTAGATGAATTGTTTTGTCTGAATAAAATGAAAGAACAGTAGCTGACAGGCTGTAGAGTTTGAGCCACAC
Source organism: Rhabdornis inornatus (assembly GCA_013397075.1). Classification (NCBI taxonomy): domain Eukaryota; kingdom Metazoa; phylum Chordata; class Aves; order Passeriformes; family Rhabdornithidae; genus Rhabdornis; species Rhabdornis inornatus. Next base: position 494,279 of record VWZS01008191.1, on the reverse strand, counting down.
ACTAAAGCAGGATCTGAAAACCATAGAAGCTAAATCCTACAGCATCAAATAGGATTGAGCAGAGGCCTGCTGGAGTGCATCCTGCCTCGTGGTCTGGTCTGGTTTGGTCTGATTTGGTCTGGTTTGGTTTCCCTGGCTATCCAGGCTCAGCAGCCAGGCCATGTCACCGCCGGGTCCCAAGGCTCCTTCCCGGACGTCGTACGGAGCTGTGCTCGATGGGCTTGACATCATCATACTTGGGATGTATGACACAAAGTCCCAAGCAGGCTGATGTCAGGCCCAAGATGCCATCCTGTGTCGGTTTTCTATGTGCTCCCTGCCCCCAAGAGGGGCTCTCTGCTCACGGCTTGTGTCCTGGCTTAGGGCAAATTAGGGAGAAAACCACTGAATAGGGCTCCTTTAGGAAACAGATCCAAGCAGGGATCAAGTGCAGTTTCTGATAACAAACTCTGCACCTCTTCTCTCCCCCTTCACCCCTGGAACCAGTCTTAAAGCTGCAGAACTCAATATTCAACACCAACAGAACATTGGGAATACAAGCATCATAAGGTTACCCCAAGACAACTTGTTAAACAGCAGCTTGTTCCATGACGAAACATCCCAGGGAGAGGAATTCCCCTGGCAGCTCGTTCCATGGCAAAAACATCCCAGGGAGAGGAATTCCCCTCTAGTGATGGGCTCTTTTCCCTGGAGAAAAATCCTGATGTTTTACCCCTCTGTTCCCATCTCGACAGGTGAACTTCATCCTCTTCATCTGCATCATCCGTATCTTAGTCCAGAAGCTGCATTCCCCAGATGTTGGGCACAACGAAACCAGCCAATATTCGTAAGTCCCTGACTTTTCCAGCCCTGTCCTGTGGTTTTTGGGAAACCTGCCTGGCTGCTTGATAGTTCATTATTGCATCTTGCTTCGTGGTTGTGTCTGTCTGCACTGATCAAAATCAATTAATTTTAATTGCTTAAAGCAGATTAGGAATCAGGAAATGGAGCATTTGCTAAAACAGCTGGGCAGGTTTTATGTCAGTTTGTGGCAGGTGAGAGGGATTTCTCCTGGGATTAATGATGAAGAAATGAGAGTAATAATAATGACCATGAAGCCAAATATAATTTTTCTTCGAATATTTAATATTTATTGGATTCTGAAGGCAGAAGGACCCTGACGGAAAACAAAAAAGTTGCTCTCCACAGTGTACAGGTTTTTTTTTTCCTGACCCTCAGTTTTAAAGAAGGAGACATCTAAAAAATTACCATTCAGTAGGATCTATGACAAATTTTCCTTATCCTATAAGAGATCTCTAAACAAGATTGGATTAACTCAACATATTCCTCTTCTCTGTTGAGAAGGATCACTGTCTTAGAAGTTTTACTTGACTTAATGCTTTTATTCTGGGGATATGAGGTTGACCTTAATGGGGCTTTATATAATGAACAACATGCAGGAGAGATCAACATCTCTCTCAGTGGCCAAGGCTGATCTCAGCTGCAATATTTTAAGAGTGAAAGAAATGTCTATCTGCATGGATTTATTCTGGCTTCGATGCAAATAAAATAAAAGATTATTTTTGACTTTTCCCACTGTTCTGGCTCCACTTTTCAGCTATCCTGGATATTTATTAAACATTTCCTAGAAGAGAATTAAACGAAAAAAGTCCAGTGTCTGCACGGTCACTGCTCGTAAATCTTTGTCTTCAGAGGGAGCTGTGCTTTTGGGTACCCTGAAAAATCTCAGTTCATCTTCCTGTAGGATGGAAAACAATAGCAATATGTTCCTTAAATCCTGTCCTACAGCACTGAGACTTTCTCCTGATGATATTGAATTATTCATTTAATCTGCCTCGAGAGATTCTCAGATTTATGAAAGGAAATGCCAGTTTTTGACCTTAATTTTCCTGGCAGCAGCCAAAGCCAATTACCTATTTTTCTGTCATCACAACACACCAACATTACCAGACCCTGTGCTTTCTACCACCTCTCCTTCTGGATTGGGAATTTTATCTTTGCACCCCAGGTTTGCAGCAGGTGCCTAGATTAAATCAGCATATTTAAATGTGTTCTAGTACTGGCACTGTTGACTCCTGTTCACCTCAGTGCTGCCAACGTGCATCTGAAGAGTTGTGCCCAGATTATCTCAGAGGTCATGCTGGGCTTTGGGCTCAGGACACATTTTCCAGTGAGGTTGGAGCTGCCAGGAAAGCTCTTTTTGCCTCATTAACAAATGTAGGGGATGTTGGTAAAACACAGATGCCCCTCAGTGACCTCCCAACAGGGGGTTCTGCTGGAGGACAGCTGATCCTGACATCTACAGATCCTCACCTTCCTTCACCACCTACAAAGGCAGCTCAGTTCCATTAGGGAATGAATCTGTTGCTCACTTGACAGAACCATAGAATCCCACAAAATTTTGGGTTTTAAGGGACCTTAAAGTTCATTCAGCTTCAACCCCCTGCCATGGCCAGAGTCACCTTCCACTATCCCAGGTTGCTTAGAGCTCCTTCCAACCTGACCTTAAAGTTTTATGTTTCCAAGCTATGTGAGGTGCTATAGGACACTTCCAATACTTGCATGGACCTGTCACACAGGACACAGGATCTATGGGACACTTATCCCCTTGTCACCCAGCCACATCTGGCTGGGGCAGCTGGAAATCTCTGTTGACTGTATTCACTGCAGTCTTGTGCAGTAGGTACAAGACACCACACTCTCCTATGGAAACCAATATTGTCTGAAACTGAAGATTAGATCCCACCAAGGCGAGTTCTCAGAGTGGTCCTAAAATTTCTACTTTTAGACAACAATCTGTGGAGCCTTCTGGCTGTGACTGCAGGACCCAACAGTTCTTAGCAAAAAACTGCTGCTGAAATGTTGATGGAGCTGGGGGTGTTTAGCCTGGAGAAGAGGAGGCTCAGGGTGACCTTATTGCTCTCCACAACACCCTGACAGGAGGTTGGATCAGGCTCTGCTCCCAGGCAACAAGGGACAGGATGAGAGGAAATGGCCTCAAGTTGTGCCTGGAGAGGTTCAGGTTGGACATCAGCAGGAATTTCTTCACCAAAAGGGTTGTGAAGCTTTGGAAGGGGCTGCTCAGGGAGGTTTGGACTCCCCATCCTTGGAGGTGTGCAAGGAAGGGCTGGAGGTGGCACTCAGTGCTCTGGGCTGGACACAAGGGGGGGATCAGGAACAGCTTGGACTCGATGGTTTGGAGGGCTTTCCCAACCAGATGACTCTGTGTGGGCTCCTCCTGCCAAATCTGAGACAAATCTGTTTTAAACTAGCAGCATCCTGGATATTTCATCTGCATTTCTCCCTCCTTCTCATCTGTATTTTATATTGTTTATTTTCTACAAACACAGCCTGCTGACATGCTGGCAGCATTGTTCACCTCCTAAAGGTCTGAGTGTAGCTGCAGGCTGGAAGTTCAGGTGTGCTGCTGACTCCCCCATTAATGCTGCACACAGGGAGCTGGGCTTTCATGTGCTGGAAGCTCTAAAAACGAGTCTCCCAAAACAGTTTTCTGGAAATGACAGGGACATGTGCAGGAATGGGGCAGCAATATTTCAGGCAAATAGAATTTGTCTTCTGCAACAGAAAACTTGAGCATAATTCATCTCCCCATTCTGTCCATGTCCGTGGATCAATATTTTCATCAAAGTCCTCTGAGCAACTTTTCCACTACGATTTCAAGGAGCGTGACTGAAATATTGGTTCACTCTTGCCCACTTCCAAGGACAGGGAAGGTTCCATGCAGGTTAATGGACATGAGTTTTCCCAAAATTACCTGTGACCACGTGTATCTGTCAGAGAGGGGAGATCCAGGATGTGCTGGGAATGAGAGTAATGAGGGTTTTGAGAATCCGTGGCTTCCAGCAGATTTAACCAGCTTTAGACAATCCCCCAAGCAGTTCTGCTCCTGCACAGCCAGGATTGAGCTTCCTGGGAGAAATTATGCTCCCAGGTGATGATTTTCCTGAGTCCAGTGTTTAGGTGCTGGAGTCTTTTAAAAATCACAGAGTCCTTGCCTTGATGCCAAAATAAAATCTAAAACTCAGTATCTGGTGAAGCTCAGTGTTGGGAGCAAGACACTGGTGTGAGGTGTGTAAATTGGAGGAAGGAGCTCAAGTTTTGTCATTTATGTCCTTTTCATTACCACAGTCCAGCCAGGAGGGAAAATATTGTAATTAAGGCCCCCGTGTTGTCTGCAATGATAAGATAAAATTTTCTAAGCCGTTGGAGGTTGCAAACAGCATCTCTGTCAATGTGGTACACAAAGGTAGCACCACATCTCCTCTGGGCTGATATTCCCCAGAGATTGGGGACAGAAGAGAAATCTCTGCAAAGCCACTGTTGATATTCACTGAACTGCTGGGGAAATGAGTGACTTTCTCACGTCAGGAGCTGAGTGATACCAGCATTGGCCAGAGCTGCTTCTGGGAGTGAGGAACAGGGAACACTGATTGATGATCACCAGAGACAGTGTCACCTGTGACAGGGACAGTGACAGTCCTGTGGCAGAGCAAGGCATCCAAGAGAACTCAGATTTTGGATCCCTATGAGCAGGGATGTGCCTGCCAGTGAGGGATGTGGGAAAGGCAAACTCCTGTAAAGCTCCTCAGCTTCCTGCAGGCTCTCATTTTGCCTGGGATGATTGGGATCTCATTTTGCTTGGGATGACTGGGATCTCATTTTGCCTGGGATGAGCCACAGCCTCCAATCACAGCCTTAATTGAGCTGTCTCTGTGCCAGGCCCAGGGAGAGCTACAGAGGAGCTCTGGGATGCTCAGGGATGAGCATCCTCTGCACAAAGCTACCACATCAGCCTCCCTGTGGGCTCATGCAGGTGGCAAATAAATGCAGATGGTCTGAGAGGTCTGAGCCTGATGAGGTTTGGAGGGGTTGCAGGTGGAAAATGAATATTTCCAGCATCCCAGCCTTAGCTTTATTTCTTCCAGAAGCCTCTGAGAGAAGGGGAGATGTCACAGGTTACGAGTGACCAAGGGAGACAAAACCCCCACAAGCATCCGTAGACCCTTGGTTTCATTTTCTTTCTGCCGGCTACTTTTTAATAATGATTACATTTAATACATTATCATCTCTTCCTAATTAGACCCCTGATTACCCAGCATGATGCTATTAAGCACTAATGCTGTTCATCCCCCTGCTTTGGAGACATTCATTGTGCAGTAGCCTGTCATTATTCCAAGTTAAACATACCATTTCTCTCCCAGAAGCTGTAATTTTCAGAAATCCCAGGCAAACAAAGACATTGCTAGATGATGATTTAGCTTGTGGAGATGAAAAAAAGATCTCTGGTGGGAGGGGAAGAAGAGAGGAGGGAGAAAGAAATACCTCCAGTGGAGCTACTGGGAATAAAAATGTCACATTTTATGGTGCCACCAGGTCTGAAATCACCAGCCATCTGCAGTCTGTGGGACAAGGAGAAATAATAAATTTTTGGGGTTGCACAGGGTTCAGCTGCAGGATTCCTCAGCCTCTTACTTTCTTCCCTCTCCCCTCGTGGCTCATGTTTGTCTTTCCAACAGGAGGCTGGCCAAGTCCACTCTGCTGCTGATCCCTCTCTTTGGCATTCACTACATCATGTTTGCTTTCTTCCCTGACAATTTCAAAGCAGAAGTGAAGCTGGTCTTTGAGCTCGTGGTTGGGTCATTCCAGGTAAGTATCATTTGGGTCACCAGGTCTGTCCCCAGGGAGAAATGCAACAAGCTGGACATGGGTTTTTCCTGAATATGCCCCATCCTGCTTTTGTACCTTTGTGGAAAATCTACTCACTCCAGCCTGGCCAGGATGAAAGATAAATTTATATTTTGCCTTCCAGAAGGAGATTCTCTTCCCTCATTTTAGGAAATTAAAAGAAAGTGTTCCTCTGTACATTGGTCTCTCTGTGTTTTTTCATATTAAGGGAGAAAAATAAGCACCTCAGTTCAGTTTTTGTGTTATTGACATGTCCAAGGCTGGGGTGGATGGGGCTTTGAGCAGCAAGTTTCATTCAGTGGTGAATGATTAACATCCCTGTCTGCATCTTCATCGCTGCACATCTGACAGCTGGAAGTGTTCAAAACCTGTGCAGATGTGGCACTTGGGCACATGGGTTAGTGGTGGACTTGGCTGTGCTGGGGGAGTGGTTTGGCTTCATGACTTTAGGGGTCTTTTCCCACCTCAACAATTCTGTGATCTCTCCTTTGAGAGCTGAATGGATTTACACTCTCTCCTTGTCTGTAGTGCTAAAATCCTGTTTTTTCCTTTCCCCAGGGATTCGTGGTGGCTGTTCTGTACTGCTTTCTCAATGGAGAGGTAAGACCAGGCCCTCAGTGTTTTTTGGTTAATGTTTGCAGCTAGGACAAAATGAATGCATGTGGAGAGTGGATTGAGAAGTGTCCCATTCCTGATGTTACAATACTGGGGGGAAGCATCCAAATCACATCTCTCTCTCCAGGAAAACAATTCAACCAAAAGTGTCACCTGACACTTTTCAGCACAACTAATAAAAACAGTTAATAAACACATCAGGACCTGTGTGCGCACTGTAGTGTTGCTGCTGAGCCCATCCTTTCCTCATAAAACAGCATCAGAAGAATTCCTGTGTGAACTTGCACAATCCCTGATCCCAAGGGACCACCTTCAGCAGGGCAAGATAAATCCCATCTAAGCCCTGCTCATGCTTAGTGCCTCCAGGAATCCTCCCCAAGATCACACCCACTGCTAAAACCAGCACAGGCATTGGGGTGACTTGTTAAGCACAGAGCAGTGCAGGTGAACGTGTTCCTGCCTGGCAGGAAAAATCTTGACTTTCCCACATTTTAGCCCTGGCATTCTCATCCTGGGATTGTGCTGTTCCTGTGTTTGTTCATCCCAGAGCCCTTCAGACACAGCTGTTTCACCTAATTCGTGCTGTTACCTAAAAATTTGCACTGGAGGGCTGCAGGAGGGGACAAGGACAGTGACCAGGTTTGTTCAGGATTTGAATTGGGATGGTGTAAACCAGATTATTTCTGTAAAGTCTCTGAGCAGCAGCAAGCAGCTTCTGTCAAAAAAGGTACAGCTGTATTGACAGCTTTACAAACAAGCTGTAGTTAAATCATTTCTATTTGGACCAAAAACAGAGCACTGAAAAAAAAGCATCTTAATTATACTCACAAAGTGTTGTCGTTGAAGTTAAGTTGTCTGGCACCTTGACTGTACAAATAAGAAATTCCTTTCTGGTGAAGCTCAGGGATTTCTGCTCCAGTAATTTGCCAGCTGGAGTGTCCCCTTTGTGTGGTTAAAAGTTCTGGCCAAGCCAAGATTAGTGGCCTTTATAAAGTAATTCTTTCACAGAATCACAGGGTTGGAAGAGACCTTCAATATCATCGAGTCCAACCCAGCCCTAACACCTCAACTAAACCATGGCACCCAGTGCCACAGCCAGGCTTTTATTAAACACATCCAGGGATGGTGACTCCACCACCTCCCCAGGCAGACCATTCCAGTACTTTATCACTCTTTCAGTAAAAAAACTTTCTCCTAATATCCAACCTATATTTCCCTTGGTGCAGTTTAAGGCTGTGTGCTCTGTTTCTGTCAGTGCTGCCTGGAGAAAGAGACCAACCCCACCTGACACAGCCACCTTTCAGGAGCTGTAGAGAGTGATCAGGTCACCCCTGAGTCTCCTTTTCTCCTTGGCCCCATGGTGGGTGGGTTACCCATGGCTGCTCACATAACCAGGTCAGAACAGCACCAAGTGATGCCCTGTGCTGCCTTTTCTGTCTTCCCCACGCCCAGGTGCAAGCTGAGCTCAAGAGGAAGTGGCGGAGGTGGCACCTGGAGAGGTTCCTGGGCTCGGACATGAAGTACCACCACCCTTCCCTGGGCAGCAATGGCACCAACTTCAGCACCCAGATCTCCATGCTGACCAAGTGCTCGCCGAAAACACGCCGCTGCTCCGGCTTCCAGGCTGAGTTCTCTCTGGTGTGATGGGGAGAGGCTCCCCAGGCACTGAGCATCCAAAACTGAGACACAAGGATCCCCAGGAACCAGTGGTCCCATGACAAACCCCTGTGAAATGACCTGCTCCACATGAGCCAACAGAGGACACACAACTGGAAAAGCCGCTGGCACCCAGGATGAGATGGGACAAGCCAAGAGGCAGAGGAACACTCTTGCTCTCCCTCTTTTCAGGCCTTTCACTCTTCAGTTTCAAGCCCTCAGGGGTTGATAACTCTGAGGAATTGTCCAAGTTGCTTGAGGACAGCTGGGAGATGCTGTTGTGTCATAAATGATGAAGTACTGGGGGTAAGGGAGGGAGAGCCTCAGTCCTTGGTGGCTTTACCAGAACTGGCATCTCTGAAACAGGCCAATTGCACTTTTTTTTTTTTTTTTTTTAATGGGCCAGTAAAGGAGAGGCAGAGGCAGGAAGCAGGGGAAAAAAAAAAAAAAACCAAACATATGAATGTGCCAAAATTCCTGTGGACAAGAAGTGATGATACAGCACCAAAGATGGTGCTGGGGACACAGGGAGAAGGGACAGGAGGAACATGAGCAGGAAGGGAGAGGCCAGCACATGGCCCCCACATTTTACACAGGTGGAGATGAAGCTGCAGCACCAGAAAAGCTCTCCAGAGGATGCTCCAGTGTGTTCTGCTAATTCCCCACCATCCTTGGGAGCAGAAACTTTCCAGGCACCCTTGGAAGAGCAGATCCCTGAGAAGGGTCAGCGTGAGGACACTCTTCCCTGCACTGTGTTGGTGACATGGTGTTTTGCTTGGTTGTGTTCCATGAACAGGAAACTCTATTTGCATGTATAAAACCAGGGCCAGGTGCCAAAAGCAGAGCACTCCTGTGGTTTTTTTTTTTCATTCTCTCTAAGTTCTCCCATAGATCTCGGTGCATGGATGCACCCAAGATCGTTATTGATCAGGGGAAAATAATTGGGCTGTAATTCATTTGCACTTGCTTAGCACATACTGTCAGGAAAGGGAAATACAGGGCCCTGTAATCCTTAATTGAATCAGAGCTGCCATAAGGAGCCACTCTCTAGATGAAAAAAAATAGTGTCACAGCAGCAGGTAAAATTGCTTTCATCAGAACAAGGTTGTCTCTGCACACAACTGGCACTCCAGGAGGGAGGAAGGAGTGAAGGAGCTATTTTGTGGGGCGCTTTCATCTTATATGAAGGCACTGTTAGATATTTAAGATGTGTGTGTGCATTTTACCTCTTTCCTGAAGGCCTGTTAGCTTTCATACAGGGGCATTTCCTACTTGAAGAATGCACACGGATCCCATGAAAACCAAGGCAGTAGGGTTTTTAAAATTCTTGTTTTCATGGTGGAGGGGCGAAGGAGAAACGTTAAAGCCCAGTCCTGCTCATTTGAGGCAACCCCAGAGTCCCAAACTCAGTCAGGAGACAGAAAATACACAGATACAGATGCTCATGTTTGTGTCCCACTCAACTGCATCAAGTGGGGTTGAAAAAGTTTCATGCTGAGGGTGGGAAATCCCTCATATATAGAAGCCCCAGTAATGGGGCTGCTGCCATCCTACTAAATCATGTCCTTGTGAAAAAGTGTCTGGGTCACCAACACAGGGCACCTGGAGAGGGAGGTGGGCTCCCCTTTTAGAGTTCAGAGATCTCAGCTTACCAGTTTGATTTCTCCACAGTGAAATGCAGAGGGAAGCACCTGCAGCCTGCTGGGGCTGGGGGTTGTTTGCCTCAAGCAAAGGATGCCAACAAACCATGCTGAGCCCAGGAGGAGAACTGCAGATCCTTTCTGAGTCCTGACAGGGCAGTGTTCCATGCCATAACCATTCCCAGAACCTGTTATCAGTTGAGCTGGATGCTCCCAAAGTATTTCTCCAGGTGTGGGACTGAGAACAGCATGGGGGGCTGGAGTCAGTAAAGGGGTTGAGAACTGTGATACACCAAGGGCAAACTTGCAGTCCTGAGTTTGCAGGGAGCCAGCTCAGATCCTGTCACAGTGTAGACCCAGCCTGTTGGTCCTAAGAGGGTAGGAAGATGTGAAAATTCTGGGAATTACAGTGCTGGTGACCCTAGGCTAGCCAGGTATGAGCTAGCTTTTTTATGGCTCCTTTACACTGAGCCCACATCAACAGTGAGGATCCAACTCTGACAGGCTCTAAGATCATCAAAATGCAACTCCCTGATTCCCAAAATGCAGACAAAACAAGAGGATGCTCAGAATTTCCCCACTTGCCTTGTATTGAAGCCCTTATACCTTGACACCCCTCAAATAATATCCCATTTAAATCCACGAGGTTTTCAGAGGCAAGAACCTTTTAAGTCATGGTCAGAGTTCAACAAGAGTTTGGACAATGCTCTCAGGCACTTGGTGTGTTTTTTGGGGTTGTCCTGTGCAGGACCAGGAGTTGGGACTCAATAATCCTTGTGAGTACCTTCTAACTCAGGATATTCTGTGATTCTTTTTGTGTTTGGTGCTTGTGTTGCTCTGCTGAGCATTTTCAGACCTGGATTAGGACTCACCCAGGAAATACTGGAGAAATCCCACCAGTACTACCAATTCTTCTCCTGTGCCTGGTTCAAAGCAAGGATTTGACCTGCATTTTTCCAGGTGAATGACTAACTTCAAGGAAGCCCAGAAGAAACAAGGGAAAATTCTGTGTCAGCTTCCAAGTTGTTCCACTTGGTGTAAAATACTTTGTCTCGCTGGTTCAGAGTTTTGAAGCAACGCCAGTCTGGGAAAGATTGGATTCATCAGGCTGCAAAGCCATTCCCCCTGTTCATCTGTCATGGTAAATATTTAAAACCCAACAAAACTGATGGGCTGCAGAGCAGCTCTGCCCAATCTTGGGGATGCATCCACTGAGGTGCCTGAGGTGTGAACTGGAATTTCAGGTCCCAGACAAGCAGCAGAGGAGCTGGAGCACAGAGCTGTAGAGCAGAAGTGCAGCACCATTGCCAGCAGCCTCCTTTGTGGGATGTGAGGGAATCCCTTCCCATCTGTTCCAGGCAGCCTTGCTGGGGGAAGAGCCATCAGCACTGAGACACATCGAGCATTTTCCCTCTGCTCTTCACCTTCCCTTTTCTCTCCCTGTGCTCCCTGCTCCTCTCCATTTGCAGGGTTTTCTGCTGAGTGTTTGCAGCTTCTCTTGTGTTCCAGCCCTGTGCTAACCCGTGCCAGCACCATATGCCAAAGACAACCAGGAAAGGTTTGCCTTTTGGAGAAGTGACAGGGAAAAACCCCAGCTGGGTATTTACCCTCACCACAGCCTTTCAGATTCCCCACCAGGCTATTCTGCACAGGAGCCTCAAGATGGGATGTTCCCTAGGCTGAGGGGCTCCTTCAAAAAGTGTTGAGCACATCAGCATGCCAGAACTGTGCCCCCAGGCACCCCAGTCACAATTATTTCATTACTGAACACCCAGCCACGTTGCCTTCCTGCTCCCAAGGGTGTTTGAGGGATTAAATGAACGTGCTGGATGTACCTGCTGTGACAGGCATGGCAATGTGAACCATGCAGAGCTGCCAGCCCAGCTGCCTTGGCCTCGTGTTCCAGGAAAGCAGAGGAGCTGGGGGTGAAATCAGAGCTTCTCACTCTGGGGACGTGAGCAATCAAGTGAATGATGACATTGGGATTGGGCCCTGTTTAACTGGCTTAGTGCAGGGATTTGGCTCCGTGGCTTGGCTTTGTCTGCTCTGTTTTTCATCCAGCTCATCAATAAAATGGAATTCAAGGGCTGCACTGCAGATGACAGCACGGAGCGAGCTGTCCTGGCCCCGTGAGCTGGCCCCATGTCCTGGCCCCACACAGAGCACACAGCAGAGCTCAGCACTTGTGCTGCTCCCCCAGCCCCAGCCTGACCCTCTGCCCCAGGGTAACACAGAACTGACTCCAGCAGGGCAGCTGCCTCCATTTGCTGCATAAAAAGATCAGAGGTGTGACTCTTAAAATGCATTAAAACAACTTCTGCCTCTATTAAAAGGGACAGATATGTTTGAGGATCATGAATTTAGGCTCCAAAACTCTTTACAGAAATAAAGCCAAATTCTGATCCTGCTTGCACCAATCAGTGCACTGCAGTGAGTCCTGAATCACACCAGCATTAAACTGGGATTTGCCTTCAAAATAATTCCTATTTCTTCATTATGGAGCTGCTTACTCCCTTTCCACATCTGGAACAGAGTAAGCCCCTCCTGCTCTATACTTCAGTGATTGAATTATTAAAAAAATATTAATAAGTATAGAACAATTAAAATATAAACAAGAAATCATTGTCTCAAGGTCTTGAGGTACCAGGTTCAATGCTACCATTAGACTGTAGATATTTCTGTTCAGCTGGGACCTGTGTTGTGTCCCTCTCACAAACAGCAAGAAATGAGAATATGACAATGTTTAGGTTTAGAAAAGGAATTATATTGCAGAATTTTAGGGGCATTAAAATCAAACAAGTTTTTAAAATCAGAGTTATGTATGCAGCAGCAGCATTACTGCAATTGTGGAATGAAAACGGGGAAAGGCCAGAAGATGAAAGATCTGAGAATTTTGGTTTTTGTTTGTTTGGGGTGTTTTTGCAAGGAAACAAGTTATATTTTTCTCCAGGAAGGTGTTGCTGGAGAAAAGATATTTTATACATGAACTAATCATCAGAATTCTTTCTTTTTCTGTATCCCACTGGGTTTCCATTCATCTCAAAAGCAATGAGGGTCATGTCTGTGCCACAGGGCTCTGTGGGCAGAGGGATTAACCCCAAATCTCTGCTCCTATCTGATGGAAATGCTTTCAGAGAGAAATGCTGACTAGTGAAAGATTGCTGGTAGTTTTTCAAAAGCAAGATGAAGTTCCAAAGAAAGCTCAGGAGTGAATGAACACCACTTGGCTCCATAACAGGGATTAAAGGGGTTTGGTGGGATTCCTTTGTCTCCATTCCTTCCAGCCTCACCCCAGGGTTTAAACAAGGGGAAAGGAAATAGGAAATAGGAAATAATTTCAGACTAAAAGGGAATCTCTCAAACTGGGAAATGCCAATGTGTGTCTTCATGGAGCTTATTTTATTCTGACCACACAGGCACATCTTGGATGGATAAATGGCCTGTGGAAACACAGGTGGATCAGAATCAATGTCCCTTCTCTGGAAGGTGAATCCAGCTGAAACAGGAAACTGAGATAAAACATTCCTCCTGCTGTGTCCCAGCTCCTGCTTTCAGGCTGGGTGCTTGGCACAGCCCAGGTTCCCTCCCAGCCTTGTGCTTCCCCCCATGGCATCTCTGCACCCATGAATGTGCCAAACTCCTGGGGACAGGGATTGCACTCCTGAATTCCCTGGCTCACAATGTGAATTTGCACTTTTCCCAGCCCAGTGTTGATGGGGCCAGCACCCCAAAGCTGCTTCACTGGAGATGAACCTGGAAGAGCAGGGGGTCCCACACACCCACATCCATCCAGAATGACTCTGCTGGCATCGTTCCTGCACTAAACTGCTGTAATGAGGAAAAGACTCAAGTCCCAGACTGGCACATGGAGTCAGATGTCCCAAAAATCCCAATCCATTTCCTTTCAGCCAGTCAGCTTTCCATCCCCTCTCCAAGCCCAGTATTTGCACATCAGTCTGATGAGGTATAATTACAATGACTGACCTTGTTATTTCCCCTGGAGACCTGTGCAGATGTAAACTCTGGCTTTTAATCAGGAGTTTCTTGGGAGCAAGGACCATCTTTTCCACCTCTTCTTGAATGTCCTGATTTGCATGATGTTGTGCTATATTCTGAAGAGCCCTGGGTTTGAAATTCTGGTTATTTCTAGAATTCTGTGAAATCACAGGGGAGAAAACAAACATTGGCACTGGAGGCTGCATGTCTGTAAGGAAAATAATGCCCACTTGTGTTCTGGGTGCCAGACCATGAGGACATGCACATTGGCAGCAGCAGAGCACCAGTGTTTTATACCCAAGTTTGGTGGATATTGTACATTTGTACATAGAGGAAATCTGAAGAGCACATTAAGACCAAAAAAAAAAAAAACCCAAAAAAAAAAAAAAAAATTTTTGATACAATGATGATGATGATGATGATGATAAATCGAGTTTGAAAAGGCATTTTTGAACTTGAAAGTGCATTTTTCAGAGCCTGTTCCAAACACCTCAAGCTGTGGGTCAGCAGCTGGTGCCAACTGACCCTTCTCACTCCAGCTGTACCCACCTCTGCTCTGCCCTCCTGTCCATAGGCTTTGGCAGCAGAGGGTGATGGGGACTGGCTGTGAGCAGAGAATCTCTGTCTCTGTGGACTTCTCTGTACCAGGTGCTTGTGATGTATCCTCCATGCCAGCAAGAACAGGCCTGCTTGCTCAGCACAGGTGAAATCTCTGCCTTGTTTCATGGCATTTTGCCTGATGTTATTTATTTTTGGTCTGACTGTGTACATATGCAATGAAATGGCTATTTTTTGTTCTTTTTTTTTTTTTCCTTTGTATTCCGTTCACCTCCTTGCTTCAGAGGGGGTTCTTCTCTGTGGTTGACACTGCTGAAAACAAGCAATAAAACCATTGTGAAGACATTGTGTCTGAAGTGTTCCAGCTGATATTTTAATTTATTCCTCACAGTCCTGGAGAAGACACAGAGAAGGAAAATTAAGAAGGAAGTTGTGAGCTGGGGAGGTTCTTGTTTAGAGTTAAGCATAATGACCTCATACTTTGAAAGGTTAACCAGATAGACCAAATCACTCTTAAAATCAGAAAATCATAGAAAGATTTGGGTTGGAAGGAACCTTTAAAGGCCATTTAGTCCTTGCAGTGAGCAGGGACATCTTCAATGGGAGTTTTGAGGAGACCTTCTTTGAGAACATCTGTGCCAGCAGAAGAACCAATACCAAATCCAACACAAATGTCCCCAAAACCTCCACCACTGCACGAACTGGGTGCATGCGTGGTCCTTTGCAGGCAGGACTGGTGAATGGAGGTGACAACCATGAAATCACAAACATGCTGCCGTTATTTTGTCACCATCCACAAGTTTGGAATGATTCCTGCATTTACAGGAACGTACAACCCAACATACAAATACAGATGTGTTGATTGTTGCTGGAATATCCTCCAAAAAATGTCTTTATTGTCCAACAAATATCTTATTGACATTATTAAGAATGTCTTTATTGCTCACAACAAAGCACGAGCCTTCCTCTGTGCTGGAGAACAGCCAGGCAGGCAACCACAAATGAACAACAATTGTTCATATCAAAGACATATTATTTGATGCACATGAGTATCAGGGAGTGAAAATAGATCTCAACAAGAGGTCAGTGAGCTTTTCCATATCCACAGGGCCAGTTTGGCCACTCACCCCCTTCTTAAACTGATTTACACTCAGGGTTCACACTGCTGATAAAGGCCAAACCTACAACTTGAAATGACAAGTCTTGGCTATATTTGTCCCTCTTTCTGCATGGATTCACCATTTTCATTTAAAAGCAAGGGGTCTGATGCTCTGGGCCATTCTGAGAGGTGAAGCTGTTTGTACTGACTTCCACTGGATCTCTCTGTGGGCTGAGCCAGAAATCAGGAAAACAGGTTGTGAGGGCTGGGGAAAGGGAAAACCAGCCAATTGCATTTATTCTGTGTCTGTAGAGGTCAGGATAATCCCATCCTGCCAAAAAAAAAAACATCTTCCACATGAGGAACTCAAATCACTGCTCAGAAATGAATGTAAGTGGGTTTGATGAAGGTCACCAGAGAAGTTTGGGGAAAAAAAAAACTAGCCCAACCCTCTTTGGTCCCATCTGTGTGTCCTCTCTGTCCTTCCTGGCTGGCAAAGAGCAAAGCATGGCTTTCCATTATTCTGGATTTAATGGAACGTGCAATCAGCCACTCTGGAAGGTTTTGAGCTTAGCTTTTAGGGCTTCTCTGTGTAAGCTCACTTTTCATGACTGCAAAAGCATCTTTCTCTATTAGAAAGAATCATGTTTAAAGCAAATGACACCCTCTTCCTTTGATCCCCCGTGGTTTCCATGGCAAAATACCAGGATGAGGAATTTTGTGATTTCCACGACATTAAAGCAATTTCCCATGCAGTGGATCAATCCTAGTGGTTAAATCACTCCACATGCAATAGGTTGTATCTACACCCTCACACTGGGGATATAAAGTCTGAACTGTGACTCAGTGCAATCCTCAGAGGGAATTTGGCAGTGCTGAGCTCAGAAAGATGCTGGGTTGTCCAAGGATCCCAAGGGCACATGGCACAAGGAGCCTAGGCATGGTGTCACAGCTGTAACACTGCACTTTCTGAAAGCCTAAAAACCTCTTCTGACCCTGACAGTGCTCACAGAGAAATCATTCCTACTGTAGAACTCCTTATGCATTTACTCCTTTGTTGGATCATAAGAACAAAGGCAGGTGAGTGGCAGTGTCATCTTAAAACTGCCATTTCCCAGGTCACAGAATCCACAGAATCCACAGAATCCCACAGAATCACAGGATCACTGAGGTTGGGAAAACCCTCCCACACCATGGAGTCCAGTCTGTGATTGATCCTCATCCTGTCACCAGCCAGCTCTAGCCCTTCCTTGGGCACCTCCAGGGGTGGGCACTCCCCCAGGTAAAGGTGTGAAAGCTCAGAACTAAACTGGCCTTGCATCCCAAGACCAGAGAGGCAGAACTTTCCTGTACATGGCACCAGATCCCTTTCCATGGTTCCAAGTGAGAACCCCTCTCTTAGAGTCCATCCCCACCCATCAATTCTGATTAAACCTCTCCCCTGGGAAACATCTCCACTCCTCCCAGGCTAGATCAACACCTTGAAGTAACTTGGGATGCTGAAACCAGCCAATATCACCCCTGCCTCTTTTTTTCAGAGAAAATCTACAAAATTTTTGTAGATATGGAGGAAAAAGTAAGGAAAACATTTGGCTTGTAAGCCTGTGATTTGATGTGCTGGTTGGGGAAGACAGGACACTCTAAAGCACATTTTGTTGTCCAGACATTAGGAGGAATCAAAAAATCATGGGAAGGTTTAGGTTGGAAGAGACCCCAAAGCAGATTTTGTTCCACCCCCTGCAATGGGCAGGGACACTTTCCATGGACCAAGTTGCTCCAAGCCCTGTCCAACCTGGCCATGAACATTTCCAGGGATGGGACAACTAATTCAACTCAGAACTTCAATACCTTGACAATTAGGTGTCCTGGGTGACAAACAGGAGTTCTGTCATTTAATCAAGGAAGTGGCTTTTAAAGCACAGGGATGCCAATATTTGATGTGAAATACACTAGAGTTGAACAACACCCACATATTTGTCTTTCTCTCCTGAAAAGCGTCTGCATCCTATTGTCATTTTTTACCTGAATCCACTTGTGAAACGTATTTACAAAGGAAGTAAAACACCAGCAGCAAGACCCCAACACTGAGCTGGGCACTGCTGCCAAGAATCTGCCTCCCCCAGCTCTTACAGATTTATTACTCTGTTATACCTAATTCAATGGTTCTTTCTTATCAGCCACTTAACTCTGAGCTCTTTGGCATAAAGCCATTAAAACCCACAATATTTCATTATGTCCTAACTGCTCCCAGCTAAAAAAATATGGGGATCTTGTAGAAATATGGCCTCAGTTGGCAGCGATGAAGGAGTTTATTACGTGTATTAGATTTATGTGTGTAATGCGATTTTTGGGTTGGAATGCATGCAGGTTTTCATTCCATCCCATCAAGTGTGATCCAGTTGGCCACTAAATTCCAGCTCTCCTCATGTCCTGTTTAGTTCACAGGTAGGAGTCTAAACAGAGGGTTCCAGGAATTCTCTGTCTCTTGAGAAAATTCCAAACTTGTTGGTCCACAATGGGAGACGGTTCCTCTTGGCTGAGTCTGAACTCAGCCCTTTTCCAGTTCATGATGGTCACATTTCCAAGGATCTCTTTGCAAATTTCCTGACCTGGAGAAGACTGAACGGTTTTATCCTCCCCTGCTTCCATTATTGGCCAGGAACCCTCAGTTTCTGAGACAATTACTGTAATTTTGGCCAGAATTGGGCAAGGATAAAGCTTGGAATTAAAATTATAGAGTACAACTCAATTCTGGGCTCTCAACAGCTCCCCCATCTCCAAGGAAAGATTTGGAATTCATCAGCTGGATCAGTGATTAGGGTTTGTGTGAACAACTGATTGCATTTGTTTGGCTGCTGGGGGAAAGGAAAGGAAAGGAAAGGAAAGGAAAGGAAAGGAAAGGAAAGGAAAGGAAAGGAAAGGAAAGGAAAGGAAAGGAAAGGAAAGGAAAGGAAAGGAAAGGAAAGGAAAGATAAACTCAAAAGGACTTGCAAAGGAGGAGGATGTCACTGCCTCCTTCCCACTGACTCATCTTAGTCAGAGCAACTAAATAAAGTGAGAGCAACAATTCAGATCAAGACTGAGAAAACCTGCTCTAGTGGAAGGTGACCCTGCCCATGACAGGGGGGTGGAACAAGGTGGTTTTTAAGGCCCCTTCCAGCCCAAACCATTCTGGGATTTAATATCCAGCTGCATCAGTTCATTTCTTCTATGTACATGATGATTTATTTGTCTGTAGTTATAACACACATCCTTCTCGTGGCAGATTAGAAACACAAGGGTTGTGCTGTGGAGCTCAGGAGTGGCAAGAGTCAACAAGCACCTTTTCCAACATCAACAAAAGATGTCTAGAATTCAGCAACTCTCATCATTCAAATCCAATCTAATTACAGTGCAAAATGTAAATTAATGCAGCATTCTTTGGAGAGCTGCTCACATCCATAGTAATATGCCAGCTCTGGAAGTTGCCCAAGCCTTGAACAAGAGTGAAATTCTTCAGATTCAACACCAAGTGCTATGGTCTGTTCACAGGGAAAAAGCATTTTAGGTGTTATTAAGGCAAAGTTTAAAGCAGCAATTGGTCCAATAAGAGAGAAATTTCCAGAGAGCTTCTGGGATGAGGTCCCACAAATACAGCTAGAACACACCTCTGGTCAGGAGAAAAACAAGTCCTTGAGAAGGCAAGGGCTGGCAGGGTGCTGGAGAAGTTTAGGCTGACACACAGGTTTGAAGCACTTCAGCAATGAAGACAAATGAGAATCCTCACTGTTGTCATCTGGCTGTAGAAACTCATTACCAAAGCTTTTCCATTTCAGGAAACAAAAAAAGACCAAATTAAAACTAGCTCAGCTTGGTGGGGTGGACAATGAAAATTTCCCTTATTCTGAACTCCTGTTAATTCTGCCCCCCAATTTAAAGCTGTTCTGACCTCCTCCAGGTGCACACTTCAGCTGAATAAGTTTGCTTTCCTCACCCAGTCTTAACAGGGTGAGTACAAATTCCTCACATCAGGAATAGACCTCAAAGGCAGAATTCAGCCATAGAATAGGGACAAACCTTCCACCCAGTGTTTCTCTCCAGAAATACAATGTGTCTCTATAGAGAGAAGCCTAAAAACTACAATTCACTGCACGTAAAGCAATGCTGGTTTCCCTCTACTAGGTGGGACAGGGTGTGAAAAACTATTGTCAGCTTTGTAAACACAAAGAGAATTGTTATTGTAGTATTGACTTTCTGGGGGGAAATCCTCTCACCTGGTTTTAGGTGTCAATTAAGCAGCTATTAATGTCAGAGCCACTCACTGGAACTCCTTTCTAGAGAGTTCTTGTCAATGTAATTAATTCAGTTCAGGGGGAAATTCATCTGTGCAGGTGCAGCAGATACATTTATACTCAAATTGTTGTCTGATTTGGGACTTTGGAAACTAAAATCATAGAATACACTGAAATCCACCATTTTTCTCTTTGAAAGGGACAAAATGTGCACCACACAAAGTGCTCCTCTTGCTGAATGCATTGCATGGAAACCATAAAGGAGGGATTTAGGGAGTCCTGATGGATGTGAACTCTGCAGAGGTCTAAGGTGATGACTACAGAGGTGCTGCCAAGGAGAACCTGGACATAAAAGGGATGGATGGACCACCAGCACCCACAGCTGTCCTTGGCCTTCTCAGATTAGTGAATACAAAAATTTATAAATTCTTGTGAAGAAAGATGTGTATCATGGGAAATAACACCACTAAAGAAGGTGTGATGAAGAAGACGTTACACAAACACATTTCACTTCAAAGCTGGAGGAGGAAAGTGGCAACAATTATGGTTTTGCTTGAAATACACACCTGTACCCCTCACAGGATATCCAGTACTCTCTCCTTATAGAAATAATTGGGGTTTGCTTCTGCTCTATGTTAATATTGAAATCAAATTCTTGTAATAAGAATTTTTTGGTGAGTGAGCAATGTGTATGGAAACCTTGAATATCACAGTATTAAAAAATACTTGTCACCCAAAGGACACTGCTGTTGTTAAGAACATAATTATATTTACTGTATAAGCACTTAGTGAATGTTCCCATTTGTAAGAAAAATATAAATTCAGAGCTTTTAAGAAAAGTAGAGAAAACATTTTCTACCTCCAGTAATACGCCTAAAACTCATGACCTTGGCTCAGTGACAGGAATAATTTTTTGGGGGCACTGTGGCTTCAACAGAGAGAATTTGACCACAGATCTAGCAAAGAGATTAACTGGGATAGAATAACCCCCAGATGAGCACTAATACAATTATTTTCCCTGTGGGTTGTAAAAAGTTTTTCTTTCTTCCCCAAAGACAAAACGAGAACAAACGTGAATTTCAATTTATTCCATTTCTTTACTAATGGAATATTAATTTTTGTTTTTCACAGGGCTGTTTGGGAGGTTTGGGTTTAATATATTGAAATTGCAGCTGCATGTATTTGAATTATTTATGCAGCCAGACATGTAGGCTGTGATTAAGCTCCTCATTTGGTTGTAACACAAGGTTCATTTCTTCTGCTTGCTGATTTAGCATGAGGAAACCTTCCCTGCAGCTCTGCTTCACAATAAATTGCTATTGGCAGATAGAAATGTCAGGTTTACCCTGCAGATGGGAGCAATAATAAATCAGACCTTTGCTTGTTCCATTTTTCCTGTTCCATGTGTGACAAGGGATGTGTGCTGCTCTCTGCTGACTCCATCTCTTCTCAAATGTGTGATTTTATCGCAGCATTTTTCCACAGGTTGATTTTGTGGCGACGAAAAAAGCAGCTCAACATCCATGAAACCAGCTCAGACAAACTTCTCAGGCCAAATTTTCAACGTTGGCATTAATCTATTGAGATTGAACAAATGTTTTCACTTCCTGGGTTGCATTTTTACAGTGAATCTCTTTAAAATCACGGGAGACTTGGTCAGTACCAAAGGAGATGTGTGAATGCCTTTTCAGCATCCTTGTTTCTCCGTGGTTTTTGCTTGGTAGACAAATATCAAGCATTCCCAAAAGATGCTGTGAGAAGGTATCCTGGGATAAAGGAGATGTAATTGCAGCAAGAGAACAAGGTCAGGGGGATGAGTGAGAACAGGGGCAAAAAGAGGTGAAACATGTTTGGCCTTTTTAAACTTTGATTGCAAATTTGCTCTGTGCTTGGAGAGTCTCAGGCCCAGTTTTCAACTCTGTCATGAATCTATTGAGGATGAAAAAATGTTTTCATAAAAGAGGTGAAACATGTTTGGCCTTTTTAAACTTTGATTGCAAATTTGCTCTGTGCTTGGAGAGTCTCAGGCCCAGTTTTCAACTCTGTCATGAATCTATTGAGGATGAAAAAATGTTTTCATTTCCTGGGTTGCATTTTTACAGTGANTGAAAAACTATTGTCAGCTTTGTAAACACAAAGAGAATTGTTATTGTAGTATTGACTTTCTGGGGGGAAATCCTCTCACCTGGTTTTAGGTGTCAATTAAGCAGCTATTAATGTCAGAGCCACTCACTGGAACTCCTTTCTAGAGAGTTCTTGTCAATGTAATTAATTCAGTTCAGGGGGAAATTCATCTGTGCAGGTGCAGCAGATACATTTATACTCAAATTGTTGTCTGATTTGGGACTTTGGAAACTAAAATCATAGAATACACTGAAATCCACCATTTTTCTCTTTGAAAGGGACAAAATGTGCACCACACAAAGTGCTCCTCTTGCTGAATGCATTGCATGGAAACCATAAAGGAGGGATTTAGGGAGTCCTGATGGATGTGAACTCTGCAGAGGTCTAAGGTGATGACTACAGAGGTGCTGCCAAGGAGAACCTGGACATAAAAGGGATGGATGGACCACCAGCACCCACAGCTGTCCTTGGCCTTCTCAGATTAGTGAATACAAAAATTTATAAATTCTTGTGAAGAAAGATGTGTATCATGGGAAATAACACCACTAAAGAAGGTGTGATGAAGAAGACGTTACACAAACACATTTCACTTCAAAGCTGGAGGAGGAAAGTGGCAACAATTATGGTTTTGCTTGAAATACACACCTGTACCCCTCACAGGATATCCAGTACTCTCTCCTTATAGAAATAATTGGGGTTTGCTTCTGCTCTATGTTAATATTGAAATCAAATTCTTGTAATAAGAATTTTTTGGTGAGTGAGCAATGTGTATGGAAACCTTAAACATCACAGTATTAAAAAATACTTGTCACCCAAAGGACACTGCTGTTGTTAAGAACATAATTATATTTACTGTATAAGCACTTAGTGAATGTTCCCATTTGTAAGAAAAATATAAATTCAGAGCTTTTAAGAAAAGTAGAGAAAACATTTTCTACCTCCAGTAATACGCCTAAAACTCATGACCTTGGCTCAGTGACAGGAATAATTTTTTGGGGGCACTGTGGCTTCAACAGAGAGAATTTGACCACAGATCTAGCAAAGAGATTAACTGGGATAGAATAACCCCCAGACGAGCACTAATACAATTATTTTCCCTGTGGGTTGTAAAAAGTTTTTCTTTCTTCCCCAAAGACAAAACGAGAACAAACGTGAATTTCAATTTATTCCATTTCTTTACTAATGGAATATTAATTTTTGTTTTTCACAGGGCTGTTTGGGAGGTTTGGGTTTAATATATTGAAATTGCAGCTGCATGTATTTGAATTATTTATGCAGCCAGACATGTAGGCTGTGATTAAGCTCCTCATTTGGTTGTAACACAAGGTTCATTTCTTCTGCTTGCTGATTTAGCATGAGGAAACCTTCCCTGCAGCTCTGCTTCACAATAAATTGCTATTGGCAGATAGAAATGTCAGGTTTACCCTGCAGATGGGAGCAATAATAAATCAGACCTTTGCTTGTTCCATTTTTCCTGTTCCATGTGTGACAAGGGATGTGTGCTGCTCTCTGCTGACTCCATCTCTTCTCAAATGTGTGATTTTATCACAGCGTTTTTCCACAGGTTGGTTTTGTGGCAACGAAAAAAGCAGCTCAACATCCATGAAACCAGCTCAGACAAACTTCTCAGGCCAAATTTTCAACGTTGGCATTAATCTATTGAGATTGAACAAATGTTTTCACTTCCTGGGTTGCATTTTTACAGTGAATCTCTTTAAAATCACGGGAGACTTGGTCAGTACCAAAGGAGATGTGTGAATGCCTTTTCAGCATCCTTGTTTCTCCGTGGTTTTTGCTTGGTAGACAAATATCAAGCATTCCCAAAAGATGCTGTGAGAAGGTATCCTGGGATAAAGGAGATGTAATTGCAGCAAGAGAACAAGGTCAGGGGGATGAGTGAGAACAGGGGCAAAAAGAGGTGAAACATGTTTGGCCTTTTTAAACTTTGATTGCAAATTTGCTCTGTGCTTGGAGAGTCTCAGGCCCAGTTTTCAACTCTGTCATGAATCTATTGAGGATGAAAAAATGTTTTCATTTCCTGGGTTGCATTTTTACAGTGAATCTCTTTGTAATTGTGGGAGACTTGGTCAGTACCATGGAATCATAAAATGGTTTGTGTTGGAAGGGACCTTAAAAATCATCTCATTCTACCCCTGCCATGGCAGGGACACCTTCCACTATCCCAGATTGCTCCAAGCCCTGTCCAACCTGGCCTTGGACACTTCCAGGGATCCAGGGGCAGCCACAGCTTCTCTGGGCACCCTGTGCCAGGGCCTCACCACCCTCACAGGGAAGGATTTCTTCATGATATCCAATCTAAACCTACTTTCTTTTCAAGCCCCACAGCATCTGCTACAACTCTCCAAGCCTGTTTTTGGGCAGTTGAAAACCTCACCCAAAGTGCCCATTTCTTTCCTTGAACAAAGGATTCTCTGGAACTGTCCCAGCTGGAGATGTCAGCAGTGGCAGAATCTGATTCCTAGCCAGGACAATTCACCCACTGCTGCATATCATGACTTTTTTTGACTGTAAGTGCTACAAAACAAGGAGCCTTTTTTCCTTTGGGTACCAAATCTATTGATCTGAATTTTAGTTCATTGTTTGGGACAGTTTTGGACAAGCCAGTCTAGTCCAAGGGCAAAACTCTGGCTTCCAAGATCCTAAAGAGAAAAAAACTTGCATCAGACTCTGGATAAAGCTGCCACTGTGGGAGAAATGGAATAAACTGAAGCCAAGATCTGTGACTTTCAGGATGTTCACCCAGCTCCTGCTTTCCTCCATCTTCTCCACTGCCTCCATCCTCCTGGACACGAAGAGCCTGCTTTCAGCTCCTTCAGGAAGGTTCAAAACTGTTTTCCTGCACTTTCTGAATGTCTGGAAAAGGCAACTGGCAGCAATGGAATGGGTAACCACTGGATATCATGGGGAAGGTTTATCCACTACCACTTGCATTTTCAATGTGATTTTCATCCCTCTTTGGTAACTTAGAAATGTATTTATCTGATATCTTTGTTTATTTTTATCAAAGCACTCCAATGGCTGAGCAGGAATTGCATTTTTCCCACGTTTTATTTCAAGTTTCTTGCTCTCCAGGAGGATGTGAACACTTTTGCACGTTATGTCACTGGCTCCCAGGCAGGGTGCCCTTGCAAACACAAGTCATCAAAACACCAAGAACTTCATGCAGAAAGAAGGGTTTGTTGCTGGGAGTTTTTTTGTCCTGGCTCAGTTCCTCATCCTATCTAGGAATGTGGTATGCAAAAGGGTCATCCACCTCAATGTCTTTGGATTTATAAAAATGGCCAGAATCCTCTTTTGCTTCTCCCTGCTGCTCCTTCTCTTCACAACAGCCTGTGTTGGTGCTGATGAGGCTTCTCCAAATTAGCTTTGGGCTCCAAAAATACATCACAGTAACTGCAAGTTGTCCATAGAGTTGTAGGATGTCAAAGAGGAAAGCAAAGGTGGGGAAAGGTGATCTTGCTGAGGAAGAAGCTGACTGAACAACCTCACCAGTGCCCTAACTAGAAGGGTGAAAAACTCATTCTCCCTGGCCCTAGGAGAAGTGGCTTAGGAGAACTTGTGTCCTTACAGATAAACTTTCTGACTCTGGAGCAAAACGTCACATTTTCCATACTGGCTTCCAAAACCGTTTTCACAAGCACTCCCCCCACAAAATCCAGCTGGAAGTCAGATAACTGAGATTTAATTTCCCTAAATCTCAGTTTCTGGTGGGATTTAGAGCAGTTTCTAGATCATGCTGAAATTCAAGGAGTGCTGTAAAAGTCTCGAGCCAGTGGTAGGAAGCAGTGGCTGACTCATGGCTGCTGGTAGAGCTAAGCTTGAAATCCAATGTAAAAAGGAATTACAAAGACACTCCAAGCACAGAGCAAATTTGCAATCAAAGTTTAAAAAGGCCAAACATGTTTCACCTCTTTTTGCCCCTGTTCTCACTCATCCCCCTGACCTTGTTCTCTTGCTGCAATTACATCTCCTTTATCCCAGGATACCTTCTCACAGCATCTTTTGGGAATGCTTGATATTTGTCTACCAAGCAAAAACCAAGCAAAAATCTGAACAAATGAGACCATTTGTCTAAGTCATGGCAGCTTGGTTAATATTACCTCATGTGAAAACATATCAGGCAGCTTTTTATAGGGGAGGTTTGGTTTTGTGTATGTGTTTTTAATTTTCCTGAGCTCTGTGCCATACCTGGTTTACTCTGAGAAATGCAGCACTATTACCCCTGGATCAGTCACAAAGGTGCATTTGAAGGCTTCTTTATTAATTCATTTACATCTTTTAATAATGAAGCCTTCTGATCCATGGACACTGGGATGATCTCAGCACATGGAGACAGGCAAAGCTATCCTTTCTCATTCACTGAAATGGGCTAAATGGGTAAGTTTTGTTGAAATTAAAGCATTCAATAGTAAATTTTTTGTCTGCCTAGAAGGTGAATTAAAGTAGAGATAGAAGAGCTTGGCAAACAGACGAGAACTTCTGTTGCAAGAAATCCTGCCATAGAATCACAGAATTATCTTCCAGAGAATGACTTGTGCTAATTGAGCAGGATGAGAGTTGGAATTAGGGGTGCAGCCAAGACAAAATGCCCAAGGAGGACTTTGCAGCACCACAAAGATTGACCAAAATAATGCTGAATTATGACGTTGGCCACACAGACTCACTCTGAGAATCCCAGAATTCCAGAACGGTTTGGGTTGGAAGGGACCTTAAAAATCATCCATTCCACACCCAGCCATGGGCAGGGACACCTCACACCATCCCAGGTTGCTCCAAGCCCTACCTGGCTTTGGACACTTGCAGGGATGGGAAGTTTTCTGTTAACACAGCGTGTTGGAGAGGAGGAATTTGGCCTTGGATGGAGTCACACCAGGGGCATCTTCCTGCCTGCTGCCACCTCTCCATGCAGACATGACTGTGGTTAATATTTTGTGACAAGCTTCCCCATTGTGACCCTTCCTGGATCAAAACCAAGAGTGAGGAGTCTGCTGAGAGCTTCCAAGCTTCCCCTTGGCCAAAATGTTCTTTTGAGCTGCCAGTGCCATCTTTGCCAAGCTCAGCCAGACTCCAGTTTTTGTCACCCCTGCAGCTGACCTCTGTGAACTGTCTCTTTTTGATTAAAAAACATCTGTGATAAGCCATCTGGAAGGCTTCCAACAGGGTAATTACAGAAAAAAATATGCCTGGTCCACACCATGTAAGAGCATTGCACTGCTACCTAAAGGCTTTAAGTTTTGCACTGAATTTCAAGGCCACAGGAGCCTCTCAAACTCACTTCTTGTGAATTTTTCTTGTCCAAAAATAGCTTTGTTTTACTTGGTGTAACTGTGAGAAAAATTTCTCAAGCTGATCAGGGGTCTGATCAGGCTCATTTATTTTACTTTTGTAACCACATTTTTATGCAGGCAGCAGTAGCAGCAGAAAAACAAACCCAAGAAATACCAATAACAGTTATAACGTTATAACAATTTCACTACATGGGTGATCAATTTGAATGTCTGGAAATGTTCTCTGGCACTTTGTGGACAATAATTTCAATTTCACAGGGCTGTCTAGGGGGTTAAATCCAGCCTGCAAACCTGATTTTACAGTAGCAGGGTCACAGGTCAATGTATCAATGTCATTGTGGCTTTTCACAGAGTCACAGAATGGTTTGGGTTGGAAAAGACCTTAAAGACCATCTAATTCCAACCCCCTCCATGGGCACAGGGTTGGAACTGAGTGACTCTTCAGGTCCTTTCCAATCCAAACCATTCTAGGAATCCCTGTCTAGGATGGCGAGGTGGGATTTTGGGATGCTGGAGTCACTGCACAAAATCCTTCTGTGTGCGTGCCTTGGGACAGGAATTCTGTTCTACCCTGAAATGAAATTCTCTGGTACAGAAGAGGATTTGCTTATTGGTTGAACTCCTGTTTAGCACAAGGACAGACTGCACAGCCAAATTGCCCATGGCTTTTCCAGAGTGAACTCCTCAGCTGGAATCAGAGGAGCTAAATCCCAAGTGGAGGGAACAAGCATGAGGTCCCTCTGATTTAGTACACAACCTCAGACAACTTTTGCCTTTTACCTGAAGTATTTATTTACCAAACACCATGACCTGAGCTCCTGCAGTGACAGCTCAGGTGCCACATCTGTGATGCAGCTCTGACAGGTGAGACACAGGTAAGAACCAGGAGCTTTCATTGCCCTCATGGGCCATTTTTCAACTGCAGAAGTGGCACCTGGAGGATTTCCTTGCCAGGCAGAAGCAGCAAACACATCCTGTGGTGTGTGCTGTGTGTGCTGCAGCTTTGCTCTTTCCCGCAGGCTGGATTGGAGCCTTTGTGCTGGGGGCATGCACCATGGGGGTGTCCCAGAGGGTTGCACAGCATGTTGCATTTTCTGCATCCTAGAAATTAAAAACATGCTGTGAGAGGTGTGTCCTCACCCAGTCTGGCCCTGTAGGAGCTGTAGGACATTAATATGCAGGGGAGCTGCTCTCTCCTTGCTCAAGAGGTGCAGTGCACTGGCAGGGAGCCCAAAAGGAGGAGGGAGGAGGGCCTGGCAGCTGTTGGAGGCACTTGAAAAAGAGATCAAAGCATATTAAGCCATTGTCCTTCTCCCATTCCCCATTTCCACAGCATGAATAAAAAGCTTTCTTTTTCTTTCCCATGAATGGTACCTCAAGCAACTGTTCCTAACTGCAGGAATGACTCCTAAGGTCCCTTCCAACACAAACCACTCTTTAATTCTATTAATCCCTCTTCTTCTCTGTGCTTTGCCATGATGGAGACACAGCACGAGGAGCAGGTTTGGATGTGGTTCAGATGAGTTTTTTCCACGTCTCTGCACCAGCCTGTCTCCCTCTGTGCAAAAGGAGGAGCTGCATTCCTGCCCTCCCTCGAAGAGCCCTGTGTGATTTCTGGTCTGGAAGCTCTGCTCATCCCTGCATTAAACCTGAGGAGCAGCTGAGCAGAAATTAACAGAGAATCAAGGGTTTTCACTCGAGTCTTACAGCTCCTTCTCCAAAACATCTTCTGCTACTGTGGCAAAGACTCTCTTTTTGTCCAAGGAGAGTTTTCTGGACTTCTGTCACATTTACAAGGGGAAATGGATTTAATTTGAGGAGGTCAGGTTTAGGTGGGACATTTGGAAGAAGTTGTTCCCTGAGAGGGTGGGGAGGCCCTGGCACAGGTTCCCAGAGAAGCTATGGCTGCCTTTGGATCCCTGGAAGTGTCCAGGGCCAGGCTGGACTTGGAGCATCCTGGGTTAGGGGAAGGTGTCCCTGCCCATGGAGGGGGTTGGAATTAGATGATCTTTAAGGTTTTTTCCAACCCAAACCATTCTGTGGCTCCATGAAAGAGCACAATGACATTGGTGCACTGCCCTGTGACCCTGCTATCATAACTCCAGGTTTGCAGATTGGATTTAACCACATAGACAGACCTGTGAACAAGTGGAATTATGTCCACCACATTTCCAGACACTCAAATTGATCATCCATGCAGTGATATTGCTACAACACTCCTTGGTGTGCCTTGTGCCTGGGATGAATAGCACATTCCCAAAGAATTTCTGTGAGTGTCTCATGGGAGAAGGTGGTGTGGGTCATTCCTGATGAATATTTTGGATTGAACATCATATTTTGGAAAGTCAGAGTTTAATAAAATAGCAGCGAACCATTCCAGCAGGCCTCAATACCAGAGAAGGATCCCAAACCTGTTTCACCCACTGCAATACCTGTATCCTTAGTGTTTATTCCAAATTTTTGGGTGCCTTTGCACTGTCAGACCTTATAGATCATAAGGACATTGCTTGGGCAGCAGGATGGCATGAACAGCATTTCTGAGCTGGCTTTAGGGTGTCTGCAGTGCCACCAAAATCAGTCATGAGGAAGAAACCTGACCTCAGGGCAACCTCTGCTCTCCATGGATCATGATTTTCTTTCTCCTCTCCCCAAACTTTTCAGAAATGGGCATTAAAATTCATGTATTGCTCCACATAGGATTGATGAGGTGACCGTGGATGTTCTCCTCCTGGTACAGCTTTGAATTTATAGGATATTTCTATTTCTATGTTTTATTTATAAGAAATCTATCGATATGTATGCTTATTTCATATTTATGTTTATATTTAAATTGATGCTTAGATATTTATATTCCTATTATCTACTTTTAGCAGCAAATATTTCACAGGCCCAGTGATCCCAGCTCCCTTCAGCCTTGCAGGCAGTGTAGTGACTCATTCCAGTTCTCTGTAATTCCTCTTTTCTCTGAGTCTCTCCTCAAGGCAGACAAGCCATGTAAATGAATTGGTCTGGTTTGTAACTTGTTTATTGGGATTTCACCTCAGAGGCAGCATGAGCAGGCAGATGTGAGAGTATTTTTTTCCCTTATCCTTCTCTTTAGGATTGCCCAAGTCCCATTGGTGTTGCCCGATTTTTGAAGGTTTGGCTTTGCAGTTTTGAAAGTGCTTTTGAAATGCAACTTCAGCGGGTAATATCCCATCAAAAAAAGGGGATGGAAACAGCAGAAACACCATCCTGTGGCATCAATCACCCCTCAGGCTCTCATCCCTCTTCTGCAGCAGGGCTGGAATCCCTCAAAGACACAGACTGCAAGATTAAGGAAAGAAAAGTGTCCCTGCCATTGGAACCTGCTCAACCATTCCAGAAAGACATTCCCTATAAAAACAGTCCCAACAGGAAAAATAGGATGGAAAGCCATATCTAGCCCAAATTGTTCAGTTTGTGAGGAAAACAGGAAAATGAGGTGAGTGTAGTGTAAGTAGCAATATTTTTATATTTATTAAAATGTTTGGGGAATATTTGTAGGCTTAAATTTGAGGCAGATTTGTGAGGCCAGTTTCTTACCTCCACTCAGGGGAGAGCCATAGATCCATACCCAGGGAGTGAGTGGTCCAGAACAGGAACAATTTGGGATCTCTGCAGTGTTTCCTGGTACTGCCCCTGTTCTCAGCCTTTTATAGCCAAACCAATTTTTGGCAGAGGGGGAGAAATGGGATTTTTTACTGTGATGATGAAAGTGGAATAGTGGGTGCCTGGGGAAAATGCCTGGGAAGGTTGATTTAAACCTGTGGTTTAAAACCAGTCAGTTGAGTGCCTCCACTCCAGATAAATACTCTATGTTCTAGGAATGTATCTATAAATAAGATTTTTTTGGGTGGTTTAGGTGCTAATCAATAATGAAGCAGCATTAAACTGGCCCCATCCAGTTACTTGTAACTCCAGCAAATGGTTTTCATGAAACTACCCTCCTCTCTTGTATATGCCTTCAAGGTTGTGTCAGCACAGTTAGGGCTTCCTTCATCCAGCAGTCAGAGAAATAAATGGAAAGACTTGTCCTGACCTCAGGAGGAGCTGGGGAAAGCTGGGTGAGGTGAAGCCTGGCACAAATGGAGACACATCACTCACACCAGTGGCACAGAAAATGAGAAAGATTTCCCTGAAGTCTCTCTGTGTTCCTTCTGTGCTGGAAAATCCTTTGTTGCTCCAACAGAGCACCTCAGAAATCCATGGATTTAACCAGAAACCACTAAACCAGTGTTAGTCACAGCTCTAGACTCTGACAGTGACCTTAAGCCTAGCCCAGGGGGATGGTTTATGAGGCACAAGAAGATTTTCCCCCTCAGGTATGAGGATCTAGTCCAAAACCCCTGGAGCAAATTTTCTCCTTTTTGCTGTTACTCTCTGGAAGATAATACAGATAACAATTTTAGCAATGACATTTCTTGTTCTATTCGTGGCTTCATTCATTGCATTAAGGACATTAATTTTTCCTTGAGTGAGCTCTCAGCAGGAGACACCCCAGAAAAGTGCTTGCTTAAAAAAAAAAAAAAAAAAGTCTAAAACCTCCCTTGATTTTCTTTTTTACTCCAATATTTATAATAATTAATCAACTTCCATCTAACTGTCAAGCTCCAAGCCTGGCAGTTAAGTCACACCAGGGCACTCAGGTTGCTGCGGAGACTGCTTGCTTAAAGATCACCATTTTAGACTGGGATCAAGGTTTTAGCCTGGGATCAAGCTTTGAACCTCATGAGAGCTTTTGCTACAGAGACACTTCCCAGATTCCTTCCTGGCTGTTCACAAGAACCCCAAACCAGCAAACAGTTTCCCAGCATGGCAAATTTACCAGGCTGGGCAAGGATGGGAGCTAATTGGAAAGCTACAGAGAACCACAGAATTTCTAAGGTGGGAAAAGACCTCAAAGATCAAATCCAGAAGATCTGTGTTTGTCTTGTAGGTTGAACACGTTGCCATCAGCAGAACAAGTGCCTTTACAAAGACATTCTCCATAGAATTGGGAGCCAATTTCTATGGTAAATAACTGTGTCCTGCAGGCATCAAAGTTAATTTGGAATGAGGCAGCTGAAATACCTCTGCCTGAAATAGTCTGATGCTGAAATATCAGCACCTCACTGGAGCCAGCAGGAGTTAAGCATTCATTTTGAAGACTCCAGTTTTAGGATAAATTAGTAAATCTGATGCGTTGGGAACCAGCCCTAAATAATTTTCCAAGAACTTCATTAACAGTTCTTTATCAGGCAGAAGAATTGGAACCATAAAGAAACAGCTCAGGGAGTTGAAGGTTACCCAGAGGTCAAAGGCAGGAATAAAAACTGCACCTTTGCCACCCCAATCCAACCCCAGCAGCCACTGGGCTTCCCAATTGGAGCAGGAATGGTCTGGGAGGGCCCTGGTGAGTCTCTTCATTGGCCTCATTAGGATTTGGATCAAATATTGAGGCTAATTCTTCTCTGTTCCCCCATGGAGCTGTGCTCTTAAATGATTTATGCAAATGAGGTGCATCTATTAAATTTGCAATGCTGCAGGCATCAATATGCAAGTGTTAGAAACTGTTCTGTATTCAAGAAACCTGAGCAAAACCCTGATTTTCCCCTGAAAAAATGAACACTGAAGGAGCTGGGATAAAGCTGATTCTTTTGAGTACATATCTAAAGAAAGGCAGAATAATTTCCTATGTATCCCTGCCCCCTATTATTCACTGGAAAAGGTCTCTTTTTTTAATGCCTTTTTAAATACCCTGCTGCCCATGATTATGCATTGTCATGACTCTCTTGTGATGAAATAACCAATCCAGCTGCTCTGGAATTAAGCTGAATTTTGCAAGTGTAAGGGAAAAGGTGCAGAGCAATCTCTTGCTCCTTGAATTCAGGGAATCAGCCCTTTTGGAAATAATCCTCAGAGTTAATCCATCAATGGTTTGACAGCCCAGCCTTGCAAGCCTTGGAAAACCTGGGAGGGTTTTAATCCCCACCTGATTCTCACCTGCAGGCAGCATCTTCATGGGCATGGCCAGCACTTTGGAATCATGGAACCCTTAAGGCTGGAAAACACCTTATCAAGTCCAAGAATCAGCCCAGAACCATCACCAGGTTCACCCCTAAATCATGTCCTCAAATTCCACATTCCTGAATCTTCGAAATCCCTCCAGGGATGGCGACTGCACCACTTCCCTGGGCAGCCTGTTCCAATGCCTAACCACCCTTTCCATGACGAATTTTTCCTAAATATCCAACCTAAACCTTCCCAGGCACATCTTGAGGCCATTTTGTCTCTTGAGAGACTTTTGGGAACTCATTTCAGGTGACCACACAGAAGAGTTTCTTGCCTTTTGAGAGGCTTCCAGGTACCTCACCAGGCTCCAAATATTGCTCCAGAATGGCACAGGTCACTCACTGAATCTTCATCAGAACTTCCATCCTCTCTTGGATGTTTTGGACGCCTCCAGATAATTGTTCTGGAAGTCTCAAAGAAGATGAGAAAACAAAACTGTTATTTGATTATATTTAATTTACAGAAGAAATTACGAATTATTTAATTTGACAATTACATTAAGTGTATACCCTGAAAAGGGGGTTAACACCAGATCTCTCCAAAATAAATTCTATGCTGTCACTAGAAGGAAATCCTTCTTTTCCAAGCTACAAAGCCCTCCAGAGCAGGTTGGTGCATTGGAGAAGCCTGACCTGAGAAAAAACAGGGGAAACCCTCTGGAAATGTCTTCACCAGCAACCAACAAACACTGTCACAGGCTCACCCAAACTCTTCAAACCTTTAGAAAAGCTTTGGTTGCAGTTTTGACCTCCCACCAGCACCTTCCCAGTCCTTGCCCCGGTGTCCTTAGGAGCCACCATGGGACAGGGACCATCTCCTGTTCCCCTAAAGGATGTCCCTTGTGCCCATCTGGAAAATTAACACCCCCCCGCTGCCCAAGTTAGGGTTATGTCCATGTTGGCATCATGGCTTAAAAAAAAACAACATTCCAGACCCAACTACAAACACAGTCATATCAACAAAATTCCATTTTATGTCCTAAAGTCCCTTCACCCTGGAAAATCTTAAAAAAGATTTGCATGTATCTTTGGCAGGCAAAACCCCTCCAGATTTATTTTTCCTCCTAATTTCAGTGGGAGGAAATTCAGTTTTCAGCAGGGAAAAGCAAGTTTATAGTTGTGTATTCAACTAGAAGTTTCTAGCACCTAAAGAAAAATATGCTACTTTCCCATACAAATGCAGCAGCACAAGACAAAGGAGGGAGGAAAAAAAGTCTTTTATTTAATAAATATGTAGAATAATATGGAGTTGTACTTATGCAGTAGCTTTTCATCAGCTCCAGCCTACGGCCTCTCACAGCACTTATTAATAGAGCTCCAAGAGTGTTGCTTTCTCAGCTTGTGCATAATTCAGACAGAAAAAAATAATTTCAGGATAAAACAAATCCCATTCTTTAAAAAAAA